>CM050175.1:79355158-79825967 GCA_027410445.1 Discoglossus pictus | reverse complement strand
CAAGAATGAGTGAAGGTATATTGGAAGAGAGAAAGTGAGGGAGCTAGGCGGCATAGTTGTCCAGAAATTGAGAGGGGTATCCAGGCTGGCTATAAATCACAGCTACTCGCAGAAAGATGGGAGAGAAGATGCGCATAGTGTGGACTTCAAAAGATGAGAATTGGAGGGAGGGAACAGGGGGTATGCAGTGAAAGTGCAGTGAGAGGATAGTAGTATTCCCACACCTCCACCTTGTTTGTTCCCAGGTCTAGAAGTGTGGCTGAAGTGTAGACCACCATAAGAGAGTGCGGCAGGGGAGGCAGAGTCAGATGCTGTGAGCCAGGTTTCCATGATAGCCAGTAAATTGAGGGAGTTGGAAATGAAGAGGTCATGAATGAAGGTAAGTTTATTGCAAACAGACTACAAACACTACACTATAACCCCCAATAAACCATTCAATTTAAACTAACCCCCCTCTACACTAATCTATTAACACTTACATTACCTACCTACACTACCTACCCCCTAATAACCCCCCAATCTCTCTAATGACAGAAAATAAAAAAAACTACCTTACAAAAAATAAAAAACCTAAGTCACCAAAAATAAAAAAACCTACATTACAGAAAATAAAAAAATACATTAACCCACCCCCCACGGATTGATTGGCTGAAGACATCTGCACCTTCTCATTGGCTGTTGTCATTGTCAGTCAGTATTACAGCCAATGAGAAGGCGCAGATGTCTTCAGCCAATCACTCCTTGGGGTGCATCCCATTGTGATTGGCAGAAGGCATCTGCGCCTTGTTATTGGTTTAAATAAAGATTGACAGGTGCGTTAGCCAATCAGGGTGGGATTTTGGGGTGTATCCCATCCTGATTGGCTCACACATTGATGACTTCTGAATGGCTGAAATTTGATAGACAGCTATGATAGACCCCCATGAGTTATGGGGTAAATTAAGTGCTTATGGGGGTCTGTATTGACCCCCATGAGATATGGGGTTAATTATTGACTTATGGAGGTCTGTATTGACACCCATGAGTTATGGGGTTAATTTTCGTTGCCTGGGGTTAATATTTTTTAGTGTGAGTACTTTCAAAACCTTTAAGGTCCTTTAAGGACCCGCAAGGCGGTAAATTTAAAAATGTAAATGTAGCGGGGTCACGATCGATGCCGTTTGAGGACACCCGCTGCAAGGGGTTAATGTGGGGGGGCTGCGGGGGTCCCTATGGACCCCTGCAGCAAGGGGTTAATATGGGGACATTTCGGGGGGTTAAATTTAGGTGCCACGGCCGGAATTGTTAATACTGTCCCGCAGGCCGTTTAAGGAGGTGCGGCGGGGAATTTAAAAGTTTTAAATGCAGCGGGGGCCTGATCGGTGCCGATCGGGCACCCCGGCTGCAAGGGGATTATGTGGGGGGGGGGGCTGCGGAGGTCCCTATGGACCCCTGCAGCAAGGTGTTAATGTGGGGACACTTCGGGGGTCCCGATGGGGACCCCCACATAGAGAGGGGTTAATTTTAGGTGCCGTGGGGTTAGTTGGAGTACCCCCCATGGCAGGGCTTAAGTGGGGACTGCCGCGGAGGTCCCGTTTAGGATCCCTGCACTAATTGATGAGGTGTGGGAGATCATCTAGCAGGCTGTCACTCCTAATGTACATTTTTGCAGTGTTCATACGGATGGCCCTGCTGCGTAGCTCGCACGGTGCTCGCAGCAGGGCTAATTTAATAGCGTTGTAACTTTGAGAAATGTTGCAGTACGTAGGATTTAAGTAGAAGCCTATTATCTACAAGGCTGGAATTTAGCTGAAGCTCAATTTTATTGCTTCAATGACGTCATCCATCCATCCCATTCTTTGCTTACCTTCAATCTTCTCCAGCATAAGAGTCTTCTCTTAGGAGTATCCTATCTTCTCATGATATGGTCAAAACATTCGAGCTTCAGTCTCATGATAAATCTTTCGGTGAACAGTTTGTTTTGATTTCCTGAAGTACACATTTATTGAATCTTTTTGCAGTGCACTCTTTGCAGTTTTCTCCAAAATCAAAATTCAAATGCTGCAATTCTACAGCATTCAGTCTTCTTTATGGTCCAGCTCTCACATCTACACATTACCATTGGGAATACCATAGTTCAAACTATGCAGTCCTTTGTTGGTAATGTTTTTACTAGCTTGTCCAAGCTTGGCATAGCTCCCCCTTCCCAAGAAGCAAACTTCTTTTAATGTCATGGCTACATTCACCATAACAAGAGATCTTTGAAACAAGGAAAACAAAATCTGTCACTGCCTCAATTTCTTGTCCATCTGTTTTCCAGAACCTGACATTGCTGTTTGTCATGATCTTCATCTTTTTAACATTGAGCAGCAGCCCAGCTTTTTCACTATCTTCTTTCACCCATATAAATTGGTCCTTTAGTTCCTCCTCGCTTTCAGCCATCAGAGTAGTATCATCAGCGTATCTAAGGTTGATAATATTTCTTCTCGCAATTTTGATTTCGGCTTTGGACTCATCTAGTCCATCCTTACGCATGATGTACTCTGCATATAAGTTGAATAAATAAGGTGACAATATACCCTTGCCAAACTCCTCTCCCGATCTTGAACCATTCTGTTGTCCCATGTTTGCTTTTGACCATGGCTTCATGGAACACATACAGATTCCTCAGAAGGCGGATGAGATGATCTGGTACTCCTATCTCTTAAAGAACTTGACACGATTTGATGTGATCCACACAGTCAAAGGTTTTAGAATACTCTATGAAGCAGAAATAAATGTTTTCCTGGAACTCTATTGCTTTCTCTATAATACAGGGAACATCAGCAATTTGATCTCTTGTGCCTCTTCCTCTGTGGAACCCTGCTTGCACATCTGGTAGTTTCTAGTCTTAAGCATTACCTTGCCATATGTGAAATGAGTGCAATTGTTAGATTATCGGACCACTCATTGACATTGTCTTTTTTTTGGGTTTGGGATGTAGTGACCTTTTCCAGTCTATCGTGCACTGATGAGTTATCCAAATTTGTTGGTATAGGACAAACATTTGAATAGTTCAGCTGGGCTACATTAAAAGCCTCATCACACAGCCAGTTTGCCTCCTTAGTTTTCTTTCATTTGAGGATATTCTTTGATGCTACTTCATGTATAATGTCATAAAGTGTGGTTAAAGTCCTTCAGGCATTCTGTCTTCCATGTCTAGCTCCTTAGTTCTATTTCTTACCTCCACTTCATATTCAGACGGGATTATTAAGCTTCCATAATACACAGTTCCACAACATTAACAGAGTAATGGTATGTAATATATCATAACCTCAATGTGTTCTACCTTATAGATATTAATATTTCCTTAGCAAAAGTTTTCATGGTGTAAAAGTTGGGAGAAGCTGGTTATATCTATGAATTGGAGATAAAAGTTAACTATCTGATAAACAGTCCAAAATAGAAAAAATAGGAAATGGGATATTGATCGTCACTTCTTTAACCCCACTTGGATAAATGTATCCCAAAGTCATATTAAAAGGTGTATTATATTAAATCAATCAGAAACTATTTTGTTAATATTATCTAGATGTGTTGAAGATTGAATGGGTATAGTTACATAAAAATAATACAACGTGATTGACCAAATATCATGTTTACCTAAAATAGATAATTTAAGGTGAACTACTGGTTATTGTGCTTTTATTAAGAAACTACGCCCTCATAATATCTATCTATCTATCTATCTATCTATCTATATATAAACTTCTTGTGTCAATAATATATAAAATACTTAGATATAAGACACTCTTACTGTTTTATATCAATAATATAAAATATTTAGTCACAATATGTGTGACATATATTATTTTGTGCTTATTAGTTGTGATGTTTACATTCTAATCGTGTACTTATAAAAACCCAACCATGATATCTGACACTGATTCTATTTTCAAAGTTCCATATGTAGAACGTATATCATCATATGAAAAACATATAAAGCCTTCTTTAATTAGTTATATTTTAATCTTCAGGAGAAGTACACCTTTTCTCTTGTATTCCAACCCGAAACCATCTTCAGATTTAGATATGGACTGAAAATATAAAACTTAACTTTTTTTGATATAAGTCCTAAAATATGTTCCAAGTGCAGTAAATATTGTTGAATAAAATATAAAAACAAAAAGAGATTTAATCTTCAAGATTTTTCTCAATAGTCTCTTAGAAAAGGGAATAGATAATTTATTGGAGTCAGTGTTTTATACTTTATTACACTAATAATTTACCTCTCTCAATAGCCCAGATTAAAAGTAAAGTAATAACAATACTCTCTAGGGTCACTTTCGTTGTTAGTATATACAATATCTCAAATTAGTCAGTTTGTAGTCTTCTTGCTGTATTGATATCTTAACTCTATATTTTTAAAAATGCAAATGCTTTCAGCAGTCTATTTTTAAATTGTTCCCGGATAGTGAACCACCCTAAATGGCCAGTTTAATTCACAATCACTCATTATTCTAATAGTAACATAGTTACATAGTAATTGAGGTTGAAAAAAGACTTTTAGTCAATCAAGTTAAACCTATTAAGATCTCCTCTGATCTGCAATATGCGGATTAGTTGTTAATTAATTCGTTGGTAATTAATTGGTAATTAATTGATGCAGAGAAAGGCAAACAGACAAAAAAAAAAAAGTCAAACTTAGCCAATCGTCTCAAAGGGGAAAAAAAAAAAAAATTCCTTCCTGAACCCAGATACTGGCGATCAGATTCCTCCCTGGATCAATACTCTCTCTCTAATTATCCAGGATAACCCTGAGAATATTCTATTACCGTATATTGTTATGTTTATCCATGTAGTTTCTATGTCTCTCTCACATCATAAGTCAGAAGGATCATATATAGATTATAATGGCTTAGACTGTTGCAGAAAAATATGTGGTTATTTTTCACAATTGACTATTTGTCTTTTCATCATACATATATGTATTTACAAATTACTTCAAATCAATAACTGTTTTGTTATGAAAAAGAAGTAGCACTCCTTAAAATTCGGAATACTAAACTGGATGACTACTCTAGAAGGAACAATATTAAAATTAGGGGGATTGGAAAAGAAGTTGGAAGTACAGACCTAAATAATTATGTAGTTACATTTTTGTCCATCATAGTTAAACCAAATTTTGATATATCTATTATGACTGACAGAATACATTGTCTTCCACTTCCAAAATCTGCCCCCAAAGATTGTCCTAGAGATGTAATCCTTAAAATTCACTTTGCTGCTTATAAGGAATCAATTATGAGATACTGGTTTGAAAAAAGATCATTTCTGTCACCTTATGAAAATTTGCAGATCTTTCAGGACTTCTCAAGGGAAACTATTATGAAGTGAATGGAATTGAAAGGTATAGCTAAAAGTTTAAGAACTAAAAACATCCAATATAAATGGGGCTTCCCCACGAAACTGATAGTCTTATTGGGCAATAAAACAGTAATAATTAATAACCAACATGAAGGTGAAGTAATCCTGAAAGACCTGTAAATATGGCCCCCTTTTTCTTTTTCCTTTTATTTCTTCTCTCTCTTCCCCTGTTCTCCCTTTCCTTCCCTTTTCATTTTTGTCTGTAAATATTGATCTCTATGAATTAATTCAGGGATTGGTATTAAGCTGACTTGGCATATGAGGACTGGGGCTTTTGCCTATTAAATAATCAGCAGTATATAAATTGTCTTTTTAACTATAGTACTATTAATATTTAACTAATGAATTGAGAGTTTGTAAATATTTGTCATAAGTCTTAAACACTAAAAGCTGAATACACAGTGCACCAAAAGGCAATAGTCTGGAAAAGCTGATTCAACACTATATAAAATGTTTTTTTTTTTTTTTTGTCACAGGTTTCAGCACTGGGAAATAAAGTTGAAACTTAAATATGGAATATATAGAGCCCAAAGAGGCAATAGCTTCATTTCACACTTTAAATGAACAGTAAGTTCATAATATGTTGTAATAATGGTAAACATAAAAACTGAACACAAAATGCACTAAATTATATTAATTTGAAAAGGTGTTTTAATATTAAGTCAATTTAGTAGTACAAGGTTTTGATCACATTGAAACAAAAAAAGAAGACAAATGTTGTTCACATAAATCTTTAAAACTGAATTGTGTTGTTTTAGGATAAATTGAAAAGAAATCACAAATTATTAAATGGATATTAGGTTTAAATGTTATTATTTGGTATCTACTGATTGCTTGATGAGCTGAAGCTGAGAAGAAGAGGAAAGGGTTGTCTAACTGCTGAAGGGAATAACCCCTTTAAAAATAGAGATCCCCTCAATGCTTCGGTAGTTAGAGGGGAGTAAATAAATGCTTTCACATCTTTGTAAGTGGGAGGGAGGGGTAGAGAGTAAAATGGGTAATATAAATGTGAAATAAGTATCTTGTAAAAATTATTTGTAATGGCTTTCCATCCTGTTTTGGTCGCTGCTGGTTGCCACGGGTGTAACTTAGCCAGTGGATTTCCAAATTGTGAACTTATTGAAGTTCAACCTTTTCTTTCCACACGGTAAACCAATTTTCTTTTCTTTTTTGGTTTGTCCAGTGAGGTGATGGAGAATGATTCACCGGTAGTGAATGCATGGGTAACAAATGTGATGTGTGTGAATGTTGTGGTAGGTAAAAGGGTTTCGGAGGGGGCTGGGGGGGGGAGTGGGGGGAGAGCAAAGAGCCTTGAGGTAAAGGGTCTCAAGTTATGATGATCCATACAGATAAGGATAAAGAAGGTAGACTGAGAATTTGTAGTCAGAATGTCCAGGGATTAAACTTAGGGGTAAAAAGACAGATGGTCCATAGATTGTTTGGATCTGGTTTAGCCGATGTGGTATGCCTGCAGGAGACCGACTGGCAGACAGATAAGATTCCTTACTTTAAAATGAAAAATATAGGTCTGACTCTTAATTCTACTTACAAGAAAAAAGCCCGGGGAGTCTCAATATTTTTTAACCATAAATTAATTTTGATGGAAGAAATCTCTATAGTAGATCCCAATGGTCGTTATATAATATGGGGAGGCTTAATAAACAGTGAGAAATTTACAATAGTCAACATATATGCCCCAAACCAAAGGCAAATTAGCTTTCATAACCGAATATTCAATTTGATAAGGCGATATAGCTCTGGTGCACTTATTATTTGTGGGGACTTTAACCTATGTGTGGACGCGGAACTAGATAGAAACTCCCATAAAGGAACAATTTTAGATTCCCACGCTAAACAAAAAAATAATCTTTTTCATAACATCTTAATGAAATTTCAAGTATATGACTCATGGCGAACTTTTCATCCCCAGGAAAGGGATTACTCCTTCTATTCCCATCAACATGATAAATATGTTAGATTGGACTATATATTTGTTAATAGTGTAACTTTAAAAAGAGTGATCAAAACAGAAATTGGACCTATATTGTGGTCAGATCACGGGATGGTCTCTATAAATATATCAACGAGTCATATAGAAACAGTTAGACCACTATGGAAACTAAATATTTCCTTACTCCAGGATCCACAAATAAAAGATCTTTTAAAAAAAGAACTCAATAACTTTTTTAAAGTAAACAACCTGTCTGTTACATCTAAAGTCACAATTTGGACTGCCCATAAAGACTCCATAAGGGGTCATCTGATTAGCTGGCAGGCTATGAAGAAAAAACGTAGAGGTCGACCTGTACGAGACCTATATATTGATTTGACAAACTTAGATAGGGTTAATAAAATTGGCTCAAATGGTAAGATTGTAATGAGAATGTAAGCAATAAGATCTCAGATTAAAAAAATAGAACAAGAACTGTTAGATAAATCACTATGGTCACTGCAGCAACGACTATATCATTTGGGAAACAAATCAGGGCGACTCCTAGCTAATAAATTGAAGAGCAAAACATCAAGTAAAAGAATAGATAGTTTAAAGTATAAAAATGAGATCCTGACAAAGCCTAGTGATATAGGAAATGCTTTTGGTCTTTTTTATCAAGATCTTTATAATTTGAGGGATGATAAAAACGTTATAAAACTATCTAAAGAAGACATATTCACATTTTTGGATAATATTGACTTACCGAGAGTTTCTGATGATGATCTCGATATTTTAAATAAAGAAATAACTGATAAAGAAATTTCAGAAGCTATAGATGGCCTGAAACACTTCATATCCCCCGGCCCAGATGGCTTCAGAAATTGTTACTATAAACTCTGCAAGTCAGAAATTTTAATTCCTCTTAAGAATGCTTTGAATGAAATTAAGGTATCAGGTCGGGCACCGAAAGAAATGCTGGAGGCCTCGGTTATAACAATCCCTAAAGAAGACTATAAAGAACCATCATGTAAAGGATTTCCGCCCGATTTCTTTACTGAACACTGATATAAAAATGTATGCAAAAATTCTAGCTACCAGGCTGAATGTAATCCTAGGGGAACTTATTTCTTTAGATCAAAAAGGCTTCATTCAAGGGAGGCAAGGATCTGACAATGTTAAGAGAATGAATAATTTGATCTCTTATGCTAAACGAAAGGGTGCTATTATCATTAGACGCAGAAAAGGCTTTTGATAGAGTGGGGTGGGAGTTCCTAGAATTGCTGTTTGAAAGATATGGGTTGGGGGACTTTGGTTCGAAAGCCATCCAGGCCCTATACACTGCCCCCACCGCAAAAGTAGTGGGGTCAGGGTATAGTTCAATCATCTTTGATATCTCGAATGGGACACGTCAAGGTTGTCCCCTTTCTCCTGCTATTTTTGCCATGTTCATTGAACCTTTAATATTACTGATTGGGAAGGAGAAGGAGGTGCAAGGGATAAAGGTCGGATCTATGGAACATAAAATATCTGCCTTTGTGGATGACATTCTTGTAGCACTAGAAGATCCGTTAGCTTCCCTCGGATCTTTGTTCCAACTGATAGATGACTATAGTAAAATATCAAATTTTAAGCTAAATATTAGCAAATCAGAAGCCATGCCCATTAATATTTCTTATGAAATGTTACTTAAATTAAAACATCGATTCCCTCTCATATGGCAAAACTCTTTGAAACACTTGGGAATAATATTGGAAACAAATTTGAAGCAGACAATAATAATCAATTATAAAAAAGTGTATACAAATGTTATAGCAAAAATCAATGCATGGTCAGGCTTAAATATATCTTGGTCTGGCAGACTTATTGCCATAAAAATGGTAATATTACCAAAAATTACCTAAATCTTACGCAATATCCCCTGCCGAATCCCTACATATTTGTTAAACCAGTTAAAAAACAAAATTGATAATTTCATTCATAAGGGGAAAAAAATAAGAATAAAAAAATCGAGAATGGGAGGGAAATTTAAACATGGTGGCTTGGCTTATCCATTACTTAAGGAATACCAGGAAGCTATATTAGCTGCAAATATGTTGGAATGGTTAAAACCCATAAATGTTAATAATTGGGTCCAAATCAAACAAGAGCTAACAGGTTTAAATAATATTAAAATTCTCTTATTTCAAAAAAAGATTAATCTTAATTATATGAAACAGGGTGAAACTATGGTTAGAGGAAATGGGAATACATGGAACAAATTGAATGCTAAATATAATTTGATTACGTTTCCTTCGCCCATTACCCCGTTATTAGATCTAGCAACATATATTGAATCTCCCACTTTAGGGAGGATAGCTAAAGTAGGTTTTAACCTGCTGTTCGAACTGTTCCCTGGGAATACATTTTAATTGGAAAATATAAAAATAAAGATTTCATGGTTAGAATTTCTTATGTTGGAAAAAGTTCTGAAGAAGTCAGAGTTTTATTTGATTACATCAAGAGACTTAACTCAATTTGAAAAATTGATTATGGTAGAATCTAAAACTCATCTTATTTCAAAATGTTATGATATCATCAGAAGGCCACAAATGGAGCATAAGTCCAAGTGCATGCAGGACTGGGAAGGTGAATTGGAGTATAATTGGACCATAGTAGATTGGCATAGATCATATGCAATTACGGATAGATTTGTTAAAAATCCCTCCAATAGAGAACTCCATTTTAAAATCTGCAATAGGTGGCATTATACGCCGGTTAAGATGGCAATGATTAGTGGGCTAGACCATGAGAAATATTGTTGGCGCAAGTGTAGCCGGACAGGTTCTTCCCTGCATATTTGGTGGAAATGCCCATATATCCAAAAATTCTGGGCAGAGGTTTTTTCCCAGCTGACAAAGATTTGTGAGGTAGAGTTAAGTCCACACCCAGAAATAATTTTATTTCATATTTTTCCTCCACTGCCTTTAAAAGTTAAAGCCCTTATGTTGCAGATTTTGATGGTAGCAAAATCATTGATAGCCTCCAAGTGGAAGCAGAAATATGTCTCGTCTTGGAATGAGGTTAAAATGAAAGCAGATAAAAATCGTCCGCTAGAATCAAATTTTACCGACCTGGGGGTTATAAAAAAAAGTAGTCTATTCTGGTCCTTATGGGATAAGTACTTCTCTAATACGTAATTAAGGAAGCCACTGATCTGACCTAGGACATTCTGGCCACCTCTCCCGGGCCAATTCTCCCGATTTCCCTTGCCCGATCCCCAACCGGACCCGAAGCCATGAATGGAAGAAGTGTGAATGGAAGTGTGTTTAGTTTGAATTCATATTTTAGAATAGTAGTTCGCAATATCATTGTGATGCCGTTGGGACACTATTGCAGATCAATTTATTGAATGAACTTAATGGTAAAAAGGACCAAAAGGAGATGGAAGGCCTTAGTAAGATGGAAATAAAAGAAGGGTAAAGGAAGAGGAAAAGGAAAAGGAAGTAAAAGACAGAATGATAACAATAACTTTGTCTAGCTAGAACGATCCTATGTACTGTACTTTTGTGCTTCTTCATGTAACATCTCTTTTTGTTAACTTTAAAATGTAAAGAAAAGGTAAGAGGCACAGGGTTTCAGTATATGGTTTTATTTCCTTTACCCAACTGATAAGTTGTACAATTTACTTTGTCTGGTATACTGTTCTTCTCCTCCTGTTTGATGTGTAATTTACCCAACGGATGGGTAGATGATATGTTTGCTTATGAAGTGTATGTAATTTATACTTTTCTAAAATAAATAAAATAAATAAATAAATAAATAAAAAACTGTTTTGTTCATTTAAATATGCTGGTTAGCTGTATTTGTGCATTAAGATATCACATATCTGTTCAGGTATTTTGATTATTACATCTTTAGTCTCATTAGGCTTAATTGTCTTTATATGATTTCGCAGACCCAAGACATTTATCCGATTAGTGCTTGTTATGTTCAGACTCCTGATCTAATGCTCTGAACACTATTACTGTAATAGAGAGCATTCAGATATGTGTGCCATTCCCTGTCTTAGAGACGGTGTGTGTCTTCACTACGATGCAATGCACAAGCCTTAGACAACCTGACAAGCATTTTTCATTTTGCTTCTACTTAGGTCTACGCGGGCAGCAGTGGGCAGCCTTCTATCAGGTAAGTTTAACCATTTAGTACCTTTCTATTACTTATCTGTGTCCTGAATTACACTTTTCACTCAGACTCCACAGAGACTAACAAAGTTCTTATGGGATCATCTCATCTTACACCACATTATAAAGGGTGATACAATGTTTCTTTAATATTTTGATAGTATCTTCAATAACATAAAGTTTCAAAGTGTATATATGTCAGTGTCTTTATATTTTCTTTCATCATTTGGCTTTTAGATTGTAAGTTGTCAGTTTCCAATCTTGTAGGGTGTTTTGTAAAAAAAGCACTTTCTACAACATTTTAAACTCAAAACAGGGCCTTCCATTTTTTGCAGTTGTTATTATTGTATTTTTCCTTGTCCTTTTCCCCTGGATAGCGCTTTGGAATATGTTGGCTCATTACAAATAAAAGCTAATAATAATAATAATTGGGTTTGTTGGGTATTTTTTAATGTATGCAGGACAGTTATTATTTAATTTATAGTAGCTTAAAATCTTTTACATCATTTTATCTCAGAATCCTTAATATACGTAGTGAGACATTAATTCCTGTTTTCTCTCCAAACTTCCACAAAAACCAACAAAATTCCTGCAGGATCACCTTAGCTCAAATCAAATCTACAAAGCATAATACATTATTTATTTCTGAATTTATACTTAGCATCTAAAATTGTAAAATAAAATCTCAGTAAAAAAATATGGATACTGGGGCGACCGGAAATGACGCATTAGCCGTTTGTGGAGGCTGTTGGCGGACGAGGGTAGAGGTCCTTGGACTGTCTGACCTTCCAGCTCTGATCAATTTCCAGGCTGTGATCTACCAGCTAAACTCTAATAGGAAAGAAAGACAAGAAAGAGTTAAACGGATTGCAATCCCTCATGCTGTAAAATGGCTTACCTCCTATCAATTTGACAGGTGGCCCTTGAAGAAGCTGATATGAAACGCATGCTTTAACCAGTTTGGGGGCGCCGTCGCTTTGTGATGATGTCACTATACTGTGTTGGCAAGCCGCAATAAACATCTCTTTTACTGCTGCATTTAGAGTGTGATTAATGTAATTGTTTATAATACTGTTTATGTAAGGAATAACTTGAAATGTTAATAGAAAGGGGTCAATCTGTGTAATATTATTTAAATGATAATTAGTTTACATATTGTGTTTTATTGTTGTACCTGTTAAATGTATATTTTTATTGTATGTATTTAATTATAAGTATCACTGTTATTACTTGACTAGCAACTTACCCGTCAAAAATGACGGGGCAATATAATTATAAGCCATGGCAATGCTGTTTGACATACAATGTAAACCTTTTTCTACTGTGAGGACCATCTGCGTTCATTGCAAGCCGCTCCTCTCGTGTAGTGTTGGTCCTATGAGCTCCTTTAGCTCTCATTACAAAGACAGATATATATGTCTATTTTTTTTCTCTAATTATGTATTACTTATTTACTTAATAAATTAATCTACTTTACCTGTTTGTATTTCATATATCCAGCAATGAATAGACTGAAGAGGTAAGTATCTCTTTTTATTTTCCTGCAGCATACAATGTACAGTTGGACTGTTGCTGCCCTGAGGAGAAAGTGTCAGCAATGTGCCAAGTGTGTATTAGAAATATGTTGCGTGCTCGAGGGCAAACTGTTGGTTTATTTGTGTAAAGCTCCATTTTAGATTAGTAATGTGTTAGTGTTGTAAAATGGCTTTGTTTGTGTATGTGCTATGCGAGTCGCGAGCATTATTCGTGCTTCCCAAATGTGTATTTTTGTACCTCGTACGTCCCTGGCAAAAGTCGTACGTGCCTGGTGGTGTTTTCCGCATTTCGCAGTCGTGTAGCCTCGTTATCATTTTTTTCGTCCGCCATTTTTTTCCTTGCTTAGACGATTTTACATTTTTTATTCTAGTTAAATTCAACTTTAATTATCGTGCAACCTTACTGGCAGATGTCATGGCTGTCCCCCATGCTCTGTGTGCTTTTTTCGGGGGGGGGGGGGGGGTTTGTATTGTTTTTGTTGTTTTTGAATTTATGCATTTCGCCGTTAAGTTCGTATTTTTGCAAAATCGTATTCTTTTTTCTATGTTCTGCGAGTTGTAAATAAAACTTGTATGTCCATGTCAGTGTTTTCTTCGCTTCTGGGGCGTGGAGCCTCGATTTCATTTTTTTCGGACGCCATTTTTTTCTCACTTAGGAAATTTACAAGTGGTGAAACTGCTTAAAATCGACTTTCATTTGCGTGCATCCTCAACCCTAGACATCTTGGCTGTCCCCCCATTCTGTGTGTGATTTTTTTGTAATGTTGTCTGCTAATTTTCATTGTTTTTGTGTTTTTTGATGTACGCGTTTCGGCCGTTAAGTTCGTATTTTTGCGACCTCGTATTTATTTATTTTTTAAGTCCTGCGGGTCGTATTTTGTAATGTGTAAGCCCGTATTTCTTCTTTACGCGTTAGTGTTTTTTTCAAAGGCTTTGCTGGGGTTTGTTTGTACCGGTAGTGAGTAGGCGTAGAGCCTCCACCTCCACAAATGCGGCACCTCACTTAGGGAGGGTCTACATTTGCAGCCAGAACTGCGTATCTCGCTTTGCATGACAACGACTCGCAGTTTGACAACTATTATATATGATTGTATCCTTATGGTGGGTCAGCAATTTATATGAGATACTGAATTCTTTATGGGCTAAGGGGCAAGCCCCAAAAGCCATCACAATAGAGTCTGCAGGATTTATTGTAGATATCGACAGGTAGGAGGTGTGTAGTGTTTTTGTGATATATAGGGGGCAAGTGTTGGGTCGCAAGCTCTGTCACATTAGTTACCAAAAGGAACTGAGCTCCAAGTAACTTTATTTAGGGTTTTTCTTAGATGCACTTATACCAATAGTACAGGGAATATGTTGTTTTTGGTATTTGTAGGCACTTTATTTAGTGTTGGATATTTTTTTATTAGAGCACAAGTCCCTATACTGTAATTGTGAAAACGTTATTATTTTCTAGGCTATCAAACTGAATTTATAACTTGGAACCCTTAAAATGAGGTATTACTTTGGATAGTGACAGCGCTGTTTCATGATTTTATGGGTTTTAATTTATGTAATTAAGTTTTAATATAATGAATAAAATTTAGTCATTTTATTAAGATAATTGTTGGTATTATTTTCTCCTTGGTAATGTACAATTGGGACTAGAAGTGTCTGTCTATTTTCTGAATTTCTTTATTGGAATATTTTCTTATCTCCTACACCGTTCACTTTCCTTCTTTCCTCGGCTAGTTCAAAATCTTCATCACAGAGCCAGTTTGCTTCTTAGTTTTAGTAAACTACTGGTTATTGAGCTTATATGAAGAAGCTACTACTTTATAATATATATATATATATATATATATATATATATATATATATATATATATATATATATACTTCAAAAGTGATACAAGACACTTTAAATATGTTGTGTCAATAATATATAAAATACTTATCTAAAATATAAATAACATCTGTTTTTCAGTTGTTTATCACTTAAGATGAGATATAAGACACTCTCACTAATATCATCAATAATATATAAAATGCTTATCTACAATATAAATAACATCTGTTTTTTCAGTTGTTTATCACTTAAGATGAGATATAAGACACTCTCACTAATATCATCAATATTATATAAAATACTTAGTCACAATATATGTGACAAATATTATTTTGTGCTTATCATTTGAGATTTTTACATTCTAATCTTGTACTAATAAAAACTAAAATGTGATATCTGACACTGATTCTAACTTCAAACAACATTATGTAGAATGTATATCATCATATGAAAAACATATAAAGCCTTCCTTAATTACCCATAATATGTACAAAAAAGAATATTAGGTTCCTTTCTATTCTCTCTTTAATTAAGTGAATTATTACTAGTTCATATTTAATACCCTATAATTCTTACAATTCAGGTATTTTACTACTCTCTGAAAGATCATTTTCCTGTCTCTCCATGTATCTATGTTCACTAGTTCAACTACTCAGATTATTTGCTACTACTAACATGCCACATGTTTAGTGTACTCAGGGGGGCCGAGTCTGAATAATTCTGGGGGTACAGCTCATAGTATACACAACCACAAAATAGCACATAAATATACTTATGAAAGAATCTAATGGGATTGGAACCCCTCATATCACCAGTCCCTACACCAATGAGTATACTAGAAGAACAAATCTGGTCTTCATCTTCAATGTGAAAAAACAAAGACAGCAAACTTCACAATGAGCAAAACTAACCTTTATATTCAGTTTACTGGAAGAACAATTTTCTTAATAAAATTCAAAGTTAGAGGTACTTGCTACATATTGAATTTTAGCACATTATTAACATGACAAATAAGTAAATGGAATAAGCATTATACAGAGAGAAATAAACAGAATATTACACCAAACCTTATCTTTATCTATCCAGCAAGTAAATCCATCCAGTAAATTTAGAGAAAAAAACCCGAAAATAATGGAAATGTAAAAATGGGAAAAAAGACAACTTCACCCGATACAAGACTTCTACAGCAAGTTAAAAGTTATGTTCAGTATTCATTTTATCTCATTCATATTTTTCAAATAAAAACATAACTTTATTCCTATAATAATAATTTAACGTCTTAAGTGATACAACATAATATATAAAGTGAATTTAAAAAATGTGTATTAAAGATTCCATAAGATTCAATTTTCTCCTCCTGTTGTAGATCTTCTGCTCCTCTTGTGGACTTTCTTTCAGTTGAGTCACACTATATAGAAATAAAGCACAGAGTATATTAGATGATGTTCTCTATGCCCAGCTATTGTATCATTTATCTCATCTGTTATCATTGGTAGTAAATATATTTCTGTTGGGTTATGACCAGTTAGAGGGGCTTTGTTGGCTTCTGCACATATTTCACAAGGTTCATGTTACATTAATACATATGAGATTTATTTTTGAATAAAAACAACAACAAAACAAGAGATAATAGCTACAGATAATACAGACCAACATATCTCTTTTTAATCATTTGTGATTAAAGGAGAATATTAACCTACTCCAGGTAAACTATAAGTGCTATTGAATGTGAAGGTCTCGGGTGACTTCTGACTAGTTTGGCATCTAATGATCATGTTTTATACTTTAGGTCCTATATTTCCACAATTGTTCGGTGCTCTCTAATCTGCACCTATATCCTGTTGCATAAAATAGCAATACAAGAGACCTGCTGAAGGTCTTATCTCATGTCCTGTATAAGGTGATCTTAGAGTTGATGGTCTCAAACTTACCAAACTGATATCCGGCAACAAATGTCGCAGACGGTACAGATCCATCCTTATAAAACTGAACAAGTATGGAATTCCCAGATGAGATGATACTGGGGACAATGTCATAGGCACAGTATTTTCCTATTTGAGGGGATGTGGTTAGGGGGCCATCGAAAAATTGCAGGTAAGCATTAGAGCAGGTGCTCTGTGGCCCCATGTCAAATTGATACATAAATATTGAAACCTAGAAATGAGAATAAACACATTAATGACATGGCTAGCACATTTGTTGAATAATTTAATAAATCAGAATAAATTGAATTTGCTATCACCAGAATGTAATACATTGCAACCAAAATGCCAAAACAATATTGATCATCACTGATAATGCTAATAATGTTCTGTATTGGTGTAGAGTTACCCAGATTGACATCTGTTAGACCATATAGGTAATGTGATTGGCCCCAGGGTTAGGCAGTTTTATAAAGTTTTCTTTTTTCTTGTGGGTTTTTGGAACAAATAGATTCTAGAATAGCGTATCAGCATTATAAAGTTTATTCTACATATGCAAGTAAATGATAACTGTATGAAAGGAAAGCAAGAATATATTTCTTATCCAATGAAATTAGGCAAGGTGCAAGAAGGAGTATAAGTGACATTGGGATCAGAAAGAGAGTAACACTGAGTTTGGTAAAAGCAATTCTGAGTGGGAAGAGAAGCAAGCATAAAAGGGAAGATTAGTGTGGCAAAGTATGATTAAGAAATATAAAGCAGATTATTTATTAAGAATAATAATAATAAGTAAGCATATGATCATAGATATGTACTCTCAAATAAAGACAAGATCTCTACTCACCTTAGATCCTTTGGGAGCTTTGATTACCCAGGCGCAGTTCAGGGAAGAGGTGGAGTACAGGGGCGTAAAGTACCCCGGGGAGGGGGAGGTAATAGTAGTACCACATTGCACTGAAAGAGGAGAAATAAACAGACTGAGACATCATTTTCTAAGAAATTAAAAAACCCAAGAGGGTAAACATATTTAATGGTAAGAAGCAAATAAACAAAGTGACGGATAGTTTTCAGAACTGTTCACAGTATATTAGGTTTAATGACACATAAGGTGGTATTTGATTTGTTATGTCCTCTCTTATTTCTGTACAGTCAGCCATCTTACTTGACTTTCCCACTGGTTTACTACATTGATCATCTATTTTAATCATCTGAAGTAATAATAACATTTAATGCAACAAATATATCATTAGGTTGTTTTAGTTTTTGTGTGAAATTCCAAACATTTCTCCATGTCCTGTTTTAATTACCCCCACATAAACTCTCACATGAGGGAGGGCATGTCAACTCTATTAGTGATTGTTATCTAAAAATAAAGATGCATTCACTGGAAGTCCACCAGTAATTAATTACAAAAAATATAAAATAAAACAGCACTCATTCTGAGGTACTTTACAAGTATCTATATCTTCTTTGAAATGCTATATATTTATTATAACATTCTCTTGCCTGTTGTCCAACTAGTTAAACTTTACATTCAAATTTCTTGGAAAAAAAGTCAATGAGTGCCGTTTTAGGAATTAATGTATTGAACAGCCAGTGCCAAATTCATTACCCAAATATAGTGTAACCATTTACATTGTTGCCCCATAGGCTATCACTTTATTTGCATAGTCAAGCCAACCAACTGGATTGACATTACCTTCTTAAGACTAATATATCCTGCTGTGAATTTCTAAAATTGTGTGGCTTAAGATCTTCAAATATTGTGGAGGAAATCTCATGAATACTATATTAAACTTCTTCTGGCAATTTTTTTTTAAGTTTTGTTAATTGACCTACCAGCACAGACTGAGACTTCTTGTACACTATAAAAAGTCACTGTACCATTTACTGGAGTTCCATTAGTGTAAATATATTATTTAGGTTTGAGAAAAGCCAAGAGTGTTATAAGGAAATTCTGCTTTGCAGTAAGAGTGATAGATTAATCGGTAGGAGTAGGGTTGTGGGAGTAATTTGGTCTTATCTGCAGTTACATTTAGGATTTCTGTAGGTCCTTGCCTGACACAATATAAAGAAGACAGACGTGCCAGCCGTTCCTACCTGTGCTGTAGGAAGCCTTGAAGCCAGTTGCCGCAGTGGCATTGTCAGTGACAAACTCCAGTAGCATCATGTTTGTAGAGGACACCAAGGAAGGGAGCTGTCCAGTGCCACAGGCTCTGTCTACAAGTACTGGAGATGACCTGGTGGGTCCATCATAGACTCTCAGGTAATCTGAGGCACAGTCAGGAGAGGTCTGGACGTCAAATGCACTAAACTGCAAGAAAATCTGACAAAGGAATTTCCATTTAATACAACAGGAAGAAGAGATTTTACAGCTGATTTCTCATCCAAAAATAAATATGATCTTGCCTACAACATAATCTACTCTTTCTGTTGGCATTTACCTGATTTGATGGGGCTCGGATAAGCCATACACAGTCAGCATTAGATGGGTAATTACTGGGGTAGTTGGCAGACATTAGTGTCCCATTAGAATTAGGAAGGACGGTACTACAGGCATCTGGAAAAAAAATACACATTGCTCAATATTTAGTACAATGATTTGCCAACTGAAATATTTAAAATAAAGAAGATTAATTCTGACATACTGCTAAAATATATTGACATAAATATTCCTTTGCTCTATAAATTCTTACCACAGTTGTATAACTTGTTTATTTTGGAAATATCCAAGTTGCTCAGTCCATATCTCTGTCCAATATTCACTGTTGGGTCTGGTTTGGGGATGATGGTGGGTAGTCCTGCTCCAATAGAAAAATCATACCTACAAAAGCAAGGTTATAAGCATTTATTAGTATACTCATGTATTTTAAGTATCCTTTAGGACTGTGGTGCTGGGCATACTTAAGACTGGAGGAGAGGATCGTTCTCTAATGATTTTTTTCTTGATAGGAATCTATTCCTTTATTTTTTCTCTGCTTTTCTCACTCCCACTACCAGATAAAACCCAATAATGTTAGAAATGTAAAACGTCTATGTTTTTCAAGGCATTGGCTGTGTTGTAATATCTTTCCAAATTTGTGATTTTGATACATACAGCTAAAGCGAAGGTTGTACAGGTAATATTTACAGATCTGTGTACGTAATAATGTTATTTTATGTGTAAAAACAATACCCCAGCATCTCATATAGTATTTATGTCTGAATGTATCACCTGCCATAGTGCATCACCGATGAGTAATCATATTCCAAGCCCAGATTGTTTGTGACCATTTTGTCAAAGTTTGCAAGATTACCTGTAAAAAAACAACAAGACAGTTAAATACTTGACATGATTTCAACCACAGTTTTACTTTCCAATTAGTCCCCATAACAACGTCACATAGAATAATATGTATTGATCATGTTATGCACATACTGGGCAGATATGAACATTATTGCTTTCTTTGACACAGCCATTATCTATTTCAAAGATTTTATAACTCATGGACTTTATACCCTTTGGGGCTCATAGCCATTGGAGCTATGTAACAAGTTAAATAATATATTGCTGTATATGGTTCAGGCATACGCTATGTGTTGGGTTCTTTATACAAAGCATTGAAACTATTGATTCAATTTACTTTTTATTTTCAGCATAAAAAACATGAGCACATATATGTTGTATTTCTTTTAGACTAATTTGTGGCTAAAACTACTGAACGCAGATGTAGGGGACAGACATAATTTAGTGAACTGAATGGTAACAAAGAGGCAGATCATGTAGGAAACCACAGATATACATTAGCTTATCAAGCCTTCAGTTAGCATGTTGTGCCACAAATACTTCTCCAAGAAGAAAAAAAAGTTTTGTATATCTTATGATGTATTTTATTCATAAAAAACAGCTAGTCCAATGTATTATATTAATTAATGTTCTAAAAATCAGAACTAAGGTTTCATGATATAACAAGTCTATTTGATAGTTCTCTTTGCATGTTGGTATAAGTGCAGGGATGATATTATATATACATTGTGCCAATGTCTTACTTGGTATGATGTTGGCTGTCATTATATTTACGTAGTCATCCCGGTCGCTCCTGCTCTGCTCATGGTAGAATCCCAGGACATGATCCAGTTCATGTTGGACTACCCCCCTTTGTATACAGCTGCCTGACTGTAGAGACACCACCTGGGGCCCCCCAATCTTTCCAACATAAGACCAGCAGCTAAAAGGAAGAGGTTGGTGTAGACTTTAGGTTTATATTTTTGAGTCAGCTAATATTAATAGGTTAGTCAATTTGCATATTTGATGTTGTATTAGTGGCTTTCATGTGAGTTTTTTAGGCACATTGTTACACTAACTAATATGTTTACATTTATAAAATAAGGGTTTATTTCAAGACAGGCTGGAAATATGAGAAAATATTTATTATTTGTTGATAACACAATCATGTGATTTTTGGGACATGTTATGTATCATAATCATTTGGATAACCAGTCTTTATACTGTCTCATTCATGCATAACCAAAACTAGATGTCTGTCTTCTATTATTTCTTTTTAGATTTGTACTGTGATTAATATGTTGTCAACCTTTCCACACGTTATTTTCCATACAGATATTGTTTTATTTATTTCCAGTAACAGTAAGTTTGTAAAAACTAGAAGTAAACACAAGACCATCAACTAGCACTAAGAAGATTTAAAAGAAAAAGGCACTTAAATGGAATTACATTTGATCTAGAAATTGATTACATACAATATTTTAATTATCGTAATATCTTCATATTATTATATTCATGACATACCCAGAGCCGGACGTAATCTGCACATAGTCAGGTTCCACAGTGCGAGGAATAAAGCGCACACAGGTCAGAGTAGCAAAGTCCTTCATGGCATCGGTGATAACAGAGACAGAGTAAGCATCTGAGGAGACACCATACAGAGGGTTATGTGCAGGGCATGGAGTCATTGTATGGAGAATAAACAAAACAGGGGAAAAAGAAAGAGATATCTGACTGTTGATTATTAGTATGGTTTTCAGATATTCTATAGATAATATATATTGAATTTCCTTCTGGGATAAGAATTTATGTACAGTAGATAAGTGGTTATCATCAGGACTATTAGTCTTGTAAAGACACAGAATGAAGGGGATGCCATTCTCAGGGATCCATTCTGGAAAAATGAATTACATCTCAGTTTTGTAAAAGAGAGGAGGCCATTTTCTCATATACATAATGTTACTGTGTTAATATACTACCTAGCATATAATGTTGAAGATAAAAAATGATACTTTGTTAGTATAAAACATTGTGCTGCTTGTTGATATTTTATTTTTGTGGGTGAGAAAATTAATCAGTGCTAATATTACTTGATATTACTTGAAATATAGACAATATGACTGTTGTAAGAATACTCACCATAACTAGTGGAGATGGTGTATGGGACATTGACTATACCATTACTGTTCTTGCTCCATCTACAAGAGTCTCCACCACCGCTACATACCATGGCACTGCGCCCAACTTGTCCAGCTATGTCCCCGTGTTGCAGCATCTTTGTGCTGTCTGTAGGCAAAGAAACACAAAACATTAATATCCACACTCCAACAACTCCCTCCATACTAACCCCCATACATCAACAATAAACACACTTAGTCTAAAGACAGTGTAAATTGTTGATTTAATAATTTAGTTTGTTATAATGTGTAAGTAATTATTGCCACATATTGTGTAGCGAAGATACATCTTGATTTAAAAAATACATGATAAAATACTAAGACACTAAACTGTCTTCCTTAGGTCTTAAAGAAAAACAGGTAAGTTGTAGAAATATATTGTTAAAACAAAAACAAAGCATTCGTCATAGATTAGAAACAAACTAACTATTACAGAATATTATCTTGGTCGGTCTGATTTAATGTATTACTTTCTTTGTAAAGATATATTTTATACTACAGTAAAAAGCAATGGAATAATATTATAAAAATGCAACGCTAGTTTCTTTCAGTATTTAAGAATTCCATATGGGTTATTACTCGTAAGTAAAATTGTTCCATTTGTATCTTAGTTTACTCTTGAACCAAGTACTTCTCAAATATACCTTATCCACTTTCACTCAGTACATACAATTCTACCTTCACCTACACTTATGTCTACCTAAGTATAATTATTTTACTCTAGTTCACTAAGTATTCCTTAATTCCTCCTTTATCTGTGTTACTTTAACCATTTTCCTTAATGTTACCTTAGAAAACATTCTCTTTCGCCCAATGTACCCATCTTTATCTACTCCATTTCAGTTAATACTCCTCAGTGTTACCTTTTTTGCACACCTTCATACCTAATTACCCTGTTATACCTTTATCCGTTCCCTTTCACTTGTTACACTTAATTAAACATGTATTGATCCTCATTCACTCAGCAGACACTTTCTTTACCTTTGTTGGCTTCTAGGATCATGCTGAAGATATCCTTTGTAGGATAAGTGATATTTAATGTAGCTAGAGGAGAAAGAGGAGCAATAATCACTGTATCATAATAGTACTACATCTTTATCATGTGGCATGTAACTATGTAATAGAAACCATGTCTAATAGAATTGCATTTAGATTTATCACAGTCTATTGGGGCTTGTTCTATATTATCTATTACTGTGTTATAAATATTAGAAATGTTTCAGTTTTGCTCTGATCTGCTTTCTTTAAAGTGATGTTGATTTGTAAGTCTGACTGTGATCTATGCATATTATTGATAACACAAGAGCTAATCATATAAAGTAAGATCCCAAGAATGAAATATAAAGTGGATTTCTAAGAAATAACATTCATACAATCACTTCCTGCCACTTGTATCATAGATTACTTGTAGTCCATATATAAAATCAGAGTATTAAATAAATATAATATTATTACACATAATATCTCTCTTATACTTTGTAGACATATCTGATGAACTCTGTGACTCTCATATATATCTCATATCTGATGAATATTAAAATAATCATATATATATCTTTATAAGTTCACAGAGACAAATACATATAATACTTGTTTATTAAATAGTTTATAATTATACATACCTTTACCTTGTACTTTTGGATTGTAAATCTGAAACAGAATCATAATATCATAAATGGTCCCTACAGTATAATGTTACATTCATTAAAAGTTATATGAAGGTGTATAATTACAGATATTACAAATAGCGACAACAACATTCACAGACCAGATTCATCAATCTAGAGCCTGTATTCCTCAGGTGGATCCTATAGTATTAGTATATATGTATATATGTACTGTAACAAGAAGTATGTATTTATTGTACAGCTCTATAACATGCTAGGATACTTTATAACACAATCTCTAATAATAGATAAGTAAATTGAGATTAAACCAACAATACATGACACACAGATATTAATACAATGTATTTATATAATATTCTTACCTGTACAGGAGCTCCCAGGTTACATTGTATCAGGGAGGCCAGGAGAATGAGGGAGACCCTGATGTCCATCCTGGAGATACTCAGTACTTGTCTAGAATTGCTACAGTTCTTGATTCTTGTGTTGGAAACCAGCCAGACGTTGGCCTTATATTCCTAATTTGGGCAATGTTTCAGCCAATCAGCTGCCAGGACAAAAGATTAATCGGTGCCTCCTGTAGGATCCCTCCGGGGTATCTATGAGTCAGGGAAAACTGAAGGGCTGTGATGTTATTTTGTGATTACTGGTAATGATGGTTTGCTTATTAGAACTGTAATTAGTGCAGGTTGTCACTTATTTCTTACACCTAGAAGAAATTGAAATTATCCAAAAATGCCAAAAAAAAACAACTAAAAATCTGCCAATTAGTAGAGGGGAGAACAAGTTATATGTGAATACAAATATTAGAAACATACAACGCATTTTCAGTAATACTGTATAATAATAATGTAATTATATCATAAAACACTAAATTTATGAAAGATTTAGGACTTTGAATATTTAATATATTTGTTTTTGGTCCTCAGTAAAACAAATCTAAACATATGTTTACTGACTTATAAAACCATATTATCTTTTTTTTCTGGAATTTCCACATAACATATATGTAAATATTAAAATAAACAAAATCCATGTGTATTTATTAGTTATTCTTGAGGTAAAACTTGTTGGTTTATGTATAAATTTCACAGGCACAAATTTGTGTGAAAAGAACATGCAACTGGCCCATGATCTATCCAACGAACCCATGATCCATCCAATGTGGCCATGATCCATCCAACTGGCCCATGATCTATCCAACGTGCCCATGATCCATCGGCCAGGTCCATCACTTTTGCACAACACATTCTATTTATATTCCAATTATAAGAGTAAGATAGTCCATATATTAGCTTTATCAGCTTTCTATTCTGGGAAAGACTTTATGAATCAATTTACAGTATTTGTTATTGCTAAATTGTGTTTAAAGAAAAAGGTAGAAAATAAATGAAAGAGTCTATACTCAGAAAACACAATTAAGAAAGTCAAGCATGCCTGGGAAGTGCATAAGGTCATCCTGTTTAGGGAGATGGGATTGGTAGACTGTACAGGCTTTCTGATTTGTATTAGCAATCAAATCTATCAATTATATTTCTTACACTGTGAATAAACTGAAGTTATAATTCCCTATTTCTCATCTTTCTGTTTGTTTTGTTTATTTAAAAAAAAATATGATTATCTAAAATTTGTACATAAGAGTAATTGTACACTAAACTAATTGTAATTCGTTGTTGTTAATGAGTTTCAGTGCAAGTGTTATACTGATGTTTTCTTTAAAAAAGTAAATTTTATTTTAAATTTAGAAATGAAACTGGGTAGGATCTACTGATTAAGAAAAAGTAGATCTTGGTCAGACTTAAGTAGACTTGAGTGTTGGTTGAGGTGTGACTGATGGATATGAAGGTAGAATTGTGATAGTGTGAAAGAGGGTGAGGTATAATTGAGGAATACCAGGTACAGGAGATATTAAGATAAAGTAAGGTAAAATGGTGCAATATTGTTTGAGAGCAATAGCTGATATTAAATGATTAAATACTGCAACAAAATACTGTTTTATTATTTAATACTTTTCTTTTGCATATTCCTTTAGGGTTAAATATCTCTTTACAAGAATGAGATTTATTAAATCAGACCATCCGAGACAAAATTCTTTAACTGTTAGTTGTTTCCTCCTCTAGGATGAATGTTTTATGTTACTAGTAAAATATATCACCTTCTACAGTTAACCTATTGTTCTTCAAAATATTTGTTTTAGTATTTTTATCATTTATTTATTTTTATCAATATATAGCCATCTGAGCTACACAATATGTGACAATGGCGCCTTACACATAACACTGTAGGATGTCTTTACACTGATTCTGTTTATTCTTATTCTTCACATATTATGATGGAAATGAATGGAGTTGTTGGAGTGTGGATATTAATATTTTGCATATCTTTGTATACAGACAGCACAAAAATGTTGCAATAAATTGACGTAGCTGGATGAGGTGAATGCTGAGATACGATATGGTGAGTTAGTGGAAACTCTTATAGATGAAGTAAAAACAGCAGTAGTATAGTCATTGCGTTAGACACCATCTCCAATAGTTTCAGTGAGTATTCTTACTGCTCTCAAATTGTCCCTATTTATTAAATAATGCTAACACTGAATCATTTTTTAATTCACAGAAACAACATATAAATAAACACCATGATGGTTTATGCTAACAAATTATCTTCTTTATCTCCAATTGTATATGCTAGGAAGTATGTATGTAAAGTCATGATATTTTTAAGTGAACAAAGTCTTCTCTCTTTTCCAAAACTAGGACCTGATTTTTTTTCCCAGAATGGATCCTAGAATGCCTTTACATTTTGTTATTTGTTTTTATAAAGTCTAATATACGAGATGAAAACCCCTCATCTAGTATCCTTCCAGTTCTGGGCTCAAAGAGATATTTCCTACATACAATATCTGTAAAATGGCTCAAAACCTTGCTAATAACCAGCAATTAGATATATCTCTTCTAAAATGGTCCCAGAGAGACCTTTGATTATGTTCAATATTAAAACAATGAGTCTGAGCCATTTTTGCAATCCCCAGTATGGTGTCTCCTCAGATGCGGCCTCTGTTATCACTGATACCATAGAGGGTTTTCTACTCTGACCTGGAACTGTGGAACCTGACTATGTGCGGATTATGTTGGACTCTGGGTATGTCATTATTATAATAGAGGGCCAACATATAGAATAAACAAAACATCACATATGAAAATGTTTGAACAGGAAGAATTATGGGCTTGATGTACTTATGACAGTTTACTTTCTATAAAGTACAAGGAGATGGTAGAGACATGACGAGGACTTGATGAGTATTTGGTATAGTATGAGTGGAATATCATTGTGCTGTTTTATATAATACACCAGAGGGTAACTGGCTCAATCCATTTAACTTTTTACATACAAGTATTTCATAGCTTCTAAAATTTTCTCAAAGTTAATTTTGAAAATTTTTAGAATAGTATCCCAGTTTCAATCTTGAACTCTGAGTACATTAAAATATAACTTTTATTGTTTAATGATTGAATGTTTATTAGTTGATCTTAATTATGTTTTGTATGTAACACACACACCACGTTAACAAACAAATTTATAAATACTCAAGGATTCTGTATCTCAAAGAAAAAAATTATGTTTTTTTCATACAGTAAAAACCCTTGTAACCTTACTAATTAAAAAATATAATGTTAGATTGGTTTTCACCAATTTATCATCATTTATAATGACTTCACTCAGCATGAATATTTAAATTAAGGTAAAACATCTTAGCACCCCGCTGAAAGGTTTTTCCCTTTCTCTTTCTTATATTGGGCAAAATTTTCTTCTCTCTTTTTACACAACTTACACAACTTAATAACCCCTCAAAGGTTGTTGACTCCCATTATGGTAGGCCTTCCATTTCTAAACAATGGCCTTTAGCCTCGCTTTGTTTGTCCTCTGTTACTCTGTACGGCAGTCTATGTGTGTGTGTGCGTGGTGTAGATTGCAGTATGTAAGCATGGTAGCAAGATAGGTTACCCCCTTTGCTACTTCCTTGACTAGGACAAAGGTTTTGGGGTACGGTATGTATGGGACCAGGTTTGTTGATCCCCATGAGACTACACTTTAGGCAAATTTGATTTAATTATATTCATTCTCTTTTCTTTTTCATGTCGTTAAAAATGTTGAGCTTTAATGTTAACGGCTTAAACTCTCCTGGTAAGAGAAACACGTTATTGAGATTTTGTAAGCAGGAAAAGGCTGATATTGTATTATTGCAGGAGATTTAGTGGGCTCATTCTAAAATTCCGAGTTTTGGTAATACATTTTTTTGGTTGAAATATGCTTCCACTTTCAACAAAAAATCACGAGGTGTCGCAATACTCTTTAAAAAAATTTATTCCCGGTAGAGGAATTCTCTATATTAGATCCCCAGGGATGTTATATTCTGTGGGACGGAACAATAAATGGCCACAAAGTTACCTTGGTGAATGTGTATGCCCCTAACAATAACCATGCACTTTTGTAATCGTCTCTGGAGTTCCATCAAAAAGTTTACTGATTGTTCCTTGATTGTGGCAGGCGATTTTAATGTTATCCCTAACTTTGAAAAGGATAGAAAATCTCAAAAATCATGCAAAAATATACATAGAATTCAAAATACTGCATTTACATTTTCTAATTGGTTCAATAGTAGCAATTTATATGAGGCAGGGCGTGTGCTCAATCCAGGCCAATCGGATTACACATTTTATTCCAATGTTCATAAGGTATATTCTCGAATTGACCTGCTTTTGGTTGATATTAATACTTTGAACAAAATTATTAAGATTGATGTAGTTCAATTGTGCTTTCAGACCATGCTTGTATTACAATGGAACTTAATTTTAATTTGTATAAAGCCAACCGTCCTCGTTGGAAACTGGATGATTATTTAATTAAAGAGGAATCCAGGATACAGTTTCTTATCAAAGAGTTGACTACATTTTTTTAATTAAACGAGGGTACAGTTTCCTTTTAAGGGTGTCCTTTAGAACTCCCATAAAGATTTCATTAGAGGTGTGTTAATAAAACTAAGGTCTCAAGTAATTAAACAAAGAGGGGATCTCCTAAGAGAGCTCTATATTAGCTTGAATAAATTGAAAACGGTTAACAAAAATTATCCTAGAGATTCCACTTTAGAAGAATTTAAATGATCCAGAACAAAATTAATAAAATCAACCAGTTTCTGTCAGATAGGATGACTTGGCGTATGCAACAAGTTTCTTATCACCAAGATTTACTTTTATTAATTGTATTCACTCTTCAAAGCATATCAGACTTAAAAGATCTGTCCTATGTAGAGAGTTCCCTCATGGAGGACTGTCTTATCCCTTGTTGCAATTCTACCATGATGCCAACATGTTGGTACATACATTAAAATAGTTGAATACAAGTGGGTCCCATGTCTGGCACCAAATTGAGAAAGCCCTGGTGCCTTGCATGGACCTCAGACTGCTATTTTTTGGGGGCAACAGGGCACTTAAAGGTTTTGAAGGTGGCTCTAACCTAGTTAAGAACATCTACAATACGTGGAGATTTTTTAACAACAAATATCATCTTATTCCAAAATGTTGCGAACTAATACAAGTACTTACCTTTCAAAACCCGCTCACGAGCTCTGAGGTTGATTAAGCGGTGCTTTACATAAAAGATCTTTATTCTGAGGGTCGTTTGCTCACATCAGACCAACTATTGACTACCCATGGGCTCCCTTTGAATTGTTGGTTAAGGGTTAGACAACTTTCAAAATTATTGACCCCTTTGCCCTCTACCAAGCAGTAGTGAGGGTAGCCTAACGTCCCTGGAACAACTTATTAAATCTCAAAACAGCTCTCATTTATCAGCTAAATGTCATAATATCTTAAGGAAACTTTTGTCGCCCAACAAAACACCTCGTATGGAACTCTGGGAAAGGGACCTTTGTGTCTGCTTCACTTGGGAGATATGGGAATACAATTTTAAAAAAAAAATAGCTTTTTTAAGTATCCTCCGTATAGGGAGTTTCATATTAAGTTAGTAAACAGATGGTATATGGTGCCTTCAAAAATCTATCAGTTTTCTCATAACTTCACGGACAGCATGCGTTGGAGACAATGAGACAATGTGGAATGTATGGTGATTTTCTCCATACATTATGGGCTTGTCCATTAATTAGACCTTTAATGACTGATGGTTTCAAATTTATTGAGTGCACCTTAATGGAGCAGAAAGCTTTTATAATATTAATATTTATGTCTATAAAAAGATCTACTGTATTATCTCCTGTTGGAAATCCAAAAATATTGTAGGTTGGAATTAAATTTTGACAATGATCCACTGAACGACAGAGCTAGAAAAATGTTTTGCGTCTACTAACTTTACCCGTAACAACATCTTGAAATGGAAATTCTGGAATTACGTTTATGGAAAAGAGGCTTTCCCCTCATAAAATAATTTTGTATTCCCTCCCCCCCTTGTTTTTTTTTTTTACCTTACCTAATGGAGCTTTCAGAAGTTTTCTTTTTTTTTTCTTCTTTTTTTCTCCTTTGCCCGCTCGATATGTACAACCAAGGGGCTTAATGAATGAATGTGAATGGATGTAGAATGGATGTATGGAATGTGGGATGTTGGCCTAATACTTTTCCTTTTTTGTCATTATTCTGTAAATGCTAGTTACCATGCTTCATGATGTTAATATTTATTGCAATTCTATATTGTTTTACTTTTGTAAAAAAAAAAAAAAAACTTTTGAAATAAAAAAATATATATATAATGTACATTTTGTTCAATCTATTTTTTTTAAATAGGTTTATTTCCTTCTAAAGAAGCTTTATATGTCACAACACACAGTCATATCCAGTTAATAGATCCTGCTGACTATCACTATCCATCATGCACCTCTTCTTTTGGCTCACACAAATAAATGGGATTCAGTTCCATCAGTTTGCCTAATATCTTATTTAGTTCTGGTATGTGATGAAGTTTACATGTGCCTTTGCTTTGTTATCTTATGTACTTCAATTATTTTAATTTACTGTTACTTTTTAAATGGTGCTATGGAAAATGTTGGTGTTTCATTATCATTATCATCATCACCATTATTATCATTATTAATAATAATAATAGGTACTTTATTATAGTTTTTAGAAATCTAAAACATAATAGAAAACTATTATTCCTTCTCTCTGCTACTTAACAATGATGATGCCGGTTATTAGAGGGAAGCCATGACCTGCATACACCCATACTGTTACGCTTTATACTCACAAATACCCCTCTAATAAGATCAGTTACATCACTGAATGAATACTGTGGGTATATGAGTTAATTCAATACCAGTTATTAGACAAACTGCTGGGACAATGGCTGGACATTCAGAGTAATCTATATCTACCTATTGGAGTTTGCAAGTTATATGAGGCGGGACTATATATCAATGGGATTTCTGTTGATGAGGGATTGAGACAAAATGAGTATTTCACAGAAGATAAAGATCACCTCATTATATAGTTTTACATTGTTGTTGTTCATAACCATTTTAAAGTTTCAAACATATATTTAATCTTTCCATTTTAAGAATCCTATTACATACACCATAACAAACACAAAGCACACAACTAACTGCGAGCACCTGACTCATGTTCATTCTCTCCACCACTTTCCAATTAGGATGCCAGTTATTAGAGGTTGGGAGTGACCAGCAAACCCCTCTCTGCATTTCTATTGATGACCTAATGAGATCAGTAACACCATGCAATGAATACTGTGTAATATATGCCACTTAGTACCTGTCTTACAGGCTCCTGCTGAGACAGTAACCGGGTATTCAGAGTAAAATCAGTAATGTCCCATCAGTTATTAGATAGTGGTGGCCAGAGGTACTTAGATATAACATACAGCAATTACACAACTCTGTATATCTATATATATATGCTGAGATATTGCATTAAAGGACGTTTGAAGATCAAGAAAAATGTCAAATATGTATTAATCTAACACAATCAACAGCTGTGTAATCCATGGACATACAACATTTTTGGGAGGTAATCTAATTTTTTTAGCATCCTTTTTATGAATACAGGAATCCATTTTGGGCTTGTTCACCATGAACACGACGGTGTGTTTTCAGCTATCAGTGGATGAAGTGATAGGGTAGGAGAGATAATTGTGAGATAATTGAACACTATTGATATTGACACAACCTCTTCCCCCTCAATAGCCCCAATCCAGGAAGTTGCATGAATAGATGCAATTATTATAACAAAAATAAATACACTTCCGATCTTAGGGTATGACTTCTAATAATATTGGAATTAAAGTCAATTGAAGTCTAAATACTTTGGGCCTCATTCTATTAACGTCCGTAGGAGATGCGGGGCCGCAAGGAGCGGCCGCAAGCTATTCGGCTATTCTATTCCCTTCCGGCCGGGGATTCCGGCAGGCTTGCGGCCGGCGCCTTGCTATCCCTTGCGGCCGCTCGCGCCGGAGGAAAGCCTTTGATCTTAAACGGCCGCAAGAGTTTCAGCCGCAAGAAAGCCCCGGTTGCTATTCAATTGCTCCGGGAAACCTTTCTGCAAGGCTAAAACCGCGCCTCAGCTTACTTGCACCAAAAAGGTCCCGCAGGCACACAATTAAGCACATTTTAAAGCCATAATAAAGCCATCCTGCACTCTTATGAGACTATAAAGTGATTGTAGGTGTTAGCATAAATAGCACAACATTCCCCTACACTAAAATCCGTAAATATATATTTTTTTAATTTATGTCACATATCCATGTAAAAAGTCCAGATGGTTTGGAGCACCTCAGACCCGCCCACGCTGCGGCCAGAAAATAAACAGTTAATGTAATCTCGGATTTGGGCTGATGTGCAAGCTTGAGAGGGGTTTGCTATTAATCCTCATGCCCCCCATTATGATCCCTAGCATTTACAGAGCTTTACAGTGCCGTCTTGAATTTACTTTTGCGTTTAAAGATTTCTGAGCTTACGGCCGGTTGCAAGATATACAGCCGGCCGTAAGGGGAGATCCTTGCGGGGCCATATAATTGAATTGCAATATAACGGAACCCCCGCAAGGAATCGCAGCCTTGCAGCCGTTTTACGGCCGATAATAAAATGAGGCCCTTAGAGAGTATAAATATAAACATGAAAAAAGAAAAAAATAGAAAAAAGGAAACACACCAATCTAATTATACATCCTTAATCAATGATTCATATCAAGGAGATATATAATAATAAATAATATTTATTTATTACAACATTCAAAATAGCATCCAAAACTATGATGATTAAAATGTAAAATAAGAGTGAACCAGCGTTCCCAATCATAAGTCACAATTATAATTTGTCCTTGTGTCTAGAAATTGAGATAAGATCTATATTAATGTACTATAATAGCCTTTCATAAAATACTATAGAAGACTAATAACACACTCGATTGTATGATATACCACTATTGCATTAATTACTGCTCTCATAAGTTGATGAATTTAGCATATCACATTTGAACGTCTAAAATAAGTTTAAAAAAAAAGTATTTACCACTCAGAATTCCAGGGATTAAACCGATAGGAATAGTACTACTTAACAGTACACACCTTATAATAACGCAGACAGAGGCAACGCAGAAAGAGGAGTCTGAAGAAGAGGAGTCAGAGGAGGAAGGTGGCTTTGAGGAGGTTGAAGACCAAACACAGCAGGCGACCCAGGGGGCTTGTTGTCACCTTTCGGGGACCCTTGGTGGCTGGGTGGAGGAAGAGACCTTCAATGACATCAGTGAGGACAAGGAACGGGACATGGCTAGCTTGGTATCCAACCTTGTGCAAATGGGGAGTTTGCAGTTGTGCAAAGGGACTGTTTGCGGTTGTTTGCGGTGCATTAAACGGGGAGATTGGTCTGTTACTGTGAAGCGGGTGTAACCCTTACACTACCTGATCGATACAACATCATACCTGATGTTTTAAAGCATGTTATTCCAAACAATTTAGGAATGTTAGGTGATGTATGCCCTTTATGGCTTAAAACCAGACTCTGCATCAACTATGTAATTTTCCGTGGGAGTTTTGCCATGGATCCCCCTCCGGCATGCCACAGTCCAGGTGTTAGTCCCCTTGAAACAGCTTTCCCATTACTATTGTGGCCAGAAAGAGTCCCTGTGGGTTTTGAAATTCGCCTTCCCATTGAAGTCTATGGCGGTTCGACGGGTTCGCCGGTTCGCGAACATTTGCTGTTTGTCATGATCTTCGTCTTTTTAACATTGAGCAGCAGGCCAGCTTTTTCACTCTTTTCTTTTACCTATATTAATAGGTCCTTTAGTTCCTCCTCACGTTCAGCCATCAGAGTAGTATCAACAGCGTATCTAAGGTTGATAATATTTCTTCTAACAATTTTGATTTCGGCTTTGAACTCATCTACTACATCCTTACGCATGATGTACTCTGCATATAATTTGAATAAATAAGGTGACAATATACCCTTGCCAAACTCCTCTCCCAATCTTGAACCATTCTGTTGTCCCATGTTTGCTTTTGACCATGGCTTCTTGGACCACATACAGATTACTCAGAAGGCAGATGAGATGATCTGGTTCTCCTATCTCTTAAAGAACTTGACACAATTTGTCAAAAACTTTAGAATACACTATGAAGCAGAAATAAATATTTTACTGGAACGCTGTTGCTTTCTCTATAATATTGGGAACATCAGCAATTTGATCTCTTGTGCCTCTTCCTCTGTGGAACCCTGCTTGCACATCTGGTAGTTTCCAGTCTTAAGCATTACCTTGCCATATGTGAAATGACTGCAATTGTTAGATAATAGGACCACTCATTGACATTGTCTTTTTTTTTGGTTTGGGATGTACTGACCTTTTCCAGTCTATCGGGCACTGTTGAGTTATCCAAATTTGTTGGTATAGGACAAACATTTGAATAGTTCAGCTGGGCTACTTTAAAAGCCTCATCACACAGCCAGTTTGCCTCCTTAGTTTTTTTTCATTTGAGGATATTCTTTAATGCTACTTTATGTATAATGTCATAAAGTTTGGTTAAAGTCCTTCAGGCATTCTGTCTTTCATGTCTAGTTCCTTAGCTCTATTTCTTACCTCCACTACATATTCGGACGGGATTATTAAGCTGCCATAATACACAGTTCCACAACATTAACAGAGTAATGGCATGTAATATATCATACCCTCAATGTGTTCTACCTTATAGATATTAATATTTCCTTAGCAAAAGTTTTCATGGTTTAAAAGTTAGGATAAGCTGGTTATATCTATGAAGTGGAGATAAAAGTTAATTATCTGATAAACAGTCGAAAATAGAAAACGTAGGAAATGGGATATTGATCGTCACTTCTTTAACCCCACTTGGATAAATGTATCCCAAAGTCATATTAAAAGGTGTAGTATATTAAATCAATCAGAAACTATTTTGTTAATATTATCAAGATGTGTTGAAGATTGAATGGGTATAGTTACATAAAAATAATACAACATGATTGACCAAATATCAAGTTTAACTAAAATAGATAATTTAAGGTGAACTACTGGTTATTGTGCTTATATGAAAAAACTATGCCCTCATAATATCTATCTATCTATCTATCTATCTATCTATCTATCTATCTATCTATCTATCTATATATATATAAACTTCTTGTGTCAATAATATATAAAATACTTAGATGTAAGACACTCTTACTGTCTTATATCAATAATATAAAATATTTATTCACAATATGTGTGACATATATTATTTTGTGCTTATCAGCTGTGATGTTTACATTCTTATCGTGTACTTATAAAAACCCAACCATTATATCTGACACTGATTCTTCATTAATTACTTCTATTTTAATCTTCAGGAGAAGTACACCTTTTCTCTTGTAGTCCAATCTAAACCATCTTCAGATTTAGATATGGACTGAAAATATAAAACTTAACTTTTTTTATATAAGTGTTAAAATATGTTCCAAGTGCAGTAAATATTGTTGAATAAAATATAAAAACAAAAAGAGATTCAATCTTCAAGATTGTTCTGAATAGTCTCTTAGAAAAGGGAATAGATCATTTATTGGAGTCAGTGTTTTATACTTTATTACACTAAGCACTAATAATTTATCTCTCTAAATAGCCCAGTTTAAAAGTAAAGTAATAACAATACTCTCTAGGGTCACTTTCGTTGTCAGTATATACAATATCTCAAATTAGTCAGTTTGTAGCCTTATAGCTGTATTGATATCTTAACTCTATTTTTTTACAAATGCAAATGCTTCCAGCAGTCTATTTTTAAATTGTTGCCGGATAGTGAACCACCCTAAATGGTCAGTTTAATTCAAAATCACTCATTATTCTAATAGTAACATAGTTAATTGAGGTTGAAAAAAGACTTTAGTCAATCAAGTTAAACCTTTTAAGATCTCCTCTGATCTGCAATATGCGGATTAGTTGTTAATTAATTAGTTGTTAATTAATTGGTAATTAATTGATGCAGAAAAAGGCAAACAGACAAAAAAAAAAAACAAGTCAAACTTAGCTAATCGTCTCAAAGGGGAAAAAAATAATTCCTTCCTGACCCCAGATACTGGTGATCGGATTCCTCCCTGGATCAATACTCTCTATCTAATTATCCAGGTTAACCCTGAGAATAGTCTATTACCCTATATTGTTATGTTTATCCATGTAGTTTCTATGTCTCTTTATTCCTGAGCTCACATCATAAGTCAGAAGGGTCATATATAGATTATGATGGCTTAGACTGTTGCAGAAAAATATGTGGTTATCTTTCACAATTGACTATTTGTCTTTTCATCATACCTATATGTATTTACAAATTACTTCAAATCAATAACTGTTTTGTTCATTTCAATATGCTGGTTAGCTGTATTTATGCATTAAGATATCACATATATGTTCAGGTATTTTGATTCTTTACGTCTTTAAACTCATTAGGCTTAATTGTCTTTATATGATTTAGCAGACCCAAGACATGTGTCTGATTAGTGCTTGTTATGTTCAGACTCCTGATCTAATGCTCTTAATGCTATTACTGTAATAGAGAGCATTCAGACATTTGTGCCCTTCCCTGTCTTAGAGACGGTGTGTGTCTTCACTACGATGCAATGCACATGCCTCTGACATCCTGGCGCGCGTTTTGCATCTCGCTTCTACTTAGGTCTATGTGGCCAGCAGTGGGCAGCCTTTTATCAGGTAAATTTAACCATTTAGTACCTCCCTATTAATTCTCTAAGTACTGGATTACAGATTACACATTTCACTCATACTCCACAGAGACAAACAGAGTTCCTATGGGATCACCTCGTCATAAAGGGTGATACATTGGTTCTTTAATATTTTGATAGTATCTTCAATAACATAAAATTTCAAAGTATATATGTGTCAGTGTCTTTCTGTTATCCTTCATCATTTGGCTTTTAGATTGAAGGTAGTGAGTTTCCAATCTTGTAGGGTGCTTTGTTAAAAAGCACTTTCTACAAAATTTTAAACTCAAAACAGGGCCCTCCATTTGTTGCAGTTGTTATTATTGTATTCTTCCTTGTCCTTTTTCCCTGGATAGCGCTTTGGAATATGTTGGCTCAATACAAATAAAAGCAAATAATAATAATAATTGTGCTTTTTGACTATTTTTTTAATGTATGCAGGACAGTTATTATTTAATTTATAGTAGCTTATAATCTTTTACATCATTTAATATCTCAGAATCCTTAATATACATAGTGGGACATTAATTCCTGTTTTCTCTCCAAACTTCCACAGAAACCCACAAAATTCCTGCAGGTTCGCCTTATCTCAAATCAAATCTACAAAGTATAATACATTATTTATTTCAGAATTTATACACAGCAACTAATATTGGAAAATAAAATCTCAATAAAAAAAATATGGATAGCTGGGCGATCGGAAATGACGCATTAGCCATTTGTGGCGGCTGTTGGCGGACGAGGGTGACGGTCCTTGGACACTCTGATCAATTCCCAGGCTGTGAGCTTACCAGCAAACTCTAAAAGGAAAGAAAGACAGGAAAGAGTTAAATTGAGAGCAATCCCTCATGCTGTGAAATGGCTTACCTCCTATCAATTTGACAGGTGGCCCTTGAAGAAGCTGATATGAAACGCATGCTTTAACCAGTTTGGGGGCACTGTTGCGTTGTGATGACATCACTATGCTGTGTTGGCAAGCCGCAATAAAAATCTCTTTTTCTTCTGCTTTTAGAGTGTGATTAATGTAATTGTTTATAATACTGTTTATGTAAGGAATAACTTGAAATGTTAATAGAAAGGGGTCAATCTGTGTAATATTATTTAAATGATAATTAGTTTACATATTGTGTTTTATTGTTGTACCTGTTAAATGTATATTTTTATTGTATGTATTTAATTATAAGTATCACTGTTATTACTTGACTAGCGACTTACCCGTCAAAAATGACGGGGCAATAACATTATAAACCATGGCAATACTGTTTGACATACAATGTAAACCTTTTTCTACTGTGAGGACCATCGGCGTTCATTGCAAGCCGCTCCTCTCGTGTAGTGTTGGTCCTATGAGCTCCTTCGGCTCTCATTACAAAGACAGATATATATCTCTATTTTTTTTCTCTAATTATGTATTACTTATTTACTTAATAAATTAATCTACTTTACCTGTTTGTATTTCATATATCCAGCAATGAATAGCCTGAAGAGCTAAGTATCTCTTTTTATTTTCCTGCAGCATACAATGTACAGTTGGACTGTTACTGCCCTGAGGAGAAAGTGTCAGCAATGTGCCAAGTGTTCATTAGAAATATGTTGCGTGCTCGAGGGCAAACCGTTGGTTTATTTGTGTAAAGCTCCATTTTAGATTAGTAATGTGTTAGTGTTGTAAAATGGCAGTTTGTGTATGTGCTATGCGAGTCGCGAGCATTATTCATGCTTCCCAAATGTGTATTTTTGTACCTCGTACGTCCCTGGCAAAAGTCGTACGTGCCTGGTGGTGTTTTCCGCATTTCGCAGTCGTGTAGCCTCGTTTTCATTTTTTTTGTCCAACATTTTTTTCCTTGCTTAGCCGATTTTACATTTTTTAAACTAGTTAAATTCAACTTTAATTATCGTGCAACCTTACTGGCAGATGTCATGGCTGTCCCCCATGCTCTGTGTGCTTTTTTCAGGGGTGGGGGGGGTTGTATTGTTTTTGTTGTTTTTGAATGTATGCATTTCGCCGTTAAGTTCGTATTTTTGCAAAATCGTATTTCTTTTTTCTAAGCTCTGCGAGTTGTAAATAAAACTTGTATGTCCATGTCAGTGTTTTCTTCGCTTCTGGGGCGTGGAGCCTCGATTTAATTTTTTTCGGACGCCATTTTTTTCTCCCTTAGCAGATTTACAAGTGGTGAAACTGCTTAAAATCGACTTTCATTTGCGTGCATCCTCAACCCTAGACATCTTGGCTGTCCCCCCATTCTGTGTGGGATGTTTTTGTAATTTTTGTTTGCTAATTTTCATTGTTTTCGTGTTTTTTGATGTACGCGTTTCGGCCGTTAAGTTCGTATTTTTGCAACCCCATATTTATTTATTTATTAAGTCCTGCGGGTCGTATTTTTTTTGTGTACGTCCGTATTTCGTCTTTACGCGTTATTGTTTTTTTCAAAGTCTTTTCTGGGGTTTGTTTGTACCGGTAGTGAGGAGGCGTAGAGCCTCCACCTCCACAATTGCGGCACCTCGCTTAGGGAGGGTCCACATTTGCAGCCAGAACTGCGTATCTCGCTTTGCATGACGACGACTCGCAGTTTGACAACTATTATATATGATTGTATCCTTATGGTGGGTCAGCAATTTATATGAGATACTGAATTCTTTATGGGCTAAGGGGCAGGCCCCAAAAGCCATCACAATAGAGTCTGCAGGATTTATTGTAGATATCGACAGGTAGGAGGTGAGTAGTGTTTTGGTTATATATAGGGGGCAAGTGGTGGGTCGCAAGCTCTGTTACATTAGTTACCGAAAGGAACTGAGCTCCAAGCAACTTTATTTAGGGTTTTTCTTAGATGCACTTATACCAAGGATTATGTTGTTTTTTGGTATTTGTAGGCACTTTATTTAGTGTTGGATATTTTTCTGCATGGGTCATTTTATTTGAGCACAAGTCCCTATACTGTAATTGTGAAAACGTTATTGATTTCTAGGCTATCAAACTGAATTTATAACTTGGAACCCTTAAAATTAGGTATTACTTTGGATAGTGATAGCGCTGTTTCATGATTTTATGGGTTTTAATTTATGTAATTAAGTTTTAATATAATGAATGCCACATGTTTATTGTACTCAGGGGTGCCGGAGTCTGAATAATTCTGGGGGTACAGCTCATTGTATACACAACTACAAAATAGCACATAAATATACTTATGAAAGAATCTAATGGGATTGGAACCCCCTCAAATCACCAGTCCCTACACCAATAGGTATACTAGAAGAACAAATCTGGTCTTCATCTTCAATGTGAAAAAAAAAGACAGCAAACTTCACAATGAGCAAACCTAACCTTTATATTCATTTTACTGGAAGAACAATTTTCTTAATAAAATTCAAAGTTAGAGGTACTTGTTACATATTGAATTTTAGCACATTATTAACATGACAAATAAGTAAATGGAATAAGCATTATACAGAGAGAAATAAACAGAATATTACACCAAAACTTATCTTTATCTATCCAGCAAGTAAATCCATCCAGTAAATTTAGAGAAAAAAACCTGAAAATAATGGAAATGTAAAAATGGGAAAAAAGACAACTTCACCCGATACAAGACTTCTACAGCAAGTTAAAAGTTATGTTCAGTGTTCATTTTATCATATTTTATTCATATTTTTCAAATAAAAACATAACTTTATTCCTATAATAATAATTTAACGTCTTAAGTAATACAACATAATATATAAAGTGAATTTAAAAATGTGTATTAAAGATTCCATAAGATTCAATTTTCTCCTCCTATTGTAGATCTTCTGCTGGACTTTCTTTCAGTTGACTCACACTATATAGAAATAAAGCACAGAGTATATTATATGATGTTCTCTATGCCCAGCTATTGTATCATTTATCTCATCTGTTATCATTGGTAGTAAATATATTTCTGTTGGGTTATGACCAGTTAGAGGGGCTTTGTTGGCTTCTGCACATATTTCACAAGGTTCATGTTACATTAATAAATGTTATATTTATTTTTGAATAAAAACAACAACAAAACAAGAGATAATAGCTACAGATAATACAGACCAACAAATATATTTTTAATCATTTGTGATTACAGGAGAATATTAACCTACTCCAGGTAATCTATAAGTGCTATTGAATGTGAAGGTCTCGGGTGACTTCTGACTAGTTTGGCATCTAATGATCATGTTTTATACTTTAGGTCCTATATTTCCACAATTGTTCGGTGCTCTCTAATCTGCACCTATATCCTGTTGCATAAAATAGCAATACAAGAGACCTGCTGAAGGTCTAATCTCATGTCCTGTCTAAGGTGACCTTGGAGTTGATGGTTCAAACTTACCAAACTGATATCCGGCCACAAATGTCGCAGACGGTACAGATCCATCCTTATAAAACTGAACAAGTAGGGAATTCCCAGATGAGATGATACTGGGGACAATGTCATAGGCACAGTATTTTCCTATTTGAGGGGATGTGGTTAGGGGGCCATCGAAAAATTGCAAGTAAGCATTAGAGCAGGTGCTCTGTGGCCCCATGTCAAATTGATACATAAATATTGAAACCTAGAAATGAGAAAAAACACATTAATGACATGGCTAGCACAATTGTTGAATAATTTAATAAATCAGAATAAATTGAATTTGCTATCACCAGAATGTAATACATTGCAACCAAAATGCAAAAACAATATTGATCATCACTGATAATGCTAATAATGTGCTGTATTGGTGTAGAGTTACCCAGATTGACATCTGTTAGACCATATAAGTAATGTGATTGGCCCCAGGGTTAGGCAGTTTTATAAAGTTTTCTTTTTTCTTGTGGGTTTTTGGAACAAATAGATTTTAGAATAGCGTATCAGCATTATAAAGTTTATTCTACATATGCAAGTAAATGATAACTGTATGAAAGGAAAGCAAGAATATATTTCTTATCCAATGAAGTTAGACAAGGAGCAAGAAGGAGTATAAGTGAGGTTGGGATCAGAAAGAGAGTAACACTGAGATTGGTAAAAGCAATTCTACGTGGGAAGAGAAGCAAGTATAAAATGGTAGATTAGTGGGGCAAAGTATGATTAAGAAATATAAAGTATAGTATTTATTAAAATAATAAGTAAGCATATGATCATAGATATGTACTCTCAAATAAAGCCAAGATCTCTACTCACCTTAGATCCTGTGGGAGCTGTGATTACCCAGGCGCAGTTCAGGGAAGAGGTGGAGTACATGGGCGTAAAGTACCCCGGGGAGGGGGAGGTAAAAGTAGTACCACATTGCACTGAAAGAGGAGAAATAAACAGACTGAGACATCATTTTCTAAGAAATTAAGAAACCCAAGAGGGTAAACATATTAATTGGTAATAAGCAAATAAACAAAGTGACGGATAGTTTTCAGAACTGTTCACAGTATATTAGGTTTAATGACACATAAGGTGGTATTTGATTTGTTATGTCCTCTCTTATTTCTGTACAGACAGCCATCTTACTTGACTTTCCCACTGGTTTACTACATTGATCATCTATTTTAATCATCTGAAGTAATAACGACATTTAATGCAACAAATATATCATTAGATTTTTTTAGTTTTTGTGTGAAATTCCAAACATTTCTCCATGTCCTGTTTTAATTACCCCCACATAAACTCTCACATGAGGGAGGGCATGTCAACTCTATTAGTGATTGTTATCTAAAAATAAAGATGCATTCACTGGAAGTCCACCAGTAATTAATTACTAAAAATATAAAAAAAACAGCACTCATTCTGAGGTAATTTACAAGTATCTATATCTTCTTTGAAATGCTATATATTTATTATAACATTCTCTTACCTGTTGTCCAACTAGTTAAACTTTACATTCAAATTTCTTGGAAAAAAAAGTCAATGAGTGCCATTTTAGGAATTAATGTATTGAACAGCCAGTGCCAAATTCATTACCCAAATATAGTGTAACCATTTACATTGTTGCCCCATAGGCTATCACTTTATTTGCATAGTCAAGCCAACCAACTTGATTGACATTACCTTCCTAAGACTAATATATCCTGCTGTGAATTTCTAAAATTGTGTGGCATTAGATCTTCAAATATTGTGGAGGAAATTTTGGTAACTAAATGTTGAATCTCATGAATACTATATTAAACTTCTTCTGGCAATTTTTTTTTAAGTTTTGTTAATTGACCTACCAGCACAGACTGAGACTTCTTCTACAATATAAAAAGTCACTGTACCATTTACTGGAGTTCCATTAGTGTAAATATATTATTAAGTTTGAGAAAAGCCAAGAGTGTTATAAGGAAATTCTGCTTTGCAGTAAGAGTGATAGATTAATCGGTAGGAGTAGGGTTGTGGGAGTAATTTGGTATTATCTGCAGCTACACTTAGGATTTCTGTAGGTCCTTGCCTGACACAATATAAAGAAGACAGACGTGCCAGCCGTTCCTACCTGTGCTGTAGGAAGCCTTGAAGCCAGTTGCCGCAGTGGCATTGTCAGTGACAAACTCCAGTAGCATCATGTTTGTAGAGGACACCAAGGAAGGGAGCTGTCCAGTGCCACAGGCTCTGTCTACAAGTACTGGAGATGACCTGGTGAGTCCATCATAGACTCTCAGGTAATCTGAGGCACAGTCAGGAGAGGTCTGGACGTCAAATGCACTAAACTGCAAGAAAATCTGACAAAGGAATTTCCGTTTAATACAACAGGAAGAAGAGATTTTACAGCTGATTTCTCATCCAAAAATAAATATGATCTTGCCTATAAAATAATCTACTCTTTCTGTTGGCATTTACCTGATTAGATGGGGCTCGGATAAGCCATACACAGTCAGCATTAGTTGGGTAATTACTGGGGTAGTTGGCAGACATTAGTGTCCCGTTAGAATTAGGAAGGACGGTACTGCAGGCCCCTGGAAGAAAAATACATATTGCTCAATATTTAGGACAAGGATTTGTCAACTGACTTATTTAAAATAACGAAGATTAATTCTGACATACTGCTAAAATATATTGACATAAATATTCCTTTGCTCTATAAATTCTTACCACAGTTGTATAACTTGTTTATTTTGGAAATATCCAAGTTGCTCAGTCCATATCTCTGTCCAATATTCACTGTTGGGTCTGGTTTGGGGACAATGGTGGGTAGTCCTGCTCCTATAGAAAAATCATACCTACAAAAACAAGATTATTAGCATTTATTAGTATACTCATGTATTTAAAGTATCCTTAGGACTGTGGTGCTGGGCATACTTAAGACTGGAGAGAGGATCGTTCTCTAATGATTTTTTTCTTGATAGGAATCTATTCCTTTATTTTTTCTCTGCTTTTCTCACTCCCACTACTAGATAAAACCCAATAATGTTAGAAATGTAAAACGTCTATGTTTTTCAAGTCATTGGCTGTGTTGTAATATCTCTCCAAATTTGTGATTTTGATACATACAGCTAAAGCGAAGGTCGTACAGGTAATATTTACAGATCTGTGTAAGTAATAATGTTATTTTATGTGTAAAAACATACCCCAGCATCTCATATAGTATTTATGTCTGAATGTATCACCTGCCATAGTGCATCACCGATGAGTAATCATATTCCAAGCCCAGATTGTTTGTGACCATTTTGTCAAAATTTGCAAGATTACCTGTAAAGAACCAACAAGACAGTTAATTACGTGACATGATTTCAACCACAGTTCTAGTTCCAATTAGTCCCCATAACAACCTCACATAGAATACTATGTATTGACCATATTATGCACATACTGGGCAGATATGAACATTATTGCTGTCTTTGACACAGCCATTATCTATTTCAAAGATTTTATAACTCATGGTCTTTATACCCTTTGGGGCTCATAGCCATTTGAGCTATGTTACAAGTTAAATAATATATTGCTGTATATGGTTCAGGCATACGTTACGTGTTGGGTTCCTTATACAAAGCATTGAAACAATTTATTCAATTTACTTTTTATTTTCCGCATAAAAAAAATGGTGGGCACATATATGTTGTATTTCTTTTAGGATAATTTGTGGCTAAAAATACTGAACTCAGATGTAGGGGACAGACATAATTTAGTGAACTGAATGGTAACAAAGAGGCAGATCATGTAGGAAACCACAGATATAAATTAGCCCATTAAGCCTCCAGTTAGCACGTTGTGCCACAAATACTTCTCCAAGAAGAAAAAAAAGTTTTGTTTATCTCAAGATTTATTTTGTTCATAAAAAACGGCTAGTCCAATGTATTATATTAATTCATGTTCTAAAAATTAGAACTAAGGTTTCATGATATAACAAGTCTATTTGATAGTTCTCTTTGCATGTTGGTATAAGTGCAGGGGTGATATTATATATACATTGTGCCAATGTCTTACTTGGTATGATGTTGGCTGTCATTATATTTACGTAGTCATCCCGGTCGCTCCTGCTCTGCTCATGGTAGAATCCCAGGACATGATCCAGTTCATGTTGGACTACCCCCCTTTGTATACAGCTGCCTGACTGTAGAGACACCACCTGGGGCCCCCCAATCTTTCCAACATAAGACCAGCAACTAAAATGAAGAGGTTGGTTTAGACTTTAGGTTTATATTTTCAGTCCGCTAATATTAATAAGTTAGTCAATTTGCGTATTTGATGTTGTATTAGTGGCTTTCATGTGAGTTTTTTAGGCACATTGTTAGACTAACTAATATGTTTACATTTATGAAATAAGGGTTTATTTCAAGACATGCTGAAAATATGAGAAAATATTTATTATTTGTTGATAACACAATCATGTGATTTTTGGGACATGTTATGTATCATAATCATTTGGATAACCAGTCTTTATACCGTCTCATTCATGCATAACCAAAACTAAATCTCTGTCTTCTATTATTTCTGTTAGATTTGTACTGTGATTAATATGGTGTCAACTTTTCTACACCTTATTTTCCATACAGATATTGTTTTATTTATTTCCAGTAACAGTAAGTTTGTAAAAACTAGAAGTAAACCCAAGACCATCAACTAGCCATAAGAAGAATTTTAGAAGCTTTAGAAAAAACTCCAGATATATTTAAACATTTTAATAAAAAGACCCTTAGATGGAAATACATTTGAGCTACAAATAGATTACATACAATTTTTTCATTATCGTAATATATTCATATTATTATATTCATGACATACCCAGAGCCGGACGTAATCTGCACATAGTCAGGTTCCACTGTGCGAGGAATAAAGCGCACACAGGTCAGAGTAGCAAAGTCCTTCATGGCATCGGTGATAACAGAGACAGAGTAAGCATCTGAGGAGACACCATACAGAGGGTTATGTGCAGGGCATGGAGTCATTGTATGGAGAATGAACATAACCAAAGCTCACTCTGGGCCAAAATGGAACAAGATATCTGTTGATTATTAGTATGGTTTTCAGATATTCTATAGATAATATATATTGAATTTCCTTCTGGGATAAGAATGGGATGTACACTAGATGAGGGGTTATCATCAGGACTATTAGTATTGTAAAGACACAGAATTAAGAGGATGCCATTCTCAGGGATCCATTCTGGAAAAATGAATTACATCTCAGTTTTGTAAAAGAGAGGAGGCCATTTTGTCATATTCATAATGTTACTATGTTAATATACTACCTAGCATATAATGTTGAAGATAAAAAAATGATACTTTGTTAGTATAAAACATTGTGCTACTTGTTGATATTTTATTTTTGTGGGTGGAGAAAATGAATCAGTGCTAATATTACTTGATATTACTTGAAATACAGACAATATGACTGTTGTAAGAATACTCACCATAACTAGTGGAGATGGTGTATGGGACATTGACTATACCATTGCTGTTCTTGCTCCATCTACAAGAGTCTCCACCACCGCTACATACCATGGCACTGCGCCCAACTTGTCCAGCTATGTCCCCGTGTTGTAGCATCTTTGTGCTGTCTGTATGCAAACAAACACAAAACATTAATATCCACACTCCAACAACTCCCTCCATACTAATCCCCATACATCAACAATACACATACTCAGTCTAAAGACAGTGTAAATTGTTGATTTAATAATTTAGTTTGTTATAATGTGTAAGTAATTATTGCCACATATTGTGTAGCGAAGATACATCTTGATTTAAAAAATACATGATAAAATACTAAGACACTAAACTGTCTTCCTTAGGTCTTAAAGAAAAACAGGTAAGTTGTAGAAATATATTGTTAAAACAAAAAACAAAGCATTCGTCATAGATTAGAAACAAACTAACTATTACAGAATATTATCTTGGTCGGTCTGATTTAATGTATTACTTTCTTTGTAAAGATATATTTTATACTACAGTAAAAAGCAATGGAATAATATTATAAAAATGCAATGCTAGTTTCTTTCAGTATTTAAGAATTCCATATGGGTTATTACTCGTAAGTAAAATTGATCCATTTGTATCTTAGTTTACTCTTGAACCAAGTACTTCTCAAATATACCTTATCCCCTTTCACTCAGTACATACAATTCTACCTTCACCTACACTTATGTCTACCTAAGTATAATTATTTTACTCTAGTTCACTAAGTATCCCTTAATTCCACCTTTATCTGTGTTACTTTAACCATTTTCCTTAATGTTACCTTAGAAAACATTCTCCTTCTCCCAATGTACCCATCTTTATGTACTCCATTTCAGTTAATACTCCTCAGTGTTACCTTTTTTGCACACCTTCATACCTAATTACCCAGTTATACCTTTATCCGTTCCCTTTCACTTGTTACACTTAATTAAACATGTATTGATCCTAATTCACTCAGCAGACACTTTCTTTACCTTTGTTGGCTTCTAGGATCATGCTGAAGATATCCTTTGTAGGATCAGTGATATTTACTGTAGCTAGAGGAGAAAGAGGAGCAATAATCACTGTATCATAATAGTATTACATCTTTATCATGTGGCATGTAACTATGTAATTGAAACCATGTCTAATTGAATTGCCTTTAGATTTATCCCAGTCTATCGGGGCTTGTTCTATATTATCTATTACTGTGTTATAAATATTAGAAATGTTTCAGTTTTGCTCTGATCTGCTTACTTTAAAGTGATGTTGATGTGTAAGTCTGACTGTGATCTATGGATATTATTGATAACACAAGAGCTAATCATATAAAGTAAGATCCCAAGAATGAAATATAAAGTGGATTACTAAGAAATAACATTCATACAATCACTTCCTGTCACTTGTATCATAGATTACTTGTAGTCCATATATAAAATCAGAGTATTAAATAAAAATAATATTATTACACATAATATCTCTCTTATACTTATATACAGATACATCTGATGAACTCTGTGACTCTCATATATATCTCATATCTGATGAATATTAAAATAATCATATATATATCTTTATAAGTTCACTGAGACAAATACATATAATACTTGTTTATTAAATAGTTTATAATTATACATACCTTTAGCTTGTACTTTTGGATTGTAAATCTGAAACAGAATCATAATATCATAAATGGTCCCTACAGTATAATGTTACATTCATTAAAAGTTATATGAATATTACAAATAGCGACAACAACATTCACAGACCAGATTCATCAATCTAGAGCCTGTATTCCTCAGGTGGATCCTATAGTATTAGTATATATGTATATATGTACTGTAACAAGAAGTATGTATTTATTGTACAGATCTATAACATGCTAGGATACTTTATAACACAATCTCTAATAATAGATAAGTAAATTGAGATTAAACCAACAATACATGACACACGGATATTAATACAATGTATTTATATAATATTCTTACCTGTACAGGAGCTCCCAGGTTACATTGTATCAGGGAGGCCAGGAGAATGAGGGAGACCCTGATGTCCATCCTGGAGATACTCAGTACTTGTCTAGAATTGCTACAGTTCTTGATTCTTGTGTTGGAAACCAGCCAGACGTTAGCCTTATATTCATAATTTGGGCAATCTTTCAGCCAATCAGCTGCCAGGACAAAAGCTTAATGGGTGCCTCCTGTAGGATCCCTCCGGGGTATCTATGAGTCAGGGAAAACTGAAGGGCTGTGATGTTATTTTGTGATTACTGGTAATGATGGTTTGCTTATTAGAACTGTAATTAGTGCAGGTTGTCACTTATTTCTTACACCTAGAACAAATTGAAATTATCCAAAAATGCCACAAAAAAAACAACTAAAAATCTGCCAATTAGTAGAGGGGAGAAAAAGTTATATGTGAATACAAATATTAGAAACATACAATGCATTTTCAGTAATACTGTATAATAATAATGTAATTATATCATAAAACACTAAATTTATGAAAGATTTAGGACTTTGAATATTTAATATATTTGTTTTTGGTCCTCAGTAAAACAAATCTAAACATATGTTTACTGACTTATAAAACCATATTATCTTTTTTTTCTGGAATTTCCACATAACATATATGTAAATATCAAAATAAACAAAATCCATGTGTATTTATTAGTTTATTTATTTATGTATAAATTTCACAGGCACAAATTTGTATAAAAAAAACATTCCACTGGCTCATGATCCATCCAACTGGCCCATGATCCATCCAACTGGCCCATGATCCATCCAACATGCCCATAATCTATCTATCCAATGCCCATGATCCATCGGCCAGGTCCATCACTTTTGCACAACACATTCTATTTATATTCCAATTATAAGAGTAAGATAGTCCATATATTAGCTTTATCAGCTTTCTATTTTGGGAAAGACTTTATGAGTCAATTTACAATATTTGTTATTGCTAAATTGTGTTTTTAAGAAAAAGGTAGAAAATAAATGAAAGAGTCTATACTCAGAAAACACAATTAAGAAAGTCAAGCATGCCTGGGATGTGCATAAGGTCATCCTGTTTAGGGAGATGGGATTGGTAGACTGTACAGGCTTTCTGATTTTTATTAGCAATCAAATCTATTGGTTATATTTCTTACACTGTGACAAAACTGAAGTTATAATTCCCTATTTCTTATCTTTCTGTTTGTTTTGTTTATTTAAAAAAAAATGATTATCTAAAATGTGTACATAAGAGTAATTGTACACTAAACTAATTGTAATTCCTTGTTGTTAATGAGTTTCAGTGCAAGTGTAATACTGATGTTTTCTTTAAAAAAGTAAATTTTATTTTAAATTTATTAATCAAACTGGGTGGGATCTACTGATTAAGAAAAAAGCTTAAATAGACTTGAGTGTTTGTTGAGGTGTGACTGATGGATATGAAGGTAGAATTGTGATGTTGAGTGAAAGTGGGTGAGGTATAATTGAGGAGTTCCAGGTACAAGAGATATTAAGATAAAGTAAGGTAAAACGGTGCAATATTGTTTGAGAGCAATAGCTGATATTAAATGATTAACTGCAACAAACTACTGTTTTATTTGTTAATACTTTTCCATTACATATTATTTTAGGGTTAAATATCTCTTTACAAGAATGAGATTTATTAAATCAGACCATTCAAGACAAAATTCTTTAACTGTTAGTTGTTTCCTCCTCTAGGATGAATGTTTTATGTTACTAGTAAAATATATCACCTTCTACAGTTAACCTATTGTTCTTCAAGTTATTTGTTTTAGTATTTATTTTTATCAATATATATGCAAGTGAGCTACACAATATGTGACAATGGCTACTAACACATAACACTTTCGAAAGTCTTTACACTGAGTCGGTTTATTCTTATTCTTCACATATTATGATGAAAATGAATGGAGTTGTTGGTGTGTGGATATTATTATTTTGCATATCTTTGTATACAGACAGCACAAAAATGTTGCAATAAATTGACGTAGCTGGATGAGGTGGATGCTGAGATACGATATGTTGAGTTAGAGGAAACTCTAATAGATAAAGTAAAAACAGCAGTGGTATAGTCATTGCTTTAGGCGCCATCTCCAGTAGTTTTAGTGAGTATTCTTACTGCTCTCAAATTGTCCCTATTTATTAAATAATGCTAACACTGAATCATTTTTCTCATTCACAGAAACAACATATAAATAAGCACCATGAGTCTATGCTAACAAATTATCTTCTTTATCTCCAATTTTATATGCTAGGAAGTATGTATGTAGAGTCATTATATTTTGTAAGTGAATAAAGTCTTCTCTCTTTTCCAAAACTAGGACCTGATTTATTTTCCCAGAATGGATCCCAGAATGCCTTTACCTTTTGTTTTTATAAAGTCTAATATACAAAATGAAAACCCCTCATCTAGTATCCTTCCAGTTCTGGTTTCAGAGAGATATTTCCTACATACAATATCTGTAAAATGGCTCAAAACCTTGCTAATAACCAACAATCAGATATCTCTTTCCATTACGGTCCCAAAGAGACCTTTGCTTATGTTCAATGTCAAAACAATGAGTCTGAGCCCCTACTGACAATCCCCAGTATGGCGTCTCCTCAGATGCGGCCTCTGTTATCACTGATACCATAGAGGGTTTTCTAATCTGACCTGTGCACTTTATTCCTGGAACTGTGGAACCTGACCATGTGCGGATTATGTTGGACTCTGGATATGTCATTATTATAATAAAGGGCCAACATATAGAATAAACAAAACAGCACATATGAAATTATTTAAACAGCAAGAATTGAGGGCTTGATGTACTTATGACAGTTTACTTTCTATCAGGTACATGGAGATGGCAGAGACATGAGGAGGACAACTTGATGAGTAGTTGGTATAGTATGAGTGGAATATCATTGTGATGTTTTCTATCATACACCCATTGGTAACTGGCTCAATCCATTTGCACTTTTTATTAAAATATAACTTTAAAATATTAAAATATAACTTTTAATAATTAATAATTAAATGTTTATTAGTAGATCTTCATTATGTTTTGTATGTGACACACACACCACATTAAAAAACAAATTTATAAAAACTTAAAGATTGCGTATCCCCCCCAAAAAATTATGTTTTTTATACACTAAAAACCCTTGGAACCGTTACTAATTAAAAAATATAATGTACATTTTTTTTCAACCTATTTTTTTAATATAGGTTTATTTCCTTTTAAAGAAGCCCATCACCTACATGCTACTGCAACCAACTGCTTTATACAGTGCCTTGAAAAAGTATTCACCCCCCTTGGCATTGTTTCGTGTTTGGTTGCCTCACAACCTGGAATTAACATGGATTATGTGAGGATTTGCATCATTTAATTTACAGAACATGCCCACAACTTTAAAATATTTCTTTAAATTTTTTTATTGATAAGCAAACAACAAATAGGACAAAATAACAGAAAAAGTTAATGTGCATAACTATTCGCCCCCCTAAAGTCAATACTTTGTAGAGCCATATTTTGCAACAATCACAGCTCCAAGTCGCTTTGGATAAGTCTCTATCAGCTTGCCACATCTTACCACTGGGATTTTTGCCCATTCCTCCTTGCAAAACTGCTCCAGCTCCTTCAAGTTGGATGGTTTGCACTTGTGGACAGAAATATTTAAGTCAGACTACAGATTTTCTCTTGGATTGAGGTCTGGGCTGTGACTAGGCGATTCCAACACATTTCATGCTTCCCTTTAAACCCCCCAAGTGTTGCTTTAGCAGTGTGTTTGGGGTCATTGTCCTGCTGGAAGGTGAACCTCCCTCCTATCCTCAAATCACACACAGAGTGGTACAGGTTTTGCTCAAGAATATCCCTATGTTTAGCACCATCCATCTTTCCCTCAACTCTGACCAGCTAAAAAAACATCCCCACAGCATGATGCTGCCACCACCATGTTTCACTGTGGGGATGGTGTTCTTTGGGTGATGTGATGTGCTGGGCTTGTGCCAGACATAGCGTTTTCTTTGATGGCAGAAAAGTTCAATTTTAGTCTCATCAGAACAGAGCACCTTCCTCCATACATTTTGAGAGTCGCCCACATGCCTTTTCGCAATCTCAAAACATGCCATTTTGTTTTTTGCTGAAAGTGATGGCTTTCTTCTGGCAACTCTGCCATAAAGCCCAACTCTATAGAGCGTACGGCTTATTGTCGTCCTATGTACAGATACTCCAGTCTCTGCTGTGGAACTCTGCAGCTCCTCCAGGGTTACCTTAGGTCTCTGTACTGCCTCTCTGATTAATGCCCTCTTTTCTCGGTCCGTGAGTTTTGGTGGGCGGCCGTCTCTTGGCAGGTTTGCTGTTGTGCCATGTTCTTTCCATTTGGTTATGATAGATTTGATGGTGCTCCTGGGGATCATCAAAGATTTGGATATTTTTTTATAACCTAAACCTGACTTCTCAGCAACATTGTCCCTTACTTGTTTGGAAAGTTCCTTGGTCTTCATGGCAGTGTTTGGTTAGTGGTGCGTCTTGCTTAGGTGTTGCAGCCTATAGGGCCTTTCAAAAAAGGTGTGTATATGTAATGGCAGATCATGTGACATTTATGTAGACATCATTTAACTAATTATGTGACTTCTGAAGGTAAATGATTGCACCAGCGCTTTTTATGGGCTTCATAACAAAGGGGGTGAATACATAAGCACATGCCAATTTTCTGTTCTCTATTTCGACAAAATAGTTTTATGTATTACATACACCATAACAAACACAAAGCACACAACTAACTGTGAGCACCTGACTCATGTCCATTCTCTCCACCACTTTCCAATTAGGATGCCAGTTATTAGAGGTTAGGAGTGACCTGCAAACCCCTCTCTGTATTTCTATTGATGAGCTAATGAGATCAGTAACACCATGCAATGACTGCTGTGTATTATATGCCACTTAGTACCTGTCTTACAGGCTCCTGCTGAGACTGGACATTTAGAGTAAAAACAGTAATGTCCCACCAGTTATTAGATAGTGGTGGCCAGAGGTACTTAGATATAACATGCAGCAATTACACAACTCTGTATATCAGTGGGATTTGTCATCTGATGGTTTCATGCTGAGATATTGCATTAAAGGACCTTTGAAGATCAAGAACAATGGCAAATGTGTGTCAAGTATGTATTAATCTAACACAATCAACAGCTGTGTAATCCATGAACATGGTTTTTATGAATACAGGAATCCATGTTGGGCTTGTTCCAACATGAACACGACGGTATGTTTTTCAGCTATCAGCGGATGAAGTGATAGGGTAGGAGAGATAATTGTGAGATAATTGAACAATATTGATATTGACACAACCTCTTCCCCCTCAATAGTCCCAATCCAGGAAGTTGCATGAATAGATGCAAGTATTATAACAAAAATGAATACACTTCCTATCTTAGGGTATGACTTATAATTAGAATTAAAGTTAATTGAAGTCTAAATACATAAGGCCTCATTTTATTATCGGACGTAAATTGGCCGCAAGGCTGCGATTCCTTGCGGGGGTTCCGTTACCTCGCAATTCTATTAAACGGTCCCGCAAGGTTCTCCTCTTACGGCCGGCCGTATATCTTGCAACCGGCAGTAAGCTCAGAAATCTTTAAAGTCAAAAATAAATTCAAGACATCACTGTAAAGCTCTGTAAATGCTAGGGATCATATTGGGGGACATGAGGATTAATAGTAACCCACTCTCAAGCTTGCACATCAGCCCAAATCCGAGTTTACATTAACTGTTTATTTTCTGGCTGCAGCATGGCCGGGTCTGAGGTGCTCCAAGCACTCTGGACTTTTTACATGTATTTTTGACATAAATTAAAAAATATGTTTTTTACGGATTTGAGTGTAGGGGAATGTGGTGCTATTTTTGCTAACACCTACAATCACTTTTTAGTCTCCTCAGAGTGCAGGATGGCTTTATTTTGGCTTTATAATGTGCTTAATTGGTGCTAGCGGGACCTTTTTCCTGCAAGTAAGCTGCGGCTCGCTTTTAGCCTTGCAGAGATGGTTCTCGGAGCAATAGAATAGCAACCGGGCTTTTCTTGCGGCCGAAACTCTTGCGGCTGTTTTAGATGAAAGGCTTTCCTGCGGCGCGTGCGGCCGCAAGGGATAGCAAGGCGCCGGCCGCAAGCCTGCCGGAATCCCTGGCCGTAAGGGAATAGAATAGCAGAATAGCTTGCAGCCGGTCCTTGCGGCCCCGCATCTCCTACGGCCGGTAATAGAATGAGGGCCTTAGAGAGTGTAAATATAAACATGAAAAAATAAATAAAAATAAAAAAGGGAACACTCCAATCTAATCATACACCCTTAATCAATGATTTACATCAAGGTGATATGTAATAAAAGATAATTATTATTATCATTATTATTATAGTTTATGTATAATGCTCCAACATGTTGCGAGGCGCTGTACATAAATTAAGTTCAGACAAAGATAAATACAGATTAACATATAGCAAAGGAAGGAGGGCCCTACAATCTATGGGATAGTAAATTGTGAAAGAGGGAGAGAGAGGTGATAAGTGTGTTAGGATGGAAGATGATACGCTTCTTTAAAAATATGCGTTTTAAGTGAGGTTTTAAATGTTTTAAGGCAAGGAGATAATCTGGTGGAGCGAGGCAAGGAGTTCCAGAGACTAGGGGCAGCACGAGAAAAGTCCTGCATAATATTTATTTATTACAACATTAAAAATAGCATCCACAACTACGATGATTAAAAGGTCAAATAAGAGTGAACCAGCGATCCCAATCATAAGTCACAATTATAATTTGTCCTTGTGTCTAATTACTCCAGGAATTGAGATAAGATCTATATTAATGAACTATAATAGCATTTAATAAAATACTATAGAAGACTATTCACAATATAGCAGTATTGTATCATAAATATAACTCTCTCGATTGTATGATATACTACTATTGCATTAATTACTGCTCTCATAAGTTGATGAATTTAGCATATCAAAAAAAAAAATCTATATAAATGGTTTATATAGATATTTTATTAAAATTTGCTCTTTTCAAACACACACACATATATACCAAATAAAAAGAACATTTGTGTTCACATTTGAACGTCTAAAATAAGTTAAAAAAACGTATTTACCACTCAGAATTCCAAGGAATGTAGTTATTGTGCTGCAGACTGGGAAACTGGTCAAAGACATACAAATGAGAATATATAGTCTACATCAGAGGTATTTGTTTCTTCCATAATTGTTATTGTTGTTTAGTCTATTAATCGTGTCAGACTCTGCGTGACCCTATGGACCACAGCACGCAAGGCACATCTGTCAGCCACTAGCCCACTGAGCTCCATCAAGCTCAATTTTATTGCTTCAATGACGTCATCCATCCATCCCATTCAGCATAAGAGTCATCTCTAAGGAGAATCCTATCTTCTCATGATATGGTCAAAACATTTGAGCTCCAGTCTTATGATCAAACCTTTCAGTGAACAGTTTGTTTTGATTTCCTGAAGTACTCATTTATTGAATCTTTTTGCAGTGCACTCTTTGCAGTTTTCTCCAAAATCAAAAGTCAAAGGCTGCAATTCTACAGCATTCAGTCTTCTTTATGGTCCAGCTCTCACATCTACACATTAAAATTGGGAATACAATATTTCAAACTGTGCAGTCCTTTGTTGGTAATGTATCATCTTTACTTTTTACTAGCTTGTCCAACCTTGTCCAAGCTTTCCCCCCAGAGAAGCAAACTTCTTTTAATTTCATGGTTACAGTCACCATCACAAGAGATCTTTGAACCCAGGAAAACAAAATCTGTCACTGCCTAAATTTCTTGCCCATCTATTTGCCAGAACCTGATATTGCTGTTTGTCATGATCTTCATCTTTTTACCATTGAGCAACAGGCCAGCTTTTTCACTCTCTTCTTTTACCCATATTAATAGGTCCTTTAGTTCCTCCTCACATTCAGCCATCAGAATAGTATCATCAGCGTATCTAAGGTTGATAATATTTCTTCTAGCAATTTTGATTTCGGCTTTGGACTCATCTAGTCCATCCTTACGCATGATGTACTCTGCATATAATTTGAATAAATAAGGTGACAATATACACCCTTACCAAACTCCTCTCCCGATCTTGAAACCATTCTGTTGTCCCATGTTCGCTTTTGACCATGGCTTCTTGTTCCACATACAGATTCCTCAGGAGGCGGATACCATGATCAGGTACCCCCATCTCTTAAGGAAATGGACACAATTTGTAGTGATCCACACAGTCAAGGGCTTTAGAATACTCAATGAAGCAGAAAGAAATGTTTTCCTGGAACTCTCTTCCTTTCTCTATAATACAGGGAACATAAGCAATTTGATCTCTTGTGCCTCGTCCTCTGTGGAACCCTGCTTGCACATCTGGTCATTTCTAGTCTTAAGCATTACCTTGCCACATGTGAAATGAGTGCAATTGTTAGATACTTGGAGCACTCTTTGACGTTGCCTTTTTTTAAGTTTGGAATGTAAACTGACCTACCGGGCACTGTTGAGTTATCCAAATGTGTTGGTATAAGGCAAACAACACATTTGAATAGTTCAGCTGGGATCCCTGGGCTACTTTAAAAGCCTCATCACACAGCCAGTTTGCCTCCTTAGTTTTCTTTTATTTGAGGATATTCTTTGATGCTACTTCATGTAGAATGTCAGAAAGTTTGGTTAAAGTCCTTCAGGCATTCTGTGTTCCATGTCTAGCTCCTTAGTTCTATTCTTTACCTCCACTTCATATTCGGAGGGGATTGTGAAGTTTCCATAATACACAGTTAGATAACATTAACATAGTAATGGTATGTAATGTATCATAACCTTAATGTTTTCTACCTAATAGATATTAATATTTCCTTAGCAAAAATGTTCATGTTGTAAAAGTTGGGATAAGCTGGTTATACCTATGAAGTGGTGATAAAAGTTAACTATCTGATAAACAGTCCAAAATAGAAAACACAGGAAATAGGATATTGATCTACACTTCTTTAACCCCACTTAGATAAATGTATCCCAAAGTCATATTAAAAGGTGTATTATATTATATGAATCAGAAACTATTTTGTTAATATTATCTAGATGTGTTGAAGATTGAATGGGTATAGTTACATAATAAATATACACTGGGATTGACAAAATATCCTGTTTACCTAAAATAGGTAATTTAAGGTGAACTACGGGTTCTGGTGGGAGGCCGTCTCTTGGCAGTTTTGCTGTTATGCCATGTTCTTTCCATTTGGTTATGATAGAATTGATGGTGCTCCTGGGGATCATTAAAGATTTGGATATTCTTTTTATAACCTTACCATGACTTTTACTTCTCAACAACATTGCCCCTTACTTGTTTGGAGAGTTCATTAGTCTTCATGGCAGTGTTTGGCTAGTGGTGCCTCTTGCTTAGGTGTTGTAGCGTTTGGGGCTTTCAAAAAAGGAGTGTATATGTAATGACAGATCATGTGATACTTAGATTGCACACAGGTGGACATCATTTCACTAATTATGTGACTTCTGAAGGTAATTGGTTGCACCAGAGCTTTTTATGGGCTTCATAACAAAGGGGGTGAATACATATGCACATGCCAATTTTCTGTTTTCTATTTCTAAAAATTAGTTTTATGTATATACAGTATTTTTCTCATTTCACTTCACCAACTTAGACTATTGTGTTCTGATCCATCACATACAATTCAGATTAACAAAACATTGAACTTATGTAACAAAATAGGTAAAATGTCAAGTGGGGGTGAATACTTTGAGAGGCACTGTATGTAGAGTCATTATATTTTTAAGTGAACAAAGTATTCTCTGTTTTCTAAAACTAAGACCTGATTTTTTTTCCTGAATGAATCCCAGAATGCCATTACGTTTTGTTATTTGTTTTTATAAAAGTCTAATATACGAGATGAAAACCCCTCATCTAGTATCCTTCCAGTTCTGGGCTTAGATAGATATTTCCTACATACAATATCTGTAAAATGGCTCAATACCTTGCTAACAACCAACAATCAGATATCTTTTTCCGTTATGGTCCCAGAGAGACCTTTGATTATGTTCAATGTGAAAACAATCAGTCTGAGCCCCTACTGACAATCCCCAGTATGGCGTCTCCTCAGATGCGGCCTCTGTTATCACTGATGCCATATAGGATTTTCTACTCTGACCTGTGCACTTTATTCCTGGAACTGTGGAACCTGACTATGTGTGGATTATGTTGGACTCTGGATATGTCATTATTATAATAAAGTGCCAACATATAGAATAAACAAAACAGCACATATGAAAATTGTTTGAACAGCAAGAATTGGGGGCTTGATCTACTTATGACAGTTTACTTTCTATGAGGTACATGGAGATGGCAGAGACATGAGTAGGGCAACTTTATGAGTAGTTATTATAGTATGAGTGGAATATCATTGTGATGTTTTATATCATACACCCATACAAGTATTTCATAGCTTCAAATATTTTCTCAAAGTTATTTTTTTTAATAAGGACAATTTGTAGAATAGTATCCCAGTTTTCAATCTTGAACTCTGAGTACATTAAAATATAACTTTTATTAATTAATGATTAAATGTTTATTAGTTGATCTTCATTATGTTTTGTATGTGACACACAGAGCACACGAAAAAACAAATTTATAAAAACTCAAAGATTGCGTATCCCAAAGAAAAAAGCAATGTTTTTTTTCTATACACTAAAAACCCTTGGAACCTTTACTAATTAAAAAAATAATTTACATTTTTTTTAACCTATTTTTTTTATTTTTATATAGGTTTATTGCCTTTTAAAGAAGCCCATCACCTACGTTCTACTGCAACCAACTGCTTTATACGTCACAACACACAGTCCACATCCAGTTATTAGATCCTGCCGACTGTCCCTATCCATGCACCTCTTCTTTTGGCTCACACAGTTCCATCAGTTTGCCTAATATCTTGTTTAATTCTGGTATGTGATTAAGTTTACATGTGCCTTTGCTTTGTTATCTTATGTACTTCAATTATTTTAATTTACTGTTACTTTTTAAATGGTGTTATGGAAAATGTTGGTGTTTCATTATCATTATCATCATCACCATTAAAAATACTAATAGGTACCGTATATACTCGAGTATAAGCCGAGATTTTCAGCCCTTTTTTTAAGCCTAAAAAGGGCCCCCTCGGCTTATACTCGAATCACTCCCACCCCCCCTGTGTCTCTCTAACCCCCCCGTGTCTCTCTACCCCCCCGTGTCTCTCTAACCCCCCCGTGTCTCTCTACCCCCCTGTGTCTCTCTAACCCCCCGTGCCTCTTTCCCTCCCCCCTCCTAATCCTCAACCCCCCCTCCTCATTCTAAACCCCCCTCCTCACTTTTTCCCCTCTAAATACCTCCCCCTCTCCCCTCACTTACCTGCTTCTGCTCTGGCCTCTGCTCCTTCCGTCTTAACCCGGCGCGAACGTGTCTTCACATGTGCGCCACTTTATTTTCATATACCGGGTGCCGGCACCCGGTATATGCTAATGACGTGTTGCACATGTAACGTCAGATGCGCGCCGGGTCAAGACGGAAGGAGCAGAGGCCGGAAAAGAATCTGGTATATGCTAATGACGTGGCGCGCATGTGACGTCACACGCGCGCCGGGTCAAGACGGAAGGAGCAGAGGACGGAGCAGAAGCAGGTAAGTAAGGGGAAAGGGAGAGGGGGAGGTATTTAGGGGGGTTTAGAATGAGGAGGGGTATTGAGGAGGAAGGTTGAGGAGTGGGGTTGAGGTTGAGGAGGGAGGTTGAGGAGGGGGGTTGAGGTTGAGGAGGGAGGTTGAGGAGGGGGGTTGAGGAGGGAGGTTGAGGAGGGGGGTTGAGGATGGGGGGGTTGAGGATGGGGGTTGAGGAGGGAGGTTGAGGAGGGGGGTTGAGGATGGGGGGGTTGAGGAGGGAGGATGAGGATGGGGGAGTTGAGGAGGGAGGTTGAGGGGGGTTAAGGAGGGGGTTGAGGAGGGGGGTTGAGGATGGGGGGGTTGAGGAGGGAGGATGAGGATGGGGGGTTGAGGAGGGAGGTTGAGAGGGGGTTGAGGAGGGAGGATGAGGAGGGAGGTTGAGGATGAGGAGGGAGGTTGAGGAGGGGGTTAAGGATTAGGAGGGAAGTTGAGAAGGGAGGTTGATTAGGGGGTTAAGGATGTGGAGGGAGGTTGAGGATGAGGAGGGGGGTTGAGGTTGAGGAGGGGGTTGAGGATGGGGGGTTGAGGAGGGGGTTGAGAATGAGGGGGTTGAGGAGGGAGGTTGAGGATGAGGAAGGAGGTTGAGGATGAGGAGTGGGGTTGAGGAGGGAGGTTGAGAATGAGGAAGGGGGTTGAGGAGGGTGGGGTAAGAGAGGGGGAAGAGACAAATGGAAGGGAGAGGGGAGAAGAGACATGGGAGAGAGAGGGGGGACACAGAGGGCACAAGAGGGAGACAGGGGGCAGCACATTTCCCCTGCTCAGCTTATACTCGAGTCACTCATTTTACCAAGTATTTTGTGGAAAACTAGTTGCCTCGGCTTATACTCTGGTCGGCTTACACTCAAGTATATACGGTACTTTATTATAGTTTTTAGAAAGCTAAAACATAATAGAAAACTAATATTCATTCTCTCTGCTACTTACCAATTATGATGCCGGTTATTAGAGGGAAGCCATGACCTATATACACCCGTACTCCACCTGTTACTCTTTATACTCACAAATACCCCTCTACTAAGATCAGTTACATCACAGAATGAATACTGTGTGTATAAGAGTTAATGCAATACCAGTTATTAGACAAACTGCTGGGACAATGGCTGGACATTCAGAGTAATCTATATCTACCTATTGGAGTTAGCAAGTTATATGAGGCAGGACTATATATCAATGGGATTTCTGTTGATGAGGGATTGAGACAAAATTAGTATTTCACAGAAGATAAAGATCAACTTATTATATAGTTTTACATTGTTGTTGTTCATAACTATTTTAAAGTTTCAAACATATATTTAATGTTTCCATTTCAAGAATCCTATTACACCATAACAAACACAAAGCACACAACTAACTGCGAGCACCTGACTCATGTTCATTCTCTCCACCACTTTCCAATTAGGATGCCAGTTATTAGAGGTTAGGAGTCACCAGCAAACCCCTCTCTGCATTTCTATTGATGACCTAATGAGATCAGTAACATCATGGAATGAATACTGTGTAATATATGCCACTTAGTACCTGTCTTACAGGCTTCTGCTGAGACAGTGACCGGATTTTCAGAGTAAAATCAGTAATGTCCCACCAGTTATTAGATAGTGGTGGCCAGAGGTACTTAGATATAACATACAGCAATTACACAACTCTGTATATCTATATATATGCTGACATATTGCATTAATGGACCTTTGAAGATCAAGAAAATGGCAAATATGTGTCAAGTATGCATTAATCTAACACAATCAACAGTCGTGTAATCCATGGACATACAGCATTTTTGGGAGGGATTTCTTTAGCATGCTTTTTATGAATACAGGAATCCATTTTGGGCTTGTTCCACCATGAACACAATGGTGTGTTTTCAGCTATCAGTGGATGAAGTGATAGGGTAGGAGAGATAATTGTGAGATAATTGAACACTTTTGATATTGACACAACTTCTTCCCCCTCAATAGCCCCAATCCAGGAAATTGCATGCAAAGATGCAATTATTATAACAAAAATGAATACACTTCCTATCTTAGGGTATGACTAGTGATGTCGCGAACATCAAATTTTCGGTTCGCGAACAGCAAACGCGAACTTCCATCCAATGTTCGCGAACGGGCGAACCCGGCGAACCGCCATAGACTTCAATGGGCATGCGAATTTCAAAACCCACAGGGACTCTTTCTGGCCACAATAGTGATGGGAAAGTTGTTTCAAGGGGACTAACACCTGTACTGTGGCATGCCGGACGGGGATCCATGGCAAAACTCCCACGGAAAATTACATAGTTGATGCAGAGTCTGGTTTTAAGCCATAAAGAGCATAAATCACCTAACATTCCTAAATTGTTTTGAATAACATGCTTTAAAACATCAGGTATGATGTTGTATCGATCAGGTAGTGTAAGGGTTACACCCGCTTCACAGTAACAGACCAATCTCCCCGTTTAATGCACCGCAAACAACCGCAAACAGTCCCTTTGCACAACCGCAAACTCCCCATTTGCACAAGGTTGGATACCAAGCTAGCCATGTCCCATTCCTTGTCCTCACTGATGTCATTGAAGGTCTCTTCCTCCACCCAGCCACCAAGGGTCCCAGAAAGGTGGCAACAAGCCCCACTAAGTTGCACCAGATATGAGTGTCACTGTGCACTGTCAAAAGTTGGCAGAGTAGGAGCTGTAGGCCTCACACACATGCCTGTAGGCAGGCAACTGATATTCAATCGATTACAGTCAAAAAAGTGTTGTTTTATGTCACTGTACACTACGGTTGCACCAGATATGACGTATCACTGTGCACTGGCAAAAGTTGGCAGAGTAAATGCAATAAGCTTCACACACACGCCTGTAGGCAGGCAATTGCTATTCAATCTATTACAGTCAAAAAAGTGTTGTTTTATTTCACTGAGCACAATATAAGCTGTGAGCCTGACACAGGCAGGCAACTGAAATTAGATTACAGGAAAAAAATGGTTGTTTTCAATGTATGGTACACCACCAGGTATGAGTAGTGAAAATAAGCACAATATAAGCTGTTAGGTGTTAGCCTGTCACACACACACGCTGGCAGGCAGGCATATGCAATTAGATTACACAGAAAAAAATTAGAAAATAAAATAAATGATGTTCTAGCACTAAAAAGGGCTTTTTGGGTTGCTGTCCTTGCAGCAGATATCAGATGAGTCCTTCAGGTCTGTAATGGAAGCTAAATACACAGCCTGGCTATCTATTTCCCTATTAAATCTCCAGCAGCTACACTATCTGTCCTCTCACAACGAGCTTCAGAATGATTCTAAAATGTATGCTGTCCTTCAGATGGAAGGCTCTGGAAGGGAGTTTATGCTGCTGATTGGCTGGAATGTGTCTGCTGACTGTGAGGTACAGGGTCAAAGTTTCCTCAATGATAAAGTATAGGGGGCGAACCGAAAAGCGCATGTGTTCGCCATCCGCTGCGAACGCGAACATGCCAAAATCGCTGCGAATAGTCCGCAGGCGAACTGTCTGCGACATCTCTAGGTATGACTTCTAATAATATTTGAATTAAAGTTAACTGAAGTCTAAATACTTAGGGCCTCATTAAATTATCCCTCGTAGTTCTCTCGGTGCTCGCAAAAGTGTTTTTGCTGTTTGCGAGATGACTCCGAAAAATGGCCGAGAATAGGCTCAGAGAGCTACGGAGTCACACTCAGCCATAAATCTATGAGTGATTCTCACACCTCAGAAGAATCCCCTACGGGTACAAAAAGTGCCCGCAAGGGATCCTAAAGCCTCTACGTGCTGCCTCGGAGCAGCCCGAGATAGCCGTTTGAGGCTCCTCCCTGCTCCATATATACATCCCCATGCTGCAGGGGTCCCTATCGGGACACCAGCAGCACCCCCACAAAACCCCTTGCAGCGGGAATCCCCGATCAGCATAGATCAGGCCCCCGCTGCATTTAAAAAATCTAAATTCCCTGCCGCGGCTCCTTAAAGGGCCCGCGGCACAATATTAACAAACCCGGCCACTGCAAAAAAAATTAACCCCCCTCTGTGCTGGGGCTCCCCATCGGGACCCCTGAAGTGTCCAAAAATTAAGCCCTTGCAGCAGGGTTCCCCAATCTGCATAGATCAGGCCCCCGCTGCATTTAAAAATTTTTAATTCCCGGCAGCTGCTCCTTAAAGGGCCCACGGCACACTATTAATAATTCCGGCCTTGACACTGAAAATTAAACCCCCTCTATGCTGGGGGTTCCCATTGAGACCCCCGAAGTGTACCCACATTAACCCCTTGCTGCAGGGGTCCATAGGGACCCCTGAAGCCCCCCCACATCAACCCATTGCAGCAGGGGTCCCCGATCGGCACCAATTGTGACCCCGCTGCATTTACATTTTTTAATTTCCCGCCTTGCGGGTCCTTAATGGACCGTAAAGGTCCTGAAAGGACTTGCACTAAAACATATTAACCCCAGGAATCTAAAATTTACCATATAACTCATGGGGGTCAATACAGACCCCCATAAGCCAATAATTAACCCTATAACTCATGGGGGTCAACATTAACCACATACGTGCCATGACGGTCCTCAAGGACCATCAAGACACTATTATTATTATTATTATCTTTATTTATATCGTGCCATATACCGTAGCGCTGTACAGGGTTTTAGTAAATGGCAAAGAACAAACTTAATACCTTATAAAGAATGTAGGGCCCTGATTTGAGCATATAATCAAATGCATATAGTGCTTGTTTCCAAGACACGGACACACGATTGAAAACTCGCAAACTTGCAATCTAAGGGTTTAGGTGTGATACAAGAGGGTGACAAATACAAAATGGCAACGTGAATGCAATTTGTTTAGTCAATTGGAGGGGTCTGTGTGTTGTACTGTAGATTGTGGGTGGGAGTGTTCTTAAGCTGTGGAGTGTGCAGTTGTAATTATAAAGGCTGAAGGTGATAAGATTTTTTAAACAGTTGTGTTTTTAGTAATTTTTAAAGGTTTTGAGGCAGGAAGATAATCTAATGGAGCGAGGCAAGCGTTCCAAATAATAGGGGCAGCACGAGAAAAGTCTTGAAGAAGGGAGTGAGAGGAGGTGATGAGAGAGGAGGAAAGAAGAAGGTCGTTAGCAGAACGAAAGGGGAGGTTGGGAGAGTATTTTGAAACAAGAGCAGAGATATAAGGGGGTACACTGTTGTTGAGGGCTTTATACGTTAGGGTCATAATTTTAAATGTGATTCGAGAAGCTATGGGAAGCCAGTGTAGTAATTGGCAGAGAGGAGCTGCAGACACTGATCATTTGGTATTGAAGATGAGTCTAGCGGAGGCGTTCATTATGGATTGGAGGGGAGACAGACGAGAAATGGGTAGGCCAGCAAGGAGTGAATTGCAGTAGTCGAGTCGAGATATGATGAGAGAGTGTATTCGAATTTTAGCTGTGTCTTGTGTAAGATAATGATGAATTTTGGAGATGTTTTTTTAGGTGAAACTGACAGGATTTTGATTTCAATTGGATGAGAGGAATAAAAGAGAGGGCGGGATCCAGTAGAACCCAAAGAGAACGGGCCCGGGAGGTGGGAGTGATGATGGTGTTGTCAACAGTGAGATATATTTGAGGAGTGGAAGCTGTAGTAGAGGGTGGAAAGATAAGAAGTTCAGTCTTAGTGTAATGATATGGAATCACAAGGTTGTGGAGACCAGCAGCCAAGGTCAGCAATAATCCAGTTCAGCAATTTGTAGGTGAAACAGGAACAAGCTTTATTGAAGTGATCAGAAACCACATAATAATCTGGCAAGGTACATTTGACAGGAAGTGCTTATATAGGCCAAGGACCAGACACCTGACCAGACACAGCTGAAGAGACTTAGGTACTGATACTATTGCTAGCAGAGTCAAGCTTATCAGATCTCAATGAAATTCACAAAAGGCAGGCTGGCGCAGTGGTAGGGAAAAGGTATAGCAGCCTGGGGACCAGGGTTCAAAACCCAGCAGAGTCAATTCCTCACACTTAGACATGTTGAGTTTGAGTTGACGGGTACACATCCAGGAGGATATGCTAGAGAGGCAGTTGGAAACGTGAGCTAAAAGAGAGGAGGATAGATCGAGTGCAGAGAGGTATATTTAAGTATCATCTGCATAGAGATGATACTGAAATCCAAAGGATTTTATGAGGGTGCCAAGGGAGGAGGTGTAGATGGAGAAGAGAAGGGGGCCTAGGACAGAACCTTGGGGAACGCCAACAGACAGAGGGAGAGGTGAAGAAGAGGTGCCAGAGAAGGAGACGCTAAATGTACGATCTTTTAGATAGGATGTGAACCATGAAAGAGCTGTGCCCTGGATGCGAAATTAGTCGAGAGTTTAGATTAGAAGAGGGTGGTCAACTGTGTCGAAGGCATCAGAGAGATCCAGGAGAATTAGAATGGAGAAGTGACCCTTTGATTTGGCAGTTAGCAAGTCATTGGTGACTTTTGTAAAGGCTGTTTCTGTTGAGTGTTGGGCTTGGAAACCAGATTGGAAGGGGTCAAGAAGGGAATTGGAGGAAATAAATTGAGTGAGGCGATTGTAAAAAAGCCGCTCAAGCAGTTTAGAAGCTAGGGGAAGTAGTGAGATAGGGCGGAAGTTGGAGGCAGAAGCTGGGTCAGATGAGGGCTTCTTGAGAATGGGTGTAATTATGGCGTATTTTAAGGAGGATGGAAACCTGCCAGTGTTTAGGGAGAGGTTGAATAGATGTGTGAGAGCTGGGATAAGTTTGGTGGATAGGGGAGGGATTAGCTGTGAAGGAATAGGATCATGTGGACATTTTGTAAGGTGAGAGGTTAATAATAACGTAGATACTTCCTCCTCAGTTACAGTGTCAAAGGAATCCAAAGTGGAGGAGGGGATTGGGGAAGGTTAAGGGTTGGGTGTTGTAGGTTTGTGGAGAGGATGGTGGGATAGGGCCAAGTTGGGAGGAGAGCTCATTTCAGGTGGTTTCAATTTTATTTTTAAAGTGGCTGGCAAAGTCATCAGCAGTTAGACTGGAAGGGGCAGGAGGTGGGGGTGGGCAAAGGAGGGTGTTGAATGTAGCAAATAAACGTTTATGGTTGGAGGAGAGGTTTGATATTAATGATGAGAAGTAGTGTTGTTTGGCAAGATTGAAGTAGGAGCGCAAGGTAAACTTGTAGTGGAGAAAGTCTGCTGAAGTGCGAGATTTTCTCCATAGTCGTTCTGCAGTGCGTGAGCATCTCTGTAGATAGCTTGTTTGTGTAGTGTGCCATTGTTGTCGATGAGAGCGAGGGCTTTTGCCTGTGATTATGGAGGCAAGAGAGTCAAGGGTGGAAGATAGTGTAGTGTTGTACTTTGAAGTGGCGATGTAAGGGCAGGCAAGGGTGGTGAGGGGGCTGAGAAGGGGATTTATTACATTTGAAAATTGTGGGTTGAGTGCTTGCAGGTTTCTGCGTGTTCCGGTGGCAGGATTTGAAGAAGGGTGGTGAGCGGAAGATGAGGTGAGGTTGCAAGTTAGCAGGGGGTGGTCAGATAGGGGAAGTGAGGAGATGTCAAGGTTGAAGATAGTGCAGAGATTAGTAAAAATAAGGTCAATGGAGTGTCCACCACTGTGAGTTGCGGAATCTGTCCATTGTGAGAGGCCAAGGGAAGAGGTAAGAGCAAGTAATTTTGCAGTTGTTGGGGATGTGGGTGTGTCGGTGGCTATGTTGAAATCACCAAGAATGAGTGAAGGTATATTGGAAGAGAGAAAGTGAGGGAGCCATGCGGCAAAGTTGTCCAGATATTGAGAGGGTGATCCAGGCTGGCTATAAATCACAGCTACTCGCAGAGGGATGGGAGAGAAGATGCGCATAGTGTGGACTTCAAAAGATGAGAATTGGAGGGAGGGAACAGGGGGTATGCAGTGAAAGTGCAGTGAGAGGATAGTAGTATTCCCACACCTCCACCTTGTTTGTTCCCAGGTCTAGAAGTGTGGCTGAAGTGTAGACCACCATAAGAGAGTGCGGCAGGGGAGGCAGAGTCAGATGCTGTGAGACAGGTTTCCATGATAGCCAGTAAATTGAGGGAGTTGGAAATGAAGAGGTCATGAATGAAGTTTATTGCAAACAGACTACAAACACTACACTATAACCCCCAATAAACCATTAAATCTAAACTAACCCCCCTCTACACTAATCTATTAACACTTACACTACCTACCTACACTACCTACCCCCTAATGACCCCCCAATCTCTCTAATGACAGAAAATAAAAAAAACTACCTTACAGAAAATAAAAAACTTAAGTCACCAAAAATAAAAAAGCCTACATTACAGAAAATAAAAAACCTAAGTCACCAAAAATAAAAAAAAACTACATTACAGAAAATAAAAAACCTAAGTCACCAAAAATAAAAAAACCTACATTACAGAAAATAAAAAAATACATTAACCCACCCCCCACGGATTGATTGGCTGAAGACATCTGCACCTTCTCATTGGCTGTTGTCAATGTCAGTCAGTATTACAGCCAATGAGAAGGTGCAGATGTCTTCAGCCAATCACACCTTCGGGTGCATCCCATTGTGATTGGCAGAAGGCATCTGCGCCTTGTTATTGGTTTAAATAAAGATTGACAGGTGCATTAGCCAATCAGGGTGGGATTTTGGGGTGTATCCCATCCTGATTGGCTCACACATTGATGACTTCTGAATGGCTGAAATTTGATAGACAGCTATGATAGACCCCCATGAGTTATGGGGTAAATTAAGTGCTTATGGGGGTCTGTATTGACCCCCATGAGATATGGGGTTAATTATTGACTTATGGAGGTCTGTATTGACCCCCATGAGTTATGGGGTTAATTTTTGTTGCCTGGGGTTAATATTTTTTAGAGTGAGTACTTTCAAAATGTTTAAGGTCCTTTAAGGACCCGCGAGGCGGGAAATTTAAAAATGTAAATGTAGCGGGGTCACGATCGATGCCGTTCGAGGACACCCGCTGCAAGGGGTTAATGTGGGGGGGCTGCGGGGGTCCCTATGGACCCCTGCAGCAAGGGGTTAATATGGGGACATTTCGCGGGGTTAAATTTAGGTGCCACGGCCGGGAATGTTAATACTGTCCCTCAGGCCGTTTAAGGAGGTGCGGCGGGGAATTTAAAAGTTTTAAATGCAGCGGGGGCTTGATCGGTGCCGATCTGGCACCCCGGCTGCAAGGGGATTATGTGGGGGGGGCTTCGGAGGTCCCTATGGACCCCTCCAGCAAGGTGTTAATGTGAGGAACACTTCTGGGGTCCCGATGGGGACCCCCACATAGAGAGGGGTTAATTTTAGGTGCCGTGGGGGAGTGCCCCCCATGGCAGGGCTTATGTGGGGACTGCCGCGGAGGTCCCGTTTAGGATCCCTGCACTAAAGATCATCTCGCAGGCTGTCACTCCTAATGTACATTTTTGCAGTGTTCATACGGACGGCCCTGCTGCGTAGCTCGCACGGTGCTCGCAGCAGGGCTAATTTAATAGCATTGTAACTTTGAGAAATGTTGCAGTACGTAGGATTTAAGTAGAAGCCTATTATTTACAAGGCTGGAATTTAGCTGAAGCTCAATTTTATTGCTTCAATGACATCATCCATCCATTCCATTCTTTGCTTACCTTCAATCTTCTCCAGCAAAAGAGTCTTCTCTAAGGAGAATCCGATCTTCTCATGATATGGTCAAAACATTCGAGCTTCAGTCTCATGATAAACCTTTCGGTGAACAGTTTGTTTTGATTTCCTGAAGTACAGATTTATTGAATCTTTTTGCAGTGCACTCTTTGCAGTTTTCTCCAAAATCAAAATTCAAATGCTGAAATTCTACAGCATTCAGTCTTCTTTATGGTCCAGCTCTCACATCTACACATTACCATTGGGAATACCATAGTTCAAACTATGCAGTCCTTTGTTGGCAATGTTTTTACTAGCTTGTCCAAGCTTGGCATAGCTCCCCCTTCCCAAGAAGCAAACTTCTTTTAATTTCATGGCTACATTCACCATCACAAGAGATCTTTGAACCAAGGAAAACAAAATCTGTCACTGCCTCAATTTCTTGTCCATCTGTTTTCCAGAACCTGACATTGCTGTTTGGCATGATCTTCATCTTTTTAACATTGAGCAGCAGCCCAGCTTTTTCACTATCTTCTTTCAACCATATAAATTGGTCCTTTAGTTCCTCCTCGCTTTCAGCCATCAGAGTAGTATCATCAGCGTATCTAAGGTTGATAATATTTCTTCTAGCAATTTTGATTTCGGCTTTGGACTCATCTAGTCCATCCTTACGCATGATGTACTCTGCATATAAGTTGAATAAATAAGGTGACAATATACCCTTGCCAAACTCCTCTCCCGATCTTGAACCATTCTGTTGTCCCATGTTTGCTTTTGACCATGGCTTCTTGGACCACATACAGATTCCTCAGAAGGCGGATGAGATGATCTGGTACTCCTATCTCTTAAAAAACTTGACACGATTTGATGTGATCCACACAGTCAAAGGTTTTAGAATACTCTATGAAGCAGAAATAAATGTTTTCCTGGAACTCTATTGCTTTCTCTATAATACAGGGAACATCAGCAATTTGATCTCTTGTGCCTCTTCCTCTGTGGAACCCTGCTTGCACATCTGGTAGTTTCCAGTCTTAAGCATTACCTTGCCATATGTGAAATGAGTGCAATTGTTATATAATCGGACCACTCATTGACATTGTCTTTTTTGGGGGTTTGGGATGTAGTGACCTTTTCCAGTCTATCGTGCACTGTTGAGTTTTCCAAATTTGTTGGTATAGGACAAACATTTGAATAGTTCAGCTGGGCTACTTTAAAAGCCTCATCACACAGCCAGTTTGCCTCCTTAGTTTTCTTTCATTTGAGGATATTCTTTGATGCTACTTCATGTATAATGTCATAAAGTTTGGTTAAAGTCCTTCAGGCATTCTGTCTTCCATGTCTAGCTCCTTAGTTCTATTTCTTACCTCCACTTCATATTCAGACGGGATTATTAAGCTTCCATAATACACAGTTCCAAACATTAACAGAGTAATGGTATGTAATATATCATAACCTCAATGTGTTCTACCTTATAGATATTAATATTTCCTTAGCAAAAGTTTTCATGGTGTAAAAGTTAGGATAAGCTGGTTATATCTATGAATTGGAGATAAAAGTTAACTATCTGATAAACAGTCCAAAATAGAAAACGTAGGAAATGGGATATTGATCGTCACTTCTTTAACCCCACTTGGATAAATGTATCCCAAAGTCATATTAAAAGGTGTAGTATATTAAATCAATCAGAAACTATTTTGTTAATATTATCTAGATGTGTTGAAGATTGAATGGGTATAGTTACATAAAAATAATACAACGTGATTGACCAAATATCCTGTTTACCTAAAATAGATAATTTAAGGTGAACTACTGGTTATTGTGCTTTTATTAAGAAACTACGCCCTCATAATATCTATCTATCTATCTATCTATCTATATATAAACTTCTTGTGTCAATAATATATAAAATACTTAGATGTAAGACACTCTTACTGTCTTATATCAATAATATAAAATATTTAGTCACAATATGTGTGACATATATTATTTTGTGCTTATTAGTTGTGATGTTTACATTCTAATCGTGTACTTATAAAATCCCAACCATGATATCTGACACTGATTCTATTTTCAAAGATCCATATGTAGAACGTATATAATCATATGAAAAACATATAAAGCCTTCTTTAATTAGTTATATTTTAATCTTCAGGAGAAGTACACCTTTTCTCTTGTATTCCAACCTAAACCATCTTCAGATTTAGATATGGTTTGAAAATATAAAACTTAACTTTTTTTGATATAAGTCCTAAAATATGTTCCAAGTGCAGTAAATATTGTTGAATCACATATATATCCCAACGTCCCCGCAAATGCGGATCCTCGCAAAGCGAGGGTCCGCATTTGCGGAGGTGGAGGCTCAACGTCGGCTGTGTTAACACACACATACACACACACAACTTTTTAACAGAATAAACCCAACCGCCCAGCCAACAAAAACCCAACAACGTCCCCGCAAATGCGGATCCTCGCGATGCGGTGGTGGGAGCATCCCAACATCGGCTGTGTTAACACACACATACACACACACACAACTTAATAACAAAAAAAAACTCAAATTCGCCTCACACCCGCTTACACCCAGACACACAGACGCAAGACTTAACAAAAAAACAGTAAAAAAGGCCCTTCACACGCTCTTACACACATACGCACGACTTAGAAACAAATACAGTGCGTCGTACACGTAAAAGCTAACTGCGTATATCGCAAAAAAATACGGCAACATCGCAACAAAATACGGCCGCATCGGAAAAAAATACGGCCGCGAAAGACCCATTCCAACCGCCGAGCATCAAAACATCACAAACACAAGAAATAAACACAACAAACACATAAAAAGCTTTTTTACAGCACGGGGGGGCATCCGGCACCTCCAAAAGTTCATTTACACGTCCATTTAAGTCCAAAATAAAGAGTTTAAACGGCCGAAAATCGGCTAAGCGAGAGAAAAAATGGCCGCCGAACAAAACGAAAACGAGGCTCCAGACGTAACTACACTACACTTACTCGCAATAATGAAACACATACTATGCGGAACGGATCACACTCATATTAACCACCATTTTAACCACTACTACGCACAAAATGGTGAATGGAACGCAAATTGTAAGCTGGAACGCAAATAGCGCATGCATATTGCGTTCTAACGGTCTAACGGTCTAGAATGTTCTACAAGTTTATAAATACTGCCTATTTGACAGAGAAAAATACATTTCTCCTCAGGTGATGAACAGAGTGACTTCAGACATAACTGCTGCTAAAACTTGAGAAGACAATTCTTTCCTAATTTAATACTTTACATTGTGCAAATTACAACTGAGAGGTAAGCTATAATATATTACATTTTATTATCAAGACAGGACATCAAAAAAAAAAAAAAAAAAAAGAAAAAAAGGTTTATGTATACTGACATGTGACACGCACATATATGTGTATAATGTATACAGACATGTGACACGCATATTTATGCGTATAATGTATAGTGACATGTGACACGCACATTTATGTGTATAATGTATAGTGACATGTGACACGCACATTTATGTGTATTGCCCCTGCAACAAAATTATCTTAAAACAAACTAATTAAACAACTACATTTAAATTACATTAGAAAAAAATAAGTTGGGACTATTAAAATATGAGTCATGTATACTGATATGTGACACGCACACAAAATAATTACTTTCAACTATGGAAATGTGCTTCATGTATGTGACATATGTGTGTAGCCCCCACCAAAAAATAATGTTAATAGAAAATAATTACAGAAGTATATTTAAATGACATTAATTTACTGCAATTCAATAGATCACCTAATGCTCAATCTTTCTACTTTTTTTAATATTCAAACAGACTCTGCATCAACAGCGTCACTCAACAATTTGCACCGTGCATTGTGAAGCACAATCCCTTTTAAAGAACACCAACAAAGAAGAAGAGGTAAGATACAAAAATACATTAAATGCTGAAAAGGCCATGCTTTGCTAAATACAAATAAAAAATTCTATAATTCACTATTTCACTTTATTTTTCAAACAGACACTACAAGAAGACCGGCGGATTAAGATTGGCAGGAGGGGACCCTCTGTCATTCCACACTTCAATCAAGGTAAAGTATTAAGTATAAAAAAGAACCGAAACATGAGCCTCATTCAATTGCGAGTTAGCCAATTGAATAGGGCTCTATATAATCACATAACAGATTTTTTAGACAGACATTTTTAGTTACTGAACTTCGATACTAAATCAAGGTCTTCACTAACTCAAAACTTCTGTCAAAAAATATTTTATGTGCTTATATAGAGCCCTATTCAATTGGTCAAAACGCAATTGATTCAGGACCTAAATATGTTTAATGGCTGAGGGCCTCATTCAAATGTGATTTGCCCATTTCAATAGGGCTCTATATAAGCACAGAGCATATTTTTTTACAGAAGTTTTTAGTTAGTGAAGACCTTGCTTTTGGATACAAGGGGCCTCATTCTATTAGTGGCCGTAAATCGGCCGTAAGGCTGCGATTCCTTGTGGGGGTTCAGTTAACTCGCGATTCTATTATACGGCCCCGCAAGGATCTCCCCTTACGGCCGGCCGCATATCTTGGAACCGGCCGTAATCTCAGAAATATAAAAACTCAAAAATAAATTCAAGCCTGCACTGTACAGCTCTGTAAATGCTAGGGGTCATATTGGGGGACATGAGGATTAAAAGAAACCCACTCTCAAGCTTGCACATCTGCCCAAACCCGAGTTCAAATTAACTGTTTATTTTCCGGCTGCGGCGTGGGCGGGTCTGAGGTGCTCCAAGCACTCTGGACTTTTTACATGGATATTTTACGGATATTAAAAATAAAATATTTTACGGATTTGAGTACAGGATAATTATGTGCTATTTTTTCTAACACCTAAAATCACTTTATAGTCTTCTCAAAGTGCAGGATGGCTTTATTTGAGCTATTTTATGTGCTTAATTGGTGCTAGCGAGACCTCTTTCCTGCAAGTAAGCTACGGCTCGCTTTTAGCCTTGCAGAGAGGTTTCCCGGAGCAATTGAATTGCAAATAGGAATTTCTTACGGCCGAAACTCTTGCGGCCGTTTTAGATCAAAGGCTTTCCTCGGCCGCAAGAGATAGCAAGGCACCGGCCGCAAGCCTGCCGGAGCCCCCGGCCGTAAGGGAATAGAATAGCCGAATAGCTTGCGGCCGGTCCTTGCGGCCCCGCAACGGCTGCGGCCGCTAATAGAATGAGGCCCAAGTTCACTAACTAAAAACTTCTGTAAAAAAAGATGCTCTGTGCTCATATTGAGCCCAATTCCATTGTAAAAAACCAAATTCAATGAGGCCCTCACAATATAACAAATCCAGCAACCAAAGGCCCTCATTCAATTGATATTTTGGACAATTCAATAGGGCTCGAAATAAGCACATTTAGAACCCTATTGAATTGGCCAAACTGCAATTGAATGAGGGCCAAAGTATGCAACATATGGTACACACAAACTGGTACACACAAAACAGGATTGTAACAAACACATAGCAAACTAAATTCATATTCTTTTTGTTTAACAACCTATAACCATTAGAAAAAACACTACATAAGTATAAAAAAAGTGGTGCCCATCAAACAGGATTGTACGAAAACTCAAACACATAGCAAACTACATTTAAATTCTTATTTAATGTTTAACAACCTATAAGCCTTAGAAAGAAGCCTAAATAAGCATACCAACATTGGTGCGCACCAAACAGGATTGTATGAAAACTCACACAAACACATGGCAAACTACATTTAGATTCTTATTTTATGTTTAACAACCTATTAGCATTAAAAAACAACATTAATAAGCATACCAACAGTGGTGCGCACCAAAAAGGATTGTATGAAAACTCACACAAACACATAGCAAACTACATTTAGATACTTATTTAATGTTTAACAACCTATAAGCCTTAGAAAGAAGCCTAAATAAGCATACCAACAGTGGTGCGCACCAAACAGGATTGTACGAAAACTCACACAAACACATAGCAAACTACATTTATATTCTTATTTTATGTTTAACAACCTATAAGCCTTAGAAAGAAGCCTAAATAAGCATACCAACAGTGGTGCGCACCAAACAGGATTGTACGAAAACTCACACAAACACATACCAAACTACATTTATATTCTTATTTAATGTTTAACAATCTATAAGCCTTAGAAAAAAAAGCCTAAATAAGCATACCAAAAGTGGTGGGCACCAACAGGATTGTAGAAAACCACAGAAATAATGTCATTTTTTAGTTAATACAAATACATTCAAATAAAATAACATTTTCATTTTTATTTTATAACAGATACTGCGTCAAGAACATCGGACCAGGAGTTTCAACTGAGGACCAGACCAGTGGACGAGGACTTTCAACAGAGGACCAGACCATTGGACGAGGACTTTCAACAGAGGACTACACCATCGGACGAGGACTTTCAACAGAGGACCAGACGATTGGACGAGGACTTTCAACACAGGACCAGACCATCAGACGAAGGCTTTCAACACAGGACCAACAAAGATTCTGCTTCAAATCAAGCTTCAACCAAGGTACAGTATAACAAGTAAAAAAAGAGAATAATTAATTAATATTCTTCTTTAATGTTTAACCACCTATAAGCCTTAGAAAAAAGCCTACAGAAGTATATCAAAATTGCGGCGCACCAAAAAGGATTGTAGAAAAACACAGAAATAATGGAATTTTTTCATTAATACAAAGACATTCAAATAACATAACATTTTCATTTTTATTTTATAACAGATACTGCGTCAAGAACATCGGAACAGGAGTTGGAACTGAGGACCAGACCAGCGGACGAGGACTTTCAACAGAGGACTACACCATCGGACGAGGACTTTCAACACAGGACCAGACCATCGGACGAAGGCTTTCAACACAGGACCAACAAAGAATTTTGCTTGAAATCAAACTTCAACCAAGGTACAGTATAAAAAGTAAAAAAAGAGAAAAAAAAAATAAAGATCTTAGCTTTGCATCGATGTCAACAGAAAATAAAATTTAAAATAAACCACCGGTAACTATAACTGTTGAGAAAATATAACTAACACATTTTTCATCTATCTCTTATTTGTCTTTTAGGGCCAATAATCTTTAACAGTAAATACAAACTTCAATGTAAACTTAAAAAAAAAATTGGCATAGTCCAAAAAAGTCTAAAAACACAGAATCTATACAATTTGTCATTGTAACATTCCAGTCCTAAACCCTAATTTAATTGCCATTTGACAAATTGAATAGTGCTGTAAATAAGGACATAACATCTTTTTGAAAATACCTTTTTAGTTACTGAAACACTTGCTTTTGGATACATGTTTAATAAATAAAAACTTCTTTAAATAATTATTTGATGGCCTTATTTAGACTTTTATTCAATTGACCGCATTGAAATTCATTAAGTATAAAATGTTAACACACTATTGATAACTATTTGTCATGAAAAACAACTTAACATCTCAAAATAAACTAATGGTACATTATTTTATTTTTACAGATTAACATGGCTGATAACGAGAGTAAACAAGAAAAGAAAAGACGCCAAGCTAGAGAACGACGACAGAGAGCAGACAGCCAGCAGACACCGGAGAAGAAGGAAATTAGACGAGAAAAAGAACGCAAAAGAATTGCAAGCAAAAGACTGTCACTTGCAGAAATTAAAGATATGTCAAAAAAAGCAACAAAGAAAATAAAGCATTTACAACCTGTTGCTCAAACATCAGATGACATTTTACCAGAAAAAATACAAGAGATACCAAAAAAAGCAACAAAGAAAACAAAGCATTTAGAACCGTTTCATGAAACATTACATGACATTTTACCTCAAACAATGCAACATATACCAAGAAAAGCAACGAAAAAAACAAAACATTTAGAACCTGTTGTTGAAACATTATATGACATTTCACCTGATGAATATGAAAGTCAAAATCCTATATGCTTTGCAAATTGTCCTCTACTCAAGTCTTTAGCAGTAGAGGTTCATAGTTGTGGGGACATGACTACTCAATGTCAGTTTTGTGAGGCTTATTATTTTAAACAGGAGAGACCCAGAGATGGCCAATTTATTAGTTGCTGTCAAAAAGGCAAGTTCAAACTTCCAGAAAGGAAACAATTTCCTCTCTATTTACAAAACATTATGACTGAACCTACTTTTCCAAACTACAAAAATTTTAAAACAAACATAAGATCTTACAATAGTGCCATATCCTTTGCATCCATGGGGGCAACATTAGCTGCTAATGTACCGGGACATGGTCCTTACTGTTTTAAAGTCCAAGGACAAATTTATCATCGCACTTCCCATTTACATCCAGAGGAAGGAAATCAAAGAAAATTCGCTCAACTATATGTCCTAGATACAATGGAAGCTGTTGACCAACGTATGAAGATGGAAGAAAATAAAAAATGCTTACCCAGTGTTTTCATAGAGCTAAATAACATTATGGACAACAATCCCTACAGTAAAGCTTATAAAAAATTGGCAGAAGTAGAAAATGAACAACTACTTCATGCACAAACACATCAATTACCCATGCCAAAGGTTAATATGGTGCTTAAAAGAGACAGACATACTGATAAACGTCGTTATAACTTGCCAACATCAAATGAGGTTGCAATGGTGTTTCAGAATGATGAAGGAGAACCACCATTTCAAAGAGACATTCGAATATATCCTAGAAATGAGGAGCAACTGTTTATTAATATGAGTATCTTAAGTCCAAATTTAGATCCAATGACATATCCCATCTTTTTCCCACACGGAGAAGCAGGTTGGCAACCAAAATTAACTCTTCCCAGTTACCCAAATGCTAAAGCCAGAATCCGAAATAATGTTTCTATGCTTGAATTTAAAGTAGCTCAAATTGCCATTCGCAATGTATTTAATCCAATTTTATGTGGTGGGAAACTAACACAACAATGGATTATTGATTCATATTTGCAAGTTGAGGCAAATAATTTAAACTTTATCAAATATCAACAAGATAAACTCTGTGTAGAACAATATTCTGGATTAATGGACTATGTTGCTGACGTGGCTACAAGCAGAGACATGACAGCTGGCAAAGCCATCATTTTACCATCTTCCTTTCAAGGATCTCCTCGGAATATGAGAGAAAGATACAATGAAGCTATGGCTATTGTAACTAATTTTGGCAAACACGATTTATTTGTGACATTTACATGTAATCCACAATGGCCAGAAATTACACTAAATCTACTTCTTGGACAAACTGCTTCAGATCGACCAGATTTAGTAGCCAGAGTTTTTAAGATTAAATTAAATGAATTAATACGTGACTTCACTATAAATCAGTTATTTGGCAAATGTCTTGCTTATGTATATACCATTGAATTTAAAAAAAGAGGCCTTCCACATGCACATCTTCTAATAATACTTCAAGAAAAAGATTTAGATACTTCGGACAAAGTGGATGCAGTCATTGTTGCTGAACTACCAGATCCAGAACTATATGGTAGACTATATGAGATTGTTACTCATCGCATGATTCATGGACCCTGTGGTGACCTTAATCCACAATCACCATGTATGGAAAATAATAAATGTTCCAAAGAATTTCCAAAAGATTATAGAGACAAAACCTATGCCAATTGTGATGGATATCCACTTTATAAAAGAAGAGAAGGAGATAGTGCCATTATTCGTGGAAAAAAAGTGGACAATAGATATGTAGTACCCTACAATCCACATTTACTCATGAAGTACAATGCCCACATCAACGTAGAAGCCTGCACTTCCATCAAATCCATTAAATATGTCTACAAATATATTTACAAAGGTTACGATGCAGCTACTGTAGTCGTCAAAAGTGCAGACAACCCTGAAAGTAGTGAGTTAGTACATGATGAACTTGCATCTCATGTAGATGCTCGCTATGTCAGTGCGCCAGAAGCTATGTGGCGGCTTTTAAAATTTGAAATGCATGATAGATCACATGCAGTATATAGGTTAGCAGTACATTTGCCACAACGACATTTAGTCTATTTCCATGCTATAAATGAAATGAATGCATTGGCCCAAAGTGAAGATCGTCACACTACACTAACTGCATGGTTTGCATTAAATTCCACTGATGCTGAAGCAACACAATACTTATATATTGAAATTCCATATCACTATGTTTTTGTGAATGGATTATGGAGACCAAGAAAAACCAGAGGCAATAAAATTATTCCAAGAATTTACACAGTCAGTCCAAGAGATGTGGAACGTTTTTGCTTACGGATATTACTTTTAAATGTTCCTGGAGCACAAAGTTTTGAACACTTAAGAACTGTTAATGACATTGTATATGAATCCTTCCATTTAGCTGCAAGACATAGAAACTTACTCGCTGATGATACAGAGTGGGAAAGATGTTTAGAAGAAGCAGCACAATGTCAAATGCCACGACAGATGAGAGAACAATTTGCTTTTATTTGTATCTTCTCAAATGCTCCAAATGCATTAGCTTTGTGGGAGACTTTTAAAAGTAATATGGCTGAAGACTTTATGCGACGATACAATGAACCCATTGCACACTTAAAAGCGTTAATGGAAATCCAAGAAGTCTTTTTAACTCATGGATTAAGTTGTGCAAGTTTTAATTTGCCTGATCCAGGTCTTATAGATGACATTAACTTTGAAGACTATGACATTCAACTACAAGCAGAAAGAACAGAAGAAAGACTTGCAACTTTAAATACACTACAATTGCAAGCATTTCATGCCATTAAAAATGCTATAGATGATGACATGGTGACAGAGCGTTATTTCTATCTTGATGGACCTGGTGGATCAGGAAAAACATATTTGTACAATTTATTAATGAGTTCAGTACGAGCACAAGGAAAAATAGCAATGGCGTTTGCCACTACTGGAATTGCTGTACTTTTATTAGAAGGTGGAAGAACTGTTCATAGTGGATTTAAACTGCCAGTGCCTATTTTAGAAAATTCTGTGTCAGCTATTCGCATGACATCCTTACAAGCAAAGAAATTGAAGAAATGTAAATTAATTATAATAGATGAGGCCACAATGATGTCATGCTATGCCCTCCAATGTATTGACCGTTTGCTTCGTGAAGTCATGGATAATATTTTTCCATTTGGTGGAAAGGTAATGTTGTTGGGTGGCGATTTTAGACAAACATTACCTGTCGTTGTACATGGAAATCGAACTGACATTATCGAAACATGTATAAAGTCAATTACAGTATGGAAACATTTTACCCATCTTCAACTGCAACAAAATATGAGATCAGAAGGCCAAACTGATTTCAATGATTGGCTTATTAAAATTGGAGAAGGCAGAACAGAAAAAATACTATATTTACCTGACGACACTGTAGAGATCCCACCTCATATGATTTGTCAACAAGATATTATATCCGCTATATTTGAAGGGAGCATAAATAACGAAGAATATTCCGAGCTTGCCAACCAAGTTATACTGACGTGTAAAAATAAAGATGCATTAATACTCAATAATGAAATCTTAAAAAAATTAATGCACCACAAAGAAATTATCACAGTGCTGATTCTGTACTTGCTGATGACAATGAAAGTCAGGCAAACTTTTCAACTGAATTCATAAACTCTTTAACTCCTTCTAGAATGCCACCACATATTTTGCAGCTAAAGAAAGGTGCAATTATCATGTTACTGCGAAATATGAACCCCAAAAAAGGCCTATGCAATGGCACAAGATTAATTGTTCAACAATTAAAGGACCATTTTATAGATGCTGAAATTTTAACTGGGACCCATAAAGGAGAGAGAGTTTTCATACCAAGAATAGATTTAGCACCAAGTGAAAGTAGTCTCCCTTTTATACTTCAAAGAAGACAATTTCCCATTATTATGGCATTTGCCATGACCATTAATAAATCACAAGGTCAAACTTTCAAATCTGTTGGTATTTTCTTGGAAGAACCAGTTTTTGCACATGGTCAATTGTACGTTGCGTTGTCACGGTGCAAAAATCCACAGGCTATTAAAGTTTACATTGAAATCAATGAAAGTCAAGGTGATTTATTAGAAGATGGACGTATTTTTCCTAAAAACATTGTCTACTATGAAGTACTATAACTTTGAAGGATACAAATTAAAGATGCCAACATTTTTTAAAAGCATTCCAAAATACATAACAATTGGTTGTTTAATTCAGTCATAATTAATGGAAGTACTGTTTATGAATGATTCGCCTCACAAAATACTTGCCTTGCATTGTTAGTAAAAATTATGTTAAAATGTTAAGTCACTATGTTAATGTTTCTAATGTTACAAGTTTAAAAAATATATTTTCAAGTTATTTCATTTAAACAGATTACAAAGTGGATGTTAATAGGTCAAGCACCTTTTAAATCACAATGTAAATATTGTCTGTTATCTTAAGATTACTACCTACATTAATGTTTATCGCCAGTTTATGTGCTCAGTAATGAATTACTTTAATTACGTACGTTTTAAGAAGAGTTTTACTGTATGCCTTCCTCTACATTCAATGTATATTCAAGTTAACAATTATTGTGATAGAAATTGAATTTTAATACTGATTAATTTAAAGGTCAATTGTTTTTACATTCAAATGTTAATACTTTTAATAAAAAATTAGGTTACAAAATGTATTCACTATGTTCCTGTTTATAATGTTTAAAATTATACCAATGTTTTGTCAACTTCTAAACTTACATAAAAAATAAAGTTCAACTTAAAAAATATATACTTTGAAGGTTATTGCTTACATATATTTTAAACTTCATGTTAAAATTTGCGACGTTTAAAGAAGGCTTTTTACTTTTTGCTTTCCTATTCATTCAATGTATATTAAAGTTAACAATTCTTCAGATACTAATTACATTTTAAAAAACCATTACATCAACATTTTACAAAAATACACGTTCATATTAAAATACTTACAAGTGTCAAAAATATATGTTAATAACTAAACAACTTGACAAACATATACATCACATTGCCGTCATTTTTGGACGGGCAAGTCGCTAGTCAATATATAAAGCTGTAATTTAGATCCAATTACATATCCCATTTTCTTTCCAAATGGGGAACCTGGATGGGAACCAAAATTACAATTGGAAAGTTATCCCAATACTAAACTTCGTATTAGATCTAATATTTCCATGCTGGAATATAAAGTGGCACAAACTGCTATCCGGGATTGTTATAATCCAATTTTTCATGGAGGCAAACTCACTCAACAATGGATTATTGATTCATATCTACAAGTTGAAGCCAATAATCTAAATTTCATTAAATTTCAACAAAATAAATTACGAGTAGAACAGTATTGTGGATTAATAGATTAGGTGGCAGATTTAGCTTCCAACAGAGACATTCCAGCTGGAAGAGCAATTATTTTGCCATCTACTTTCCAAGGATCTCCTCGCAATATGCGAGAAAGGTATAATGATGCCATGGCTATTGTCACAAAATTTGGAAAACCAGATTTATTTATTACATTCACATGTAATCCACAATGGCCAGAGATCAAGGAAAATTTGAATCTAGGACAAACTACTTCTGACCGACCAGATTTAGTGGCAAGGGTATTCAAAATCAAACTCAATTCATTAATACATGATATTACTAAAGCACACTTATTTGGACAATGTGTGTTTTTGGTTTACACCATTGAATTTCAAAAAAGATGTTTGCCACATGCTCACATACTTTTAATACTGCAGGAAAAAGATAAGTTGAACACTGCAGAGAGAGTGGATTCAGTAATTTCCGCACAATTGCCAGACCAAGACAAATATACAAAACTTTGGGAGATTGTTACACATAGAATGATTCATGGCCCATGTGGAGAGATGAATCCTAATTCACCATGTATGGAAAATAAAAAATGTACTAAAGAATTTCCAAAACAATTTCAAATGCAAATTTATGCAAATTGTGATGGATATCCTTTGTATAAAAGAACACAAGGACAAACAGCTATTATCCGTGGCCAAAAGGTTGATAATAGATTTGTCGTTTCATAAATCCACATTTCCTCATCAAGTACAATGCACACATCAATGTGGAAGCTTGCACTTCGATTAAATCAATTAAATATGTGTATAAATATATATACAAAGGATATGACGCAGCTACTGTTGTTGTACAAGGTGCTGCAAATGATAACAAAAATCTAATTTTACATGATGAACTATCAAATTATTTAGATGCTCGGTATGTGAGTGCTCCTGAAGCAATGTGGCGCCTTTTGAAATTTGAGATGCATGATCGGTCACATGCTATCTATCGTTTAGCTGTACATTTGCCTCAAAGTCAGTTGGTTTGCTTTACTGCAGGAAATGAAAGAACTGCATTATATCAAAGTGAAGACAGAGATACCACACTTACTGCATGGTTTAAATTAAACTGTCAGGATACGCAGGCCGGACAATTTTTATACATAGAGATACCACATCACTATGTATTTGTAAATGGTCTATGGCGACAACGAAGAAGAGATGCACATAAAATTATACCACGCATTTATACCGTCAGTCCAAGGGACATTGAACGTTTCAGCTTATGATTACTTCTGCTACATGTTCCCGGTGCACAGAGTTTTGAGCATTTACGTACAGTGAATGACATAGTTTATGATACATTCCTATTAGCTGCAAGACAACAAAATGTCATAGCTGATGATACAGAATGGGAGAGGTGTCTGGAAGAACCAGCACTATGTCAAATCCCAAAGCAAATGAAACAACAATTTGCATTCATTTGCATATTCTGCAATGTACCTGATGCTTTCACTTTGTGGGAAACATTTAAATTAAACATGTCAGAAGATTTCTTGAAACGTTACAGAGAACCAATAGCTCTGTTAAAAACATTGATGGAAATACAAGAAATATTGTTGGCTCATGGATTAAATTGTGCAAGTTTTAATTTACTAGATCCAGGACTTATAGATGACATCAATTTTGATGATTATGACACTGAGCTACAAAAAAAAAACAAGAAAAACTGGCAACTTTAAATACTTTATAGTTAGAAGCATTTCATGCCATCACAAATGCTACAGATGATGAAATGGTCAAAGACGGGTATTTCTATCTAGACGGCCCAGGTGGATCAGGAAAAAATTAGTTATAAGTTATATTCGATCACAGGGTCAGATAGCTATGCCATTTGCAACAACTGGAATTGCTGCACTTTTGTTAGATGGTGGGAGAACTGTGCATAGTGGATTTAAGCTGCCAGTTCCCATTTTGGAAACATCAGTGTCAGATATTCGATTAAATTCCTTACAAGCAAAAAAATTTAAATTAACTAAACTAATTATCATAGACGAGGCAACAATGATGTCATGTTATGCATTGCAATGTATTGACAGATTTTTAAAAGAAGTGATGGATAGTAAGTTGCCATTTGGTGGAAAGGTGATGATGTTAGGAGGAGATTTTAGGCAAACATTACCTGTTGTGCCACACGAAAATAGAACGGAGATCATTGAAACATGTATCAAGACCAGTAAACTGTGGCAAATATTTACACATCTCAAATTAGAATCAAATATGAGATCTGAAGGCCAAAATTAATTCAATGATTGGCTCATTAAAATCGAAGAAGGAAAACATCCAAAAATATAGCATTTACCAAATGATACCATTGAAATTCCATCAGAAATGGTTTGCAATGAATCACTCATATCAGCCATATTTCTAAACACTCTTAATAATGAGGATTACTCAGACATTGCAAACAAAGTGATATTAACATCAAAAAATGTCAATGCCTTGAATTTAAATAACGAAATTTTAAAATACATCAATGTACCACAAAAGATTTATTTCAGTGCAGATTCGATTCTGTCTGATGATAAAGTCAGTGAATTGAATTTTAGTATCAAATTTATTAATTCATTAACACTATCTGGAATGCCACCACATATTTTACAATTGAAAAAAGGCGCAATTGTCATGTAATTGCGAAATATGAATTAAAAAAAAGGACTTTGTAATGGGACCAGATTAATTGTGCATGAGTTAAAAGATCATTTTATACATGCAGAAATTATAACTGGGACCCCTAAAGGTGAACGAGTTTTTATACCAAGAATTGATTTAACTCCAAGTGAGAGTGGTTTGCCTTTTGTCTTTCAAATGAGACAATTTCCAGTTATCATGGCATTTGCCATGACCATCAATAAATCCCAAGGACAAACTTTTAAGTCGGTTGGGATTTTTTTAAAGGAACCAGTTTTTGCACATGTACAACTCTATGTGGCTTTTTCAAGGTGCACTAATCCAAAAGAAATTAAAGTGCATGTTGAAGAAAACGAAACTCAGGGTCATTTATTGGACGATGGATGTGTTTACACCTAAAACATTGTCTACTATGAGGTGTTGGAAAAATGACAATGAGAGGACAATGGTTTCATTTTAATGCCAACATTTCATGATACTCAGTATGATTGCACAAAAACAATATTTCAAGTAAAACATCTAAAGAATGGACAAAAAATCATAGAGAACAGTGGTTTGACTTCCAGTACAAAATTAAAGTACTCTGGGACTCTTTAAATAGGGGACCACTATTTGACTTATGAAAATCTATGTGATATCTGCAGAAAGGACAAACAGAAAAAAAAAATGACAACAAAAACAACAGTAAAATATCCTTAAACAGAATGGAATGGGTTCAAAGTTTCATATTAACATGATTGGCCCCACAAAACAATTAACTGACTTTTTCATGATTTCCAAGAGTTAAATGTTATTGTTTGATGTTACAATTTCAGATGTTAAATATGTGTATTTTCAATTTTTTTTTTAAGTTTGTTAAATATATATGTGGTATAGTCAAACATGCATTGTTAGTATAAAGTTGAAGCATTTCATAATAATTGGAAATGTATTATTTAAAGACAAAGTATTGATTCAGGGAGTAATCTGATCGCCAGTTAATGGGGTCAGGAAGGAATTAATTTTTTCCCTCTTTGATACAATTGGCCAAGTTTCAATAGGGGGGTTTTATTGTTTGCCTTCCTCTGGATTCAATGCTAATTTAGTTTAACAAGAGTTTAACAAAAATGTGACAAATGATAAAAAGCATGTTATTGTTAAAACAATTTACTTACTCTAAGTTAATATAGTTCGCAGTTACTCAGTGATAAATATGTATTGAAAAGTGTTAGTATTGTTAAAAAAATGTTGAACAAATGTTTTATATACAAGTTGCATGTTACAAACTTTCATGTTAGACTTTACAATATGTATGCATTAAAAAGTAAGACATTATTATATTGTTTTTATATATATCACAATTAAAAGACTGAAGATTGAAAAAAAAAATATGTTGGTGAAATATAAGTTGAAAGTTAAAAAAATAAAAAGTTAAAACAATAAATGTGTATTTATTTTTAGAAAAAAAAAGGGACAAATGTAGCTGCCTCATTTTGTGTTGCAAACAAATTTCACAACATTTAATTTTTATTGACCATCATTTTTTGATGGGCAAGTCGCTAGTATATATATAAACTTCTTGTGTCAATAATATATAAAATACTTAGATATAAGACACTCTCACTGTCTTATATCAATAATATAGAAAACACATAATATGTGTGACATATATTATTTTTTGCTTATCAGTTGTGATGTTTACATTCTAATCGTGTACTAATAAAAACCCAACCATGATATCTGACACTGATTCTATCTTCAAATATCCATATGTAGAATGTATATCATCATATGAAAAACATAGAGTCTTCTTTAATTACTTCTATTTCAATCTTAAGGAGAAGTACACCTTTTCTCTTGTATTCCAACCTAACCGTCTTCAGATTTATATATGGACTGAAAATATAAAACTTAACTTTTATTCATATAAGTTCCATATGTTCTATATGTTCCAAGTGCAGTAAATATTGTTGAATAAAATATAAAATCAAAAAGAGATTCAATCTTCTAGATTGTTCTCAATAGTCATTTATTGGAGTCAGTGTTTTATATTTTGTTACACTAAGCACTAATAATTTATCTCTCTAAATAGCCCAGGTTAAAAGTAAAGTAATAACAATACTCTTTAGGGTCACTTTCTTCGTCAATATATACAATATCTCCAATTAGTTTGTAGTCTTATAGCTGTATTGATATCTTAACTATACATTTTTACACATACAAATGCTTCCAGCAGTCTATATTTAAATTGTTCCTTGGTAATGAACCACCCTAAAGGTTAAGTTTAATTAAGAATCACCAATTATTCTAATTGTTACATCGTTACATAGTAATTGAGGTTGAACACAGACTTTTAGTCTATCAAGTTCAACCTTCCTCTGATCTATAATATGCGGATTAGATGCTCATTAATTGGTAGTTAGTTGTTAATTTGTTGTTAATTAATTGATCCAGAGGAAGGCAAACAGAAAAAAACCTGTGAAAAAATTCCTTCCTGACCCCAGATAATAGTGATCGGATTCCTCCCTGGATCAATAATCTCTCTCTAATTATCCAGGATTACTCTGAGAATAGTCTATTACCCTATTTTGTTATGTTTATCCATGTAGTTTCTATGTCTCTTTATTCCTGAACTCACATAAGTCAGAAGGGTCATATATAGATAATGATTGCTTAGACTGTTGCAGTAAAATATGTGGTTATCTCTCACAATTGACTATTTGTCTTTTCATCATACATATATGTATTTACAAATTACTTCAAATCAATAACTGTTTTGTTCATTTAAAAATGCTGGTTAGCTGTATGTGTGCATTAAGATATCACATATATGTTCAGGTATTTTGATTATTTACATCTGTAGCCTCATTAGGCTTAATTGTCTTTATATGATTTAGCAGACCCAAGACGTGTCTGATTAGTGCTTGTTATGTTCAGGCTCCTGATCTAATGCTCTGAACGCTATTACTGTAACAGAGAGCATACAGACATCTGTGCCCTTCCTTGTCTTAGAGACGGTGTGTGTCTTCACTACGATGCAATGCACAAGCCTTAGACAACCTGACAAGCATGTTGCATCTCGCTTCTACTTAGGTCTACGCGGGCAGCAGTGGGCTGCTTTTTATCAGGTAAGTTTAACCATTTATTACCTCCCTATTAATTCTCTAAGTACTGGATTACACATTTCACTCAGACTCCACAGAAACTAACAGAGTTCCTATGGGATCACCTCGTCTTACACCACATCATAAAGGGTGATACATTAGTTCTTTAATATTTTGATAGTATCTTCAATAACATAAAGTTTCAAAGTATATATGTGTCAGTGTCTTTCTGTTATCCTTCATCATTTGGCTTTTAGATTGTAAGTAGTGAGTTTCCAATCTTGTAGGGTGCTTTATAAAAAAAACACTTTCTATAAAATGTTAAACTGAAAAAAGGGCCCTCCATTTTTTGCAGTTGTTATTATTGTACTAGAGAATTGCCCGTCAAAAAATTATAGCAATGAAATTGTAAGTGAGCTAATGCTGTTTGGTGTATAATAATGAAATAAATAATACATTATTAAATTAATATACTTTACCTATTTTGAAGTAATATATGCAGGAAGCATTCTGTTGAAGAGCTGACAATCTGTTTTGATGTTGCTGGAGCATTAGTGGTGTGGAGCTGCTGTGTAAGCGTGATGAATGTGTGCAGTGTAATAGTGTAAGTGCGCGAGACCAAACCGTTAGCGTAGCTGTGTACTTCCGCATTGTTCTAAAATGGCGGCAAATGTGTGGTATGCGTCTGTAGCGGAATATCCGTCGTTTTGTGGTGTTTTGCGTGTTTCTTGTGATGTTTTGCGTGTTTAGAGTGCAGTAGCCTCGTTTTCGTTTTATTCGGCAGACATTTTTTCTCTCGCTTAGAGAATTTTTTTGTGTCTAAACTCTTTTATTTTGAGTTAAATGAAGGTGTAACTTCATTTTTTGAGGTCCTGGATGCTCCCTCTTGCTGTAGGTAAGCTTTTTATGTATGTGTTGTGTGTATTTATTGTGTTTTTCATTTGGGTTGCGGCCGATTTTTGCGAGGTCGTAATGGGTGGTAACGTGTCTCGTATGTTGTTTGCATTAGGAAGTGAAGTTTGCGAGGGTCGCAGTTGCTGGCAAGGAGCGCCTGCGAGGGCCACTGGCTCGCTACGCGAGCCCGCAAGCGTTATCAACAACTCGTATGCTCACAACTATATATGTGATTCTTCCTTGTCCTTTTCCCCTGTATAGCGCTATGGAATATGTTGGCTCATTACAAATAAAAGCTAATAATAATATGTTAAAATTAATTATAATTATGTTGGTAAAATGTTTTGACAACTATGAAGGAGGATACTTGAACATGTATATTCAATAGCCAAATATCTGGACACCTCGGTGTCTAGACACATAAATAACTTTCATCAAAATAAACCAGAAGTAATGAAGTTCCAAGTCCTAGAAAGATTATCCATAGGACAGAGAGGAGGAAATATTGACCAGATTTTACTTCAAAAAGAGAGCAAATGGATATTTACCTTAAATAGTAAATATCCTAAAGGCCTAAATGAAGGCTATTCATACTCTGCCTTCCTTTAGGAAAAATATCCTGTATATAGGCATCCATAAGTATATTCTATTTTTTTTCAAACTTTAATTATTTCACTGTCAACTTTTGAACCATTATATAGATGGGTTACCTAGAACACACAATACATTAAACACATACTGTAGTTCTATATTATACACAACAATATTAGATTTACACATTCTCTTTCTATTTAGACCTTTTTGTCATCTTATGTGTATAATACACTTCACATCTTATTCATAGGCTATTACTATTCATTATATCTTTATCACAATTATCTTCTTTTTTCAATATGCTTTAGTGTAGCACAGAATATCACTGTTTAATTGGAAAAACTTATATATATTTAAGTGTGTGTCCATTTAGTCCTATTGTATAAAATAGGTCCTTTCCAGATTTATATCATAGTATTGTACGATTATAATTCTTTCCCTGCTTCATTGTGGCCATTTTTATCTTAAGGGTCATTCCCATAGGGTAGACCAGATCTGTTGTTGCGCTCTATGCGCTTCTTGAGCTTTTTGCGCGTTTTGTCCCTAATTGAGTTAATAAAGTTTAACAACCCTTGAATGACGTTGTGACGTCACTGCGCTGACGCACCCACGTCACTGCAACCTTCGTTAATACAAATAAAGCTGATACAACTTGAAATTACTGAAGCATGCATTAGCGTAATCGCCATTATGTCATCACGCTGTACATCACTACGCATTTAGCGCAATTAATACTCGGAAGCGTTTTTAGGCTATAAATAAGCCAAAAAAGCCAGCAAAAGCTATAAGCCTGAGAAGAAGTCCCCGAGGAGGGACGAAACGGCCCGTTGGCAATCTATTTTCACACCTGTCTGAACCAGAGACTACTGAAAGCTAATTTAATACCCTATGGGGTCACGTTGTTATCACACTGGATAATGGAGAGATTGTTTATTGAACAGCAAGTATACTGTTATACTGCTATGTGTTTCTTAGCTCTGATCTAGTAGTGTGATCTTTTTCACATATATACTCTTATATAGAGTGCATTATAACTGATTATATTGACTTTCAGTACCATTTAAATTATCCCTGGTTACAGACTTCTTTGTTTTTGTTTTTATTATATATATAGTTATACGTGTTTTTATGCTCTTTTTTTCAATCCTGGGATTATCAGCATATCCTGTACAGAACAAGACAATCAGTATATTATGATTAATGAGGATTGTCTACAGAAGGACAGTTTGAGGGAATATAAATGTTTTTTCACACCTCATACATACTTAAACACTTATAGTATCTCTATATATTTGTATACATTTTAAGCGGTGTAGTTTTCGGATTTTCAGTATCCAATTAAATATAGATCAAATCTTTTATCTTTTTGTTATATATGTGTCAGTGTCTTTCTGTTATCCTTCATCATTTGGCTTTTAGATTGTAAGTAGTGAGTTTCCAATCTTGTAGGGTGCTTTGTAAAAAAAACACTTTCTACAAAATTTTAAACTCAAAACAGGGCCTTCCATTTTTTGCAGTTGTTATTATTATATTCTTCCTTGTCCTTTTCCCTGTATAGCGCTATGGAATATATTGGCTCATTACAAATAAAAGCTAATAATAATAATAATTGGGTTTATTGACTATTTTTCAATGTATGGAGGACAGTTATTATTTAATTTATAGTAGTTTATAATCTTTTACATCATTTAATATCTCAGAATCCTTAATATACATAGTGAGACATTAATTCCGTTTTCTCTCCAAACTTCCACAGAAACCCACAAAATTCCTGCAGGATCGCCTTATCTCAAATCAAATCTACAAAGTATAATACATTATTTATTTCTGAATTTATACTTAGCATCTAAAATTGTAAAATAAAATCTCAATAAAAAAAATATGGATACTGGGGCGACCGGAAATGACGCATTGGCCGTTTGTAGCAGCTGTTGGCGGATGAAGGTGGCAGTCCTTGGACTCTCTGACCTTGACGCTCCGATCAATTCCCAGGCTGTGAGCTTACCAGCTAAACTCTAAAAGAAAAGAAAGACAGGAAAGAGTTAAACAGAGAGCAATCCCTCATGCTGTAAAATGGCTGACCTCCTATCAATTTGAGAGCTGGTCCTTGAAGAAGCTGATGCGAAATGCATGCATTAACCTATTTGGGGGCACTGTTGCGTTGTGATGACATCACTATGCTGTGGTGGCAAGCCGCAATAAACATCTCTTTTACTGCTGTTTTTAGAGTGTGTTTAATGTAATTGTTTATAATACTATTTATGTAAGGAATAACTTCCTATATCATATTATGAAATGTTAATAGAAAGGGGTCAATCTGTGCAAGATTATTTCAATGATAATTTGTTTACATATTGTGTTTTATTGTTGTACATGTTAAATGTATATTTTTATTGTATGTATTTAATTATAAGTATCACTATTATTACTTAACTAGCAACTTGCCCGTCAAAAAATGACGGTCAATAAAAGAAAGTGTTGAAATGCTGTTTGTCACACAATGTGAGGGTACTGTGTGCCTCAAGTAACTAAATTCCTCAAAAAGCAGAAATCTACATCACATAAAATAAGAAAAACTAAAATCACCAAAAATAAAAAATGTACATTACAGAACAAAAAAAAAAATCTAAGTGACCAAAAATAAAAAAAGGAACATTACAGAAAATAAAAAAATACATTACAACCTCCCGACACTACAAAATTTGTTTAAAAATGACACACCTGAAAATGAAATACATTTAATACATACATATAATACAATACAACACAATTAAATAAAATACAATACAATACAATTCAATAAAATACAATACAATACAATTCAATTAAATACAATACAATTCAAGAAAATAATCTAATATACATGGCACTATCTAATATACATGCCACTATGTATTATACATGCCACTATCTAATGTACATGCCACTATATAGTGTAATATACATCCCACTATGTAATATCCAATACTATCTAATAATACATCCCCCTATCTATGTAATATACAATACATGCTATCTATATATATATAGCTACCCTAATTGTAAGCTACAATAAAATAATTAAGACCACTTACCTTTGAGATGTTTCTTCAGATCAGCAACCTACGGTAAAAAGGATTTAAAAAATTAATACAACACGTTTACATAAAATACCTAAACATTCTAAACATTCTAAACATTCTAAACATTGCAAACATTGTAAATATTCTAAATATTCTAAATATTATACTCACCTTTCCAGCATGTCACGTCCCAGCATGTCACGTCCTCCATGTTCCGTCCTCCATGTTCCGTCGGCCATCTTTGAGTCTTGTTTCCGCTGTACTTCTATAAAAAAAACCATTACATTAGTAAACATAAGGCAAAGTTAAATAAACACAATCTCCGGCCTCCTCGTCTTCTCCGGAAGCATCCGTGCCTTTAAAAAAAAAAAAAAAACACACACATCCGCCCTGGTTGATGTCTCCGATGCTAATGACCTTCCTATGGAGTGTTCCAGACTAAAATTGGCAATGGCGGCTTCTGATTGGCTGAAAAGGCTGTCTATCAAATTCAGCCAATAAGAAGACCCCATTTGTGAACCAATGAAAAAAGTATACACCCCAAAATACAACGCTGATTGGATAACACACCTTTCAATCTTTATTTGAACCAATCCTAAGGCTTTATTGCCATCAGCCAATCACAATGGAATATACCCCCACGTACTGATTGGTGAAGACATCTGCGCCTTCCCATTGGCTGTAACATTGATTGATATTAACAGTAGCCAATGAGAATGTGCAAATCCTTCACCAATCAGTACTTGAGGGTGTATTCCATTGTGATTGGCTATTGTCAGTGCAACCAATCAGAATGCGCAGAGGCTCCAACCAATCACCCTGTGGGGGTGTATTCCATTGTGATTGGCTGAAGGCATCTGCGCCTTGTGATTGGTTTAAATAAAGATTGATAGGTGCATTATCCAATCAGAGTGGGATTTTAGGGTGTATCCCTTTCTGATTGACTCACACATTTGCGCCTCCTGATTGGGTGAATTTGATAGACAGCATTTTAAACCAGAAGGCGCCATTGCTTATTTTCTTCTGGAAAATTCTCCTGGAGCCTCATTAGCGTCGGGGATGTCCGGGAGTGTGGATGTAAGTATATATATATATATATATATATATATATATATTTTTTTTTTTTTTTTTTTATAGGGCGTGGCAGAAGAGGATCCGGAGGAGGCCGGAGACATCGCGGGGAGGTAAGAATAATGTATATTATGTTTATTTTATTTTGATGGATGTGTATTAATGTTGTTGTTTTTTAACAGGTGCCGCTCCAGAGAAGGATTTAAAGAATGCGGGACGGGACATGGCGGAAAGGTGAGTATAATATTTAGAATGTATAGAATGTATAGAATGTATAGAATGTTTATTTTATAACTGTAAACGTGTTGCACTATTTTTTTTTTTTTTTCGTAGGTGGCTGATCCCAATGTACATTTGCAATGGTAAGTGGTCTTAATTTTTTTATTTTAGCTTAGACTTAGATCACTTAATATATAGATAGCCTTTATTGTATGTTAGCTAGTGGTTTTATATAGATAGCATAGGATGTATTGTATATTAAATTGTGTTATTTATTTAGATAGATTGGGAATGTATTATTATATAGATAGGATGTATATTAGATTATGCTATTTATTTAGATTGATTGGGAATGTATTATTATATAGATAGGATGTATAATATATTATGATATTTATTTAGATAGATTGTGTGATGTATGTTAGATAGTGGTGTATTGTATTGCAATTGTATGTAATTGTATTGTAATTGTATGTATTTGTATTATATGTATTTCCTTTTCAGATGTGTATTTTTTTTTTCTGTAGTGAGGGGGGGGGGTTGTAATGTTTTATTTTTTTCTGTAATGTTCCTTTTTTATTTTTTGTGACTAAGGTTTTTTTATTTCGTGTAATGTAGTTGATTTTTTTTTGTGAGTTATGTTTTTTATTTGATGTAATGTAGTTTGTTTTATTTTTTGTGACTAGGCTTTTTTATTTTCTGTAATTAGAGTAGTGGGGGTTAATAGGGGGTAGGTAGTGTAGATGTTAATAGGTTAGTGTAGAGGGTGTTTAGTTGATATTTAATGTTTTATTTGGAGTGGTATAGTGCAGTATAGTGTTTATACTTAGTGTCATGATGGTCCTTGAGGACCATCATGGCACTTATGTGGTTAATGTAGTGTTATAACAGGCCCATAATGGTGTTAATATACCCTTATGGGACTGATGGGGTTAAATAGAGGCTTATGGGGGTCTGTATTGATCCCCATGCGTTACAGGGTTAATGAGAATTTTATGGGGGTCCGTATTGACCCCCATGATTGACAGGGTGACAGTGTTAATTTTGTTTACTTTCACAACGGGTCCTTGAATTTTGATTGCAGCGAGGGTGCCCCCACTGCGATGGTTAATGTTGAGTTAATGCAGGGCTCGGAGATTATCTTGGATCCCCTGTGGTTAATCCGGGTTTCCGAGCTTATCTCGGATAACTTCTTGGGTAAGTTGTAGGTGGCTAAGCGGTCCTGGGTCTTTGAGCCTCGTTTCCATTTTTTCCGGCGGCCATTTTTTCTCTTGCTTAGGGGATTTTCATGTGTGTGAACTCTTGAATTTGTACTTAAATAAAGGTGTAACTGCACTTTCAGAGGTCCTGGGTGCACCCCCTTGCTATGGGTAAGCTATTTATGTCGGTTTTGTAAGTATTTGGTGTGTTTTCACTGTTGTTAGTGGCGGGCGGGTCAGCCAATATAGTGCGATTCTTAGTGTGTGTGGGGGTCTGTTACGTTAAGGTTGCCTCATTCCCTAAGTGCTTTGCGAGGACCCGCATTGCAAATGCGGCCCCTCGCATCGCGAGGACCCGCATTTGCGGAAGCAAGGGCCTCAGTTGCTGGCATGGAACGCCTTCGGCCCTCCATGCCAGCAACTGAGGCCCTCGGCCGCGGTGTGTGTGTGTGTAACCTGGTGTGAGGCGCCCTTGAGATTTTTTTTTTTTTTAAAGTTGTGTATGTCTGTGTGTGTGTTAACAGAGCCGACGTTGGAGCCTCCACCTCCGCAAATGCGGACCCTCGCTTCGCGAGGATCCGCATTTGCGGGAACGTTACGTTGTTTTTTTTGGGGCTGGGAGGTTGGGGTTTTTTTGTTAAAAAGTCGTGTGTGTGGTGTGTTTGTGTTAACACAGCTGACGTTGAGCCTCCACCACCGCAAATGCGGACCCTCGCTTCACGAGGATCCACATTTGCAGGGACGTTGGGATGCTCCACCACCGCAAATGCGGCCCCTCGCTTCGCGAGGACCTGCATTTGCGGGGAACTGCGTCCCTCACTTTGTGAGGGATGCAGTTCTTGCTGGCTCGCGCAGCGTGAGCAACAGCTCACATGCTCACAACTATATATGTGATTGTATCCTTATGGTGGGTCAGCATTTTATATTAGATATTGAACTCTTTAGGGACTTAGGGGCAGGCCCCAAAAGCCACCACAATAGTGTCTGCAGGATTTATTTTAGATATCGACAGGTAGAAGGTGTGTAGTGTTTTTGTTATATAGGGGGCAAGTGGTGGGTCCCAAGCACTGTCACTTTAGTTACCGTAGAAACTGAGCCTAAAGCAACTTTATTTAGGGTTTTTCTTAGATGCACTTATACTATTATATATATATAGGGATATGTTGTTTTTGGTATTTGTAGGCACTTTATTTAGTGTTGGATATTTTTCTGCATGGGTCACTATATTTGAGCACAAGTCCCTTTTGCTGTATACTGGCACTTTATGTAATCACATATTATAATTGTCCAACTACGATTCGTCGTCACGCTGTGTTTAGCGATGAGCGCAGCGGGCGCTCATCGCCCGGCGAGCCTCACGCAGCGAGGCGAGCCGCTAAACCGTAGCACTTTGGCAATAAGCGCCGCAGGCGCTCATTGCAGGCGAGCCTCGCATAGCGAGCCGTTGAATCCTAGCACTTTGGCAAGGAGAGCCGCAGGCGCTCATTGCAGACGAGCCGTTAATCCGTAGCACTTTTTTACACAAGACGCAGGACTTAGAAAAAAAAATACGACCTGAAAAACGAGGCAAGCCGTTAAACCGTAGCACTTTGGCAATGAGTACCGCAGTCGCTAATTGCAGGCGAGCCTCGCATAGCGAGGCGAGCCGTTAATTCGTAGCACTTTTTTACACAAGATGCGGGACTTAAAAAAAAAATATGACCTGAAAAAAATTCCGAGATAAGCGGCGGAACCAAAACAATTAAAAAACACTAAATACACACAAAAAAATAACAAAAAGGTCACTTACCGCATGGGGAACCAGGCAGGACATCTGGGAGTGAGGTGGAACTCCAATTTATATCTATTTAGACGAGTTAGAAAGATCGAAAATCGCTAAGCGAGAAAAAAATGGGCGCCGAAAAAAATAAAAATGAGGCTATACTATTACGAACTACGTAAAACACAGCCACAGATGTATGTGCTCGAAAAACGACGAGACAAAGGATGCGCAATAACCGCACAATGAGTAAAAAAGGCAGTAGCGAGTACATTTTACGAAACGCAATTACACATTTACGCATTAACACAGATTTCCCGCCTTTGTCTCGCGGCACATCGGATTTCCCGCCTAAAATAATGAATTTGGCCCACGGAACAGCGCATTTCCCGCCTAAAACAATGCATTTGTCTTGCGCACATAGCCTATATATAGGGCACACTAGACACATAACTGACACTTTCTCCTCAGGTGATGACAGTCTGACTGGACATTTTCTGATGCCGGAAAATCTCAAGAGATTGTTAGCTCTTCAGGATACTGCTTCAACAATATTACATTAATAAAGGTAAATATCATTTATAATTATTAATTAGTAAATTATTACTTACTTAATAAATAAATAAAAAAAAATAGTAAATTTAATTAATAGAAAAATAATATCGTGCTTACCTGTGTGAAAGAATTGTCAATAACATTCATAATGTACATTAATTAATTAATTAATCATTAATATCTAAATTAGTTGTTTAAGAATGTGAATAAAAAAGCAACACATTGATTCATTAATTATTAATGTATATTAATTTAATAATTCATTTGTTATATATCTTGATTACCTGTGTGAAAGAATTGTAAATAACATTCATAATGTACTTTATTTAATATTATTATTAATAATAATTAATATCAAAAAAGGTTAATGTTTAAGAATGTGCATAAAAAAAGGAACACATTGATTAATTCATTATTAATGTACATTCTTTTAATAATTCAGTACTTATATATTTAGTATAAAATAAACCAAAACAAATATATATATACTCATGCTTACGTCTTGACGTTATATTTAGTCAGACATTAATTTAAGATTAATACACATTAATTGAGTCTTATTTAAAGACTAACAGGTACAGTATATTGATTGTATGTTTTTAATCTATGCTAAAATATGTGTGTTAATGCTGATTGATTGATATATTTATTTCATGTTTTAATCTATGCAAAAATATCTATGTTAAGCCTCATTGATTGATACAGATGAAGCAACATATTATACATTAATTTTATTATTTTGTATAATTGCAGTAAACTGTAGCTGAATGAACAGAGACAGTGACGTTTGGACACATTGAACATCATAAATATAATTTGGACAGGTACAGAATTTGAATTATTTTACTACAGCAAGATATTACAGAATATTATTTTAGGTTTTTAATTGAGCCAAATATACAGTATGTCTGTTGATGTTCATTTAATGATATCGATGAAGAAAAATATTACAAATAGTCTCATTTTGATTTAACAGTTTCTTTGGATCTGCAAGGGAATCAACACACAGCTTGACATTTGCAGCCTTTGAACAACATCAACATCATCTTCACAGGTATAACATTTAATTTTGTAGTGATGCATACAAAAAGGCTATATTATATTTCGTGAAAATGGATGGAGTACTTATTGAGTCATTAACGTATATTATTTAGTCATAACTTGGCAACAATTTTTAACATGCACTTATGTAAAGTTGAAAAGACAATACGAATTAATAATAATATTTGGGGGGAAAAAAGAAGCTTACAACACTTGCGAGAAAAAGAAATTGATGGTATGCAGTGAATTCAATCAAGAATGAATGGAATTGAAGCATAATAATATAAATATAGATACGTGCAGCTATTTCCTATTTAATATATGTCAATAAAATACTTTAAAAAATTGTTTCATTTATTTCAGACTACAAAAGTACAACATTTTAAAATGCTTGATTAGTTTATTCATCTACTTTAATGAAACAGTACAAAAATGAAAAAAAATGTATACAAAACAAAGAATAAACAATAATTACATGTCTATTTACAATTACAGATTAAAATGGTGGAGAATGGAGAAGACAAAATTGAACGCAAAAGAAGATTGGCAAGGGAAAGGAAGCAAAGGTGGAGAGATGCTCAGACACCGGAAACTTCACAACGCTTGCGAGAAGAAGATCGACAGAGACTTTTAAATAAAAGAAAGATGAGTAAGAAAGCCGCAAGTGAGTGTGTTGGGGCTTCCAAGAAACGTAAAAGTAAACAAAAACATCTCTGTGAACCATTGTCCAATGATTCTATTTTGCAGAATGACTTAAATGTAGACACACAAGAAAAACATGTACAAATAGAAAGTGGGTCTGATATCTATGTTGAAGAAATGCATGACAATGTGTTTACTACTGCAGTACACGTAGATACTCATTATTGTGGGTTACTTAATGTGGTTTGTCAGTTTTGTGGGGCCTATCATTTTATAAAGGAAAGACCTACTGATGGAAATTTCATTAGTTGCTGTCCGAAAGGAAAGGTGAAACTTCAACTAAGACACCCATTTCCATATTATTTAGAATGCATAATGAGCGATCCAACATTTCCAAATTATAATAATTTCAAACAAAACATAAGGTCTTATAACAGTGCAATTTCATTTGCTTCAATGGGTGCAACATTAGCAGAAAATGTACAAGGACATGCTCCTTACTGTTATAGAGTTCAAGGTCAAATTTACCATCGAACTTCACATTTACACCCACAAGAAGGAGATCAAAGGAAATTTGCACAGTTATATGTCTAAAATACAATGGAAGCTGTGGAACAAAGAATGGCACTTCCAGAAAATAAACAGTGTTTGCGCATAGTCTTTGTACAGCTAGATAAAAGTATGAAAAAAAAAACATATAGTCAAGCATACAAACAATTAGCACAGCTTGAAAAGGAACAACAGGAACATGCTGAAAGACATCAATTGCCTACACCAAGAGTAAATATGGTGTTAAAAAGAGATTGCAACACTGATCAAAGAAGATATAATTTACCTACAGTAAATGAGGTTGCCACGGTGTTTAGAAATGAAGATGGTGAACCACCTTTTCAGCGGGATATTAGAATATATTCACGCAATGAAGAACAACCATTTATCAACATCAATATATTAAGCTGTAATTTAGATCCAATGACATATCCCATTTTCTTTCCAAATTGTGAACCTGGATGGGAACCAAAATTACAATTGGAAAGTTATCCCAAATACTAAACTTCGTATTAGATCTAATATTTCCATGCTGTAATATAAAGTGGCACAAACTGCTATCCGGGATTGTTTTAATCCAATTTTACATGGAGGCAAACTCACTCAACAATGGATTATTGATTCATATTTGCAAGTTGAAGCCAATAATCTAAATTTCATTAAATTTCAACAAAATAAATTACAAGTAGAACAGTATTATGGATTAATGGATTATGTGGCAGATTTTTCTTCCAACAGAGACATTCCATCTGGAAGAGCAATTATTTTGCCATCCACTTTCCAAAGATCTACTCGCAATATGCGAAAAAGGTATAATGATGCCATGGCTATTATCACAAAATTTGGAAAACCAGATTTATTTATTACATTCACATGTAATCCACAATGGCCAGAGATCAAGGACAATTTGAACCAGGGACAAACTACTTCTGACCGACCAGATTTAGTGGCAAGAGTATTCAAAATCAAACTCAATTCATTAATACATGATATCACTAAAGCACACTTATTTGGACAATGTGTGGCTCTTGTTTACACAATTGAATTTAAAAAAAGAGGATTGCCACATGCTCACATACTTTTAATACTGCAGGAAAAAGATAAGTTGAACACTGCAGAGAGAGTGGATTCAGTAATCTCAGCACAATTGCCAGACCAAGAAAAATATAGAAAACTTTGGGAGATTGTTACACATAGAATGATTCATGGTCCATGTGGAGAGATTAATCCTAATTCACTATGTATGGAAAATAAAAAATGTACTAAAGAATTTCCAAAACAATTTAAAATGCAAACTTATGCAAATTGTGATGGATATCCTTTGTATAAAAGAACACAAGGACAAACAGCTATTATCCGTGGCCAAAAGGTTGATAATAGATTTGTCGTTCCATACAATCCACAATTGCTCATCAAGTACAATGCACACATCAATGTGGAAGCTTGCACTTCGATTAAATCAATTAAGTATGTGTATAAATATATATACAAAGGATATGACGCAGCTACTGTTGTTGTACAAGGTGCTGCAAATGAAAACAAAAATCCAATTTTACATAATAAACTATCAAATTATTTAGATGCAAGGTATGTGACTGCTCCTGAAGCAATGTGGCGCCTTTTGAAATTTGAGATGCATGATCGGTCACATGCTATCTATCGTTTAGCTGTACATTTGCCTCAAAGTCAGTTGGTTTGCTTTACTGCAGGAAATGAAAGAACTGCATTATATCAAAGTGAAGACAGAGATACCACACTTACTGCATAGTTTAAATTAAACTGTCATGTTACGCCGCCGGACAATTTTTATACATAGAGATACAATATCACTATGTATTTGTAAATGGTCTATGGCGACAACGAAGAAGGGATGCACATAAAATTATACCACGCATTTATACCGTCAGTCCAAGGGACATTGAACGTTTCAGCTTAAGATTACTTCTGCTACATGTTCCCAGTGCACAGAGTTTTGAGCATTTACGTACAGTGAATGACATAGTTTATGATACATTCCTATTAGCTGCAAGACATCAAAATTTCATAGCTGATGATAAAGAATGGGAGAGGTGTCTGGAAAGAAGCAGCACTATGTCAAATGCCAAAGCAAATGAGACAACAATTTGCATTCATTTGCATATTTTGTAATGTACCTGATGCTTTCACTTTGTGGGAAACATTTAAATTAAACATGTCAGAAGATTTCTTGAAACGTTACAGAGAACCAATAGCTCTGTTAAAAACATTGATGGAAATACAAGAAATATTGTTGGCTCATGGATTAAATTGTGCAAGTTTTAATTTACTAGATCCAGGACTTATAGATGACATCAATTTTGATGATTATGACACTGAGCTACAAAAAAAAAACAAGAAAAACTGGCAACTTTAAATACTTTATAGTTAGAAGCATTTCATGCCATCACAAATGCTACAGATGATGAAATGGTCAAAGACGGGTATTTCTATCTAGACGGCCCAGGTGGATCAGGAAAAAATTATCTGTACAATTGTTGATAAGTTATATTCGATCACAGGGTCAGATAGCTATGCCATTTGCAACAACTGGAATTGCTGCACTTTTGTTAGATGGTGGGAGAACTATGCATAGTGGATTTAAGCTGCCAGTTCCCATTTTGGAAACATCAGTGTCAGATATTCGATTGAATTCCTTACAAGCAAAAAAAATTAAACTAACTAAAATAATTATCATAGACGAGGCAACAATGATGTCATGTCATGCATTGCAATATATTGACAGATTTTTAAAAGAAGTGATGGATAATAAGTAGCCATTTGGTGGAAAGGTGATGCTGTTAGGAGGAGATTTTAGGCAAACATTACCTGTTGTGCCACACGGAAATAGAACGGAGATCATTGAAACATGTATCAAGGCCAGTAAACTGTGGCAAATATTTACACATCTCAAATTAGTATTAAATATGAGATCTGAAGGCCAAAATGAATTCAATGATTGGCTCATTTAAATCGGAGAAGGAAAACATCCAGAAATACAGCATTTAGCAAATGATACCATTGAAATTCCATCAGAAATGGTTTGCAATGAATCACTCATATCAGCCATATTTCTAAACACTCTTAATAATGAGGATTACTCCGACATTGCAAACAAAGTGATATTAAATATCGATGCCTTGAATGTTAATAATGAAATTTTAAAATACATCAATGCACCACAAAAGAATTATTACAGTGCAGATTTGATTCTGTCTGATGATAAAGACAGTGAATCGAATTTTAGTATCAAATTTATTAATTCGTTAACACCATCTGGAATGCCACCACATGTTTTACAATTGAAAAAAGGCGCAATTGTCATGTTATTGCGAAATATGAATCCAAAAAAAGGACTTTGTAATGGGACCAGATTAATTGTGCATGAGTTAAAAGATCATTTTATACATGCAGAAATTATAACTGGGACCCATAAAGGTGAACGAGTTTTTATACCAAGAATTGATTTAGCTCCAAGTGAGAGTGGTTTGTCTTTTGTCCTTCAAAGGAGACAATTTCCAGTTATCATGGCATTTGCCATGACCATCAATAAATCCCAAGGACAAACTTTTAAGTCGGTTGGGAGTTTTTTAAAGGAACCAGTTTTTGCACATGGACAACTCTATGTGGCTTTTTCAAGGTGCACTAATCCAAAAGAAATTAAAGTGCATGTTGAATAAATCAAAACTCACGATGGATGTGTTTACACCAAAAACATTGTCTACTATGAGGTTTTGAAAGATAGAGGACAATGGTTTAATTTTAATGCCAACATTTTATGGTACTCAATATGATTGCACATAAACAATATTTCAAGTAAAACATCTAAAGAATGGATAAAAAAACATAGAGAACAGTGGTTTGACTTTCAGTACAAAATTAAAGTACTCTGGGACTCTTTAAATTGGGAACCACTATTTCACTTACGAAAATCTATGTGATATTTGCAGAAAGGACAAACAGAAAAAAAACAGAAAAAATTACAACAAAAACAACAGTAAAATATCCTTAAACAGATTGGAATGGGTTCAAAGTTTCATATTAACATGATTGGCATAACAAAAAAAGTGGGCAATAGTAAAATGTAAACTTTATTGGTTGGAAAAAACAACGATTAAAACTTTAAAAAGGGAAAGAATAAAAACTGTACAAATACCTTTGAACAGAAAAACTGCAAACCTAATGACCACTGGACAACTGTCACTCATTAAGTGGGGTTTGAGCAGTATTATAAATGAGACACAGAGAGTGTCTATGTATAGGCTTGTAGTACTATGCAACAAAAGGTGTAAATCAATAGAATAGTGGGCCAAACCTTCCTAAATTACCTTGTGCTATAACTATATATCTCTCCCCAGTAACGGTTGTGAAACCTAGTATAACAACATAAGGAAGATATAGGTAGCTTGGTAGTATGCTTCTAAACAACAGATTTCTTTGCATACAAAAAATCCTCAGTTTGGCTCTTAGACCAGGTACTTCATTGCCTCTTATTAGGGTACAATGCCCCTATTATTTGAATGATATAGGTATAAATCAACCATTCAAACAATATGGCTCTTAAATGTCCAGATATTGCATTACCTCTTGTTAGAGTATCACACCACACCTATTTTGGTGGTGTAAGCATAATTTGGGCCATTCTGAACAAGCTCACTCTCTGTATACTCGCATATAGTATAACAGCGTCTCCCTGTGCTGGGGAGATTTGCGCTGCCTAGTAGCGTCGTGCGTCGTGTAGGCTAGCGTAACTTCACAATGAGCAAAACTAACCTTTATATTCAGTTTACTGGAAGAACAATTTTCTTAATAAAATTCAAAGTTAGAGGTACTTGCTACATATTGAATTTTAGCACATTATTAACATGACAAATAAGTAAATGGAATAAGCATTATACAGAGAGAAATAAACAGAATATTACACCAAAACTTATCTTTATCTATCCAGCAAGTAAATCCATCCTGTAAATTTAGAGAAAACCCCCCGAAAATAATGGAAATTAAAAAATGGGAAAAAGACGACTTCACCCGATACAAGACTTCTACAGCAAGTTAAAAGTTATGTTCAGTGTTCATTTTATCTCATTCATATTTTTCAAATAAAAACATAACTTTATTCCTATAATAATAATTTAACGTCTTAAGTAATATTACATAATATATAAAGTGAATTTAAAAATGTGTATTAAAGATTCCATAAGATTCAATTTTCTCCTCCTATTGTAGATCTTCTGCTCCTCTTGTGGACTTTCTTTCAGTTGAGTCACACTATATAGAAATAAAGCACAGAGTATATTAGATTATGTTCTCTATGCCCAGCTATTGTATCATTTATCTCATCTGTTATCATTGGCAGTAAATATATTTCTGTTGGGTTATGACCAGTTAGAGGGGCTTTGTTGGCTTCTGCACATATTTCACAAGGTTCATGTTACATTAATAAATGTTATATTTATTTTTGAATAAAAACAACAACAAAACAAGAGATAATAGCTACAGATAATACAGACCAACAAATATATTTTTAATCATTTGTGATTACAGGAGAATATTAACCTACTCCAGGTAAACTATAAGTGCTATTGAATGTGAAGTTCTCAGGTGACTTCTGACTGGTTTCGCAGTTAATGATCATGTTTTATACTTTAGGTCCTATATTTCCACAATTGTTCGGTGCTCTCTAATCTGCACCTATATCCTGTTGCATAAAATAGCAATACAAGAGACCTGCTGAAGGTCTTATCTCATGTCCTGTATAAGGTGATCTTAGAGTTGATGGTCTCAAACTTACCAAACTGATATCCGGCAACAAATGTCGCAGACGGTACAGATCCATCCTTATAAAACTGAACAAGTATGGAATTCCCAGATGAGATGATACTGGGGACAATGTCATAGGCACAGTATTTTCCTATTTGAGGGGATGTGGTTAGGGGGCCATCGAAAAATTGCAGGTAAGCATTAGAGCAGGTGCTCTGTGGCCCCATGTCAAATTGATACATAAATATTGAAACCTAGAAATGAGAATAAACACATTAATGACATGGCTAGCACATTTGTTGAATAATTTAATAAATCAGAATAAATTGAATTTGCTATCACCAGAATGTAATACATTGCAACCAAAATGCCAAAACAATATTGATCATCCATGATAATGCTAATAATGTGCTCTATTGGTGTAGAGTTACCCAGATTGACATCTGTTAGACCATATAGGTAATGTGATTGGCCTCAGGGTTAGGCAGTTTTATAAAGTTTTCTTTTTTCTTGTGGGTTTTTGGAACAAATAGATTCTAGAATAGTGTATCAGCATTATAAAGTTTATTCTACATATGCAAGTAAATGATAACTGTATGAAAGGAAAGCAAGAATATATTTCTTATCCAATGAAATTAGGCAAGGTGCAAGAAGGAGTATAAGTGAGATTGGGATCAGAAAGAGAGTAACACTGAGTTTGGTAAAAGCAATTCTGAGTGGGAAGAGAAGCAAGCATAAAAGGGAAGATTAGTGTGGCAAAGTATGATTAAGAAATATAAAGCAGATTATTTATTAAGAATAATAATAATAAGTAAGCATATGATCATAGATATGTACTCTCAAATAAAGACAAGATCTCTACTCACCTTAGATCCTTTGGGAGCTTTGATTACCCAGGCGCAGTTCAGGGAAGAGGTGGAGTACAGGGGCGTAAAGTACCCCGGGGAGGGGGAGGTAATAGTAGTACCACATTGCACTGAAAGAGGAGAAATAAACAGACTGAGACATCATTTTCTAAGAAATTAAAAAACCCAAGAGGGTAAACATATTTAATGGTAAGAAGCAAATAAACAACGTGACAGATAGTTTTCAGAACTTTTCACAGTATATTAGGTTTAATGACACATAAGGTGGTATTTGATTTTGTTATGTCCTCTCTTATTTCTGTACAGACAGCCATCTTACTTGACTTTCCCACTGGTTTACTACATTGATCATCTATATTAATCATCTGAAGTAATAATAACATTTAATGCAACAAATATATCATTAGGTTGTTTTAGTTTTTGTGTGAAATTCCAAACATTTCTCCATGTCCTGTTTTAATTACCTCCACATACACTCTCACATGAGGGAGGGCATGTCAACTCTATTAGTGATTGTTATCTAAAAATAAAGATGCATTCACTGGAAGTCCACCAGTAATTAATTACTAAAATTATAAAATAAAACAGCACTCATTCTGAGGTACTTTACAAGTATCTATATCTTCTTTGAAATGCTATATATTTATTATAACATTCTCTTGCCTGTTGTCCAACTAGTTAAACTTTACATTCAAATTTCTTGGAAAAAAAGTCAATGAGTGCCGTTTTAGGAATTAATGTATTGAACAGCCAGTGCCAAATTCATTACCCAAATATAGTGTAACCATTTACATTGTTGCCCCATAGGCTATCACTTTATTTGCATAGTCAAGCCAACCAACTGGATTGACATTACCTTCTTAAGACTAATATATCCTGCTGTGAATTTCTAAAATTGTGTGGCATTAGATCTTCAAATATTGTGGAGGAAATTTTGGTAACTAAATGTTGAATCTCATGAATACTATATTAAACTTCTTCTGGCAATTTTTTTTAAAGTTTTGTTAATTGACCTACCAGCACAGACTGAGACTTCTTGTACACTATAAAAAGTCACTGTACCATTTACTGGAGTTCCATTAGTGTAAATATATTATTTAGGTTTGAGAAAAGCCAAGAGTGTTATAAGGAAATTCTGCTTTGCAGTAAGAGTGATAGATTAATCGGTAGGAGTAGGGTTGTGGGAGTAATTTGGTCTTATCTGCAGCTACACTTAGGATTTCTGTAGGTCCTTGCCTGACACAATATAAAGAAGACAGACGTGCCAGCCGTTCCTACCTGTGCTGTAGGAAGCCTTGAAGCCAGTTGCCGCAGTGGCATTGTCAGTGACAAACTCCAGTAGCATCATGTTTGTAGAGGACACCAAGGAAGGGAGCTGTCCAGTGCCACAGGCTCTGTCTACAAGTACTGGAGATGACCTGGTGGGTCCATCATAGACTCTCAGGTAATCTGAGGCACAGTCAGGAGAGGTCTGGACGTCAAATGCACTAAACTGCAAGAAAATCTGACAAAGGAATTTCCATTTAATACAACAGGAAGAAGATATTTACAGCTGATTTCTCATCCAAAAATAAATATGATCTTGCCTACAAAATAATCTACTCTTTCTGTTGGCATTTACCTGATTTGATGGGGCTCGGATAAGCCATACACAGTCAGCATTAGATGGGTAATTACTGGGGTAGTTGGCAGACATTAGTGTCCCATTAGAATTAGGAAGGACGGTACTACAGGCATCTGGAAAAAAAATACACATTGCTCAATATTTAGTACAATGATTTGCCAACTGAATTATTTAAAATAAAGAAGATTAATTCTGACATACTGCTAAAATATATTGACATAAATATTCCTTTGCTCTATAAATTCTTACCACAGTTGTATAACTTGTTTATTTTGGAAATATCCAAGTTGCTCAGTCCATATCTCTGTCCAATATTCACTGTTGGGTCTGGTTTGGGGATGATGGTGGGTAGTCCTGCTCCTATAGAAAAATCATACCTACAAAAGCAAGGTTATAAGCATTTATTAGTATACTCATGTATTTAAAGTATCCTTAGGACTGTGGTGCTGGGCATACTTAAGACTGGAGGAGAGGATCGTTCTCTAATGATTTTTTTCTTGATAGGAATCTATTCCTTTATTTTTTCTCTGCTTTTCTCACTCCCACTACCAGATAAAACCCAATAATGTTAGAAATGTAAATCGTCTATGTTTTTCAAGTCATTGGCTGTGTTGTAATATCTTTCCAAATTTGTGATTTTGATACATACAGCTAAAGCGAAGGTTGTACAGGTAATATTTACAGATCTGTGTACGTAATAATGTTATTTTATGTGTAAAAACAATACCCCAGCATCTCATATAGTATTTATGTCTGATTGTATCACCTGCCATAGTGCATCACCGATGAGTAATCATATTCCAAGCCCAGATTGTCAGTGACCATTTTGTCAAAATTTGCAAGATTACCTGTAAAGAACCAACAAGACAGTTAATTACGTGACATGATTTCAACCACAGTTCTAGTTCAATTAGTCCCCATAACAACCTCACATAGATTACTATGTATTGACCATATTATGCACATACTGGGCAGATATGAACATTATTGCTGTCTTTGACACAGCCATTATCTATTTCAAAGATTTTATAACTCATGGACTTTATACCCTTTGGGGCTCATAGCCATTGGAGCTATGTAACAAGTTAAATAATATATTGCTGTATATGGTTCAGGCATACGCTACGTGTTGGGTTCCTTATACAAAGCATTGAAACAATTTATTCAATTTACTTTTTATTTTCAGCATAAAAAACATGGTGGGCACATATGTTTTCTTTCTTTTAGGATAATTTGTGGCTAAAACTACTGAACGCAGATGTAGGGGACAGACATAATTTAGTGAACTGAATGGTAACAAAGAGGCAGATCATGTAGGAAACCACAGATATACATTAGCTTATCAAGCCTTCAGTTAGCATGTTGTGCCACAAATACTTCTCCAAGAAGAAAAACAAAGTTTTGTTTATCTCAAGATGTATTTTGTTCATAAAAAACGGCTAGTCCAATGTATTATATTAATTAATGTTCTAAAAATCAGAACTAAGGTTTTATGATATAACAAGTCTATTTGATAGTTCTCTTTGCATGTTGGTATAAGTGCAGGGGTGATATTATATATACATTGTGCCAATGTCTTACTTGGTATGATGTTGGCTGTCATTATATTTACGTAGTCATCCCGGTCGCTCCTGCTCTGCTCATGGTAGAATCCCAGGACATGATCCAGTTCATGTTGGACTACCCCCCTTTGTATACAGCTGCCTGACTGTAGAGACACCACCTGGGGCCCCCCAATCTTTCCAACATAAGACCAGCAACTAAAATGAAGAGGTTGGTTTAGACTTTAGGTTTATATTTTCAGTCAGCTAATATTAATAAGTTAGTCAATTTGCATATTTGATGTTGTATTAGTGGCTTTCATGTGAGTTTTTTAGGCACATTGTTAGACTAACTAATATGTTTACATTTATAAAATATTGGTTTATTTCAAGACAGGCTGGAAATATGAGAAAATATTTATTATTTGTTGATAACGCAATCATGGGATTTTTGTGACATATGTTATGTGTCATAATCATTCGGATAACCAGTCTTTATACCGTCTCATTCATTTATAAACAAAACTAAATCTCTGTCTTCTATTATTTCTTTTTAGATTTGTACTGTGATTAATATGTTGTCAACCTTTCTACACGTTATTTTCCATACAGATCTTGTTTTATTTATTTCCAGTAACAGTAAGTTTGTAAAAACTAGAAGTAAACACAAGACCATCAACTAGCACTAAGAAGATTTTTTTTAAAAAGACACTTAAATGGAAGTACATTTAATATACAAATAGATTACATACAATTTTTTCATTATCGTAATATATTCATATTATTATATTCATGACATACCCAGAGCCGGACGTAATCTGCACATAGTCAGGTTCCACTGTGCGAGGAATAAAGCGCACACAGGTCAGAGTAGCAAAGTCCTTCATGGCATCGGTGATAACAGAGACAGAGTAAGCATCTGAGGAGACACCATACAGAGGGTTATGTGCAGGGCATGGAGTCATTGTATAGAGAATAATCAAAACAGGGGCAAAAATGAACAAGATATCTGTTGATTATTAATATGGTTTTCAGATATTCTATAGATAATATATATTGAATTTCCTTCTGTGATAGGAATGGGACGTACACTAGATGAGGGGTTATCATCAGGACTATTAGTCCTGTAAAGACACAGAATGAAGGGGAGCCATTCTCAGGGATCCATTCTGGGAAAATGAATTACATCTCAGTTTTGTAAAAGAGAGGAGGCCATTTTCTCATATACATAATGTTACTTTGTTAATATACTACCTAGCATATAATGTTGAAGATAAAAAATGATACTTTGTTAGTATAAAACATTGTGCTGCTTGTTGATATTTTATTTTTGTGGGTGGAGAAAATGAATCAGTGCTAATATTACTTGATATTACTTGAAATATAGACAATATGACTGTTGTAAGAATACTCACCATAACTAGTGGAGATGGTGTATGGGACATTGACTATACCATTACTGTTCTTGCTCCATCTACAAGAGTCTCCACCACCGCTACATACCATGGCACTGCGCCCAACTTGTCCGGCTATGTCCCCATGTTGTAGCATCTTTGTGCTGTCTGTATGCAAAGAAACACAAAACATTAATATCCACACTCCAACAACTCCCTCCATACTAACCCCCATACATCAACAATACACATACTCAGTCTAAAGACACTGTAAATTGTTGATTTAATAATTTAGTTTGTTATAATGTGTAAGTAATTATTGCCACATATTGTGTAGCGAAGATACATCTTGATTTAAAAAATACTTGATAAAATACTAAGACACTAAACTGTATTCCTTAGGTCTTAAAGAAAAACAGATAAGTTGTAGAAATATATTGTTAAAACAAAAACAAAGCATTCGTCATAGATTAGAAAAAACTAACTATTACAGAATATTATCTTGGTCGGTCTGATTTAATATATTACTTTCTTTGTAAAGATATATTTTATACTACAGTAAAAAGCAATGGAATAATATTATAAAAATGCAACACTGGTTTCTTTCAGTATTTAAGAATTCCATATGGGTTATTACTCGTAAGTAAAATTGATCCATTTGTATCTTAGTTTACTCTTGAACCAAGTACTTCTCAAATATACCTTATCCCCATTCACTCAGTACATACAATTCTACCTTCACCTACACTTATGTCTAACTAAGTATAATTATTTTACTCTAGTTCACTAAGAATCCCTTAATTCCTCCTTTATCTGTGTTACTTTAACCATTTTCCTTAATGTTACCTTAGAAAACATTCTCCTTCTCCCAATGTACCCATCTTTATCTACTCCATTTCAGTTAATACTCCTCAGTGTTACCTTTTTTGCACACCTTCATACCTAATTACCCAGTTATACCTTTATCCGTTCCCTTTCACTTGTTACACTTAATTAAACATGTATTGATCCTCATTCACTCAGCAGACACTTTCTTTACCTTTGTTGGCTTCTAGGATCATGCTGAAGATATCCTTTGTAGGATCAGTGATATTTACTGTAGCTAGAGGAGAAAGAGGAGCAATAATCACTGTATCATAATAGTATTACATCTTTATCATGTGGCATGTAACTATGTAATTGAAACCATATCTAATGGAATTGCCTTTAGATTTATCCCAGTCTATCGGGGCTTGTTCTATATTATTTATTACTGTGTTATAACGATTAGAAATGTTTCAGTTTTGCTCTGATCTGCTTACTTTAAAGTGATGTTGATGTGTTAGTCTGACTGTGATCTATGGACATTAGTGATAACACAAGAGCTAATCATATAAAGTAAGATCCCAAGAATGTAATATAAAGTGGATTACTAAGAAATAACATTCATACAATCACTTCCTGTCACTTGTATCATAGATTAGTTGTAGTCCATATATAAAATCAGAGTATTAAATAAATATAATATTATTACACATAATATCTCTCTTATACTTTGTAGACATATCTGATGAACTCTGTGACTCTCATATATATCTCATATCTGATGAATGTTAAAATAATCATATATATATCTTTATAAGTTCACAGATACAAATACATATAATACTTGTTTTTTTAAATAGTTTATAATTATACATACCTTTAGCTTGTACTTTTGGATTGTAAATCTGAAACAGAATCATTATATCATAAATGGTCCCTACAGTATAATGTTACATTCATTAAAAGTTATATGAAGGTGTATAATTACAGATATTACAAATAGCGACAACAACATTCACAGACCAGATTCATCAATCTAGAGCCTGTATTCCTCAGGTGGATCCTATAGTATTAGTATATATGTATATATGTACTGTAAAAAGAAGTATGTATTTATTGTACAGATCTATAACATGCTAGGATACTTTATAACACAATCTCTAATAATAGATAAGTACATTGAGATTAAACCAACAATACATGACACACTGATATTAATACAATGTATTTATATAATATTCTTACCTGTACAGGAGCTCCCAGGTTACATTGTATCAGGGAGGCCAGGAGAATGAGGGAGACCCTGATGTCCATCCTGGAGATACTCAGTACTTGTCTAGAATTGCTACAGTTCTTGATTCTTGTGTTGGAAACCAGCCAGACGTTGGCCTTATATTCATAATTTGGGCAATGTTTCAGCCAATAAGCTGCCAGGACAAAAGCTTAATGGGTGCCTCCTGTAGGATCCCTCCGGGGTATTTATGAGTCAGGGAAAACTGAAGGGCTGTGATGTTATTTTGTGATTACTGGTAATGATGGTTTGCTTATTAGAACTGTAATTAGTGCAGGTTGTCACTTATTTCTTACACCTAAAACAAATTGAAATTATCCAAAAATGCCAAAAAAAAAACAACTAAAAATCTGCCAATTAGTAGAGGGGAGAACAAGTTATATGTGAATACAAATATTAGAAACATACAATGAATTTTCAGTAATACTGTATAATAATAATGTAATTATATCATAAAACACTAAATTTATGAAAGATTTAGGACTTTGAATATTTAATATATTTGTTTTTGGTCCTCAGTAAAACAAATCTAAACATATGTTTACTGACTTATAAAACCATTTTATCTTTTTTTTCTGGAATTTCCACATAACATATATGTAAATATTAAAATAAACAAAATCCATGTGTATTTATTAGTTATTCTTGAGGTAAAACTTGTTGGTTTATGTATAAATTTCACAGGCACAAATTTGTGTGAAAAGAACATCCAACTGGCCCATGATCTATCCACGAACCCATGATCCATCCAATGTGGCCATGATCCATCCAACTGGCCCATGATCCATCCAACGTGACCATGATCTATCCAACGTGCCCATGATCCATCGGCCAGGTCCATCACTTTTGCACAACACATTCTATTTATATTCCAATTATAAGAGTAAGATAGTCCATATATTAGCTTTATCAGCTTTTTATTCTGGGAAAGACTTTATGAATCAATTTACAGTATTTGTTCTTGCTACATTGTGTTTAAAGAAAAAGGTAGAAAATAAATGAAAGAGTCTATACTCAGAAAACACAATTAAGAAAGTCAAGCATGCCTGGGATGTGCATAAGGTCATCCTGTTTAGGGAGATGGGATTGGTAGACTGTACAGGCTTTCTGATTTTGTATTAGCAATCAAATCTATTGGTTATTTTTCTTACACTGTGAATAAACTGAAGTTATAATTCCCTATTTCTCATCTTTCTGTTTGTTTTGTTTATTTAAAAAAAAATATGCTAATCTAAAATTTGTACATAAGAGTAATTGTACACTAAACTAATTGTAATTCGTTGTTGTTAATGAGTTTCAGTGCAAGTGTTATACTGATGTTTTCTTTAAAAAAGTAAATTTTATTTTAAATTTAGTAATGAAACTGGGTAGGATCTACTGATTAAGAAAAAGTAGATCTTGGTCAGACTTAAGTACACTTGAGTGTTGGTTGAGGTGTGACTGATGGATATGAAGGTAGAATTGTGATAGTGTGAAAGTGGCTGAGGTATAATTGAGGAATACCAGGTACAGGAGATATTAAGATAAAGTAAGGTAAAATGGTGCAATATTGTTTGAGAGCAATAGCTGATATTAAATGATTAAATACTGCAACAAAATACTGTTTTATTATTTAATACTTTTCTTTTGCATATTCCTTTAGGGTTAAATATCTCTTTACAAGAATGAGATTTATTAAATCAGACCATCCGAGACAAAATTCTTTAACTGTTAGTTGTTTCCTCCTCTAGGATGAATTATTTATGTTACTAGTAAAATATATCACCTTCTACAGTTAACCTATTGTTCTTCAAAATATTTGTTTTAGTATTTTTATCATTTATTTATTTTCATCAATATATAACCAACTGAGCTACACAATATGTGACAATGGCCCCTTACACATAACAATGTAGGATGTCTTTACACTGATTCTGTTTATTCTTATTCTTCACATATTATGATGGAAATGAATGGAGTTGTTGGAGTGTGGATATTAATATTTTGCATATCTTTGTATACAGACAGCACAAAAATGTTGCAATAAATTGACGTAGCTGGATGAGGTGAATGCTGAGATACGATATGTTGAGTTAGTGAAAACTCTTATAGATGAAGTAAAAATAACAGTAGTATAGTCATTGCTTTAGACACCATCTCCAATAGTTTCAGTGAGTATTCTTACTGCTCTCAAATTGTCCCTATTTATTAAATAATGCTAACACTGAATCCATTTTTTAATTCACAGAAACAACATATAAATAAGCACCATGATGGTTTATGCTAACAAATTATCTTCTTTATCTCCAATTTTATATGCTAGGAAGTATGTATGTAAAGTCATTATATTTTTAAGTGAACAAAGTCTTCTCTCTTTTCCAAAACTAGGACCTGATTTTTTTTCCCAGAATGGATCCCAGAATGCCTTTACATTTTGTTATTTGTTTTTATAAAGTCTAATATACGAGATGAAAACCCCTCATCTAGTATCCATCCAGTTCTGGGCTCAAAGAGATATTTCCTACATACATTATCTGTAAAATGGCTCAAAACCTTGCTAATAACCAGCAATTAGATATATCTCTTCTAAAATGGTCCCAGAGAGACCTTTGATTATGTTCAATATTAAAACAATGAGTCTGAGCCATTCTGGCAATCCCCAGTATGGTGTCTCCTCAGATGCGGCCTCTGTTATCACTGATACCATAGAGGGTTTTCTACTCTGACCTGGAACTGTGGAACCTGACCATGTGCGGATTATGTTGGACTCTGGGTAAGTCATTATTATAATAGAGGGCCAACATATAGAATAAACAAAACATCACATATGAAAATGTTTGAACAGGAAGAATTATGGGCTTGATGTACTTATGACAGTTTACTTTCTATAAAGTACAAGGAGATGGTAGAGACATGACAAGGACTTGATGAGTATTTGGTATAGTATGAGTAGAATATCATTGTGCTGTTTTATATAATACACCAGAGGGTAACTGGCTCAATCCATTTAACTTTTTACATACAAGTATTTCATAGCTTCTAAAAAATTTTAAAAGTTAATTTTTTTAAAGGACAATTTTTAGAATAGTATCCCAGTTTCAATCTTGAACTCTGAGTACATTAAAATATAACTTTTATTGTTTAATGATTAAATGTTTATTAGTTGATCTTAATTATGTTTTGTATGTAACACACACACCACGTTAACAAACAAATTTATAAATACTCAAGGATTGTGTACCTCAAAGAAAACAATTATGTTTTTTTCATACAGTAAAAACCCTCGTAAACTTACTAATTAAAAAATATAATGTTAGATTGGTTTTCACCAATTTATCATCATTTATAATGACTTCACTCAGCATGAATATTTAAATTAAGGTAAAACATCTTAGCACCCCGCTGAAAGGTTTTTCCCTTTCTCTTTCTTATATTGGGCAAAATTTTCTTCTCTCTTTTTACACACCACAATTTGTATTATAAAGAACGTGATGTTATTACCTCCTTTGTTTTTGTATTGTAGGATAGAATGAACCTCTCCACTTTAATTTTGAATTTTTTTTGGTATCAGATATGTTGCCGTGCCACTAACTTAATAACCCCTCAAAGGTTGTTGACTCCCATTATGGTAGGCCTTCCATTTCTAAACAATGGCCTTTAGCCTCGCTTTGTTTGTCCTCTGTTACTCTGTACGGCAGTCTATGTGTGTGTGTGCGTGATGTAGATTGCAGTATATAAGCAGGGTAGCAAGATGGGTTACCCCCTTTGCTAGTTCCTTGACTAGGACAAAGGTTTTGGGGTACGGTATGTATGGGACCAGGTTTGTTGATCCCCATGAGACTACACTTGAGGCAAATTTGATTTCATTATATTCATTCTCTATTCTTTTTCATGTCGTTAAAAATATTGAGCTTTAATGTTAACGGCTTAAACTCTCCTGGTAAGAGAAACACGTTATTGAGATTTTGTAAGCAGGAAAAGGCTGATATTGTATTATTGCAGGAGATTTACTGGGCTCATTCTAAAATCCCGAGTTTTGGTAATACATTTTTTGGGTTGAAATATGTTTCCACTTTCAACAAAAAATCATGAGTTGTCACAATCCTGTTTAAAAAAATGTATTCCCAGTAGAGGAATTCTCTATATTAGATCCCCAGGGACGTTATATTCTGTGGGACGGAACAATAAATGGCCACAAAGTTACCTTGGTGAATGTGTATGCCCCTAACAATAATCATGCACTTTTGTAATCGTCTCTGGAGTTCCATCAAAAAGTTTCCTGATTGTTCCTTGATTGTGGCAGGAGATTTTAATGTTATCCCTAACTTTGAAAAGGATAGAAAATCTCAAAAATCATGCAAAAATATACATAGAATTCAAAATACTGCATTTAAATTTTCTGATTGGTTCAATAGTAGCAATTTATATGAGGCATGGCGTGTGCTCAATCCAGGCCAATCGGATTACACATTTTATTCCAATGTTCATAAGGTATATTCTCGAATTGACCTGCTTTTGGTTGATATTAATACTTTGAACACAATTATTAAGATTGATATAGGTTCAATTGTGCTTTCAGACCACGCTTGTATTACAATGGAACTTAATCTTAATTTGTATAAAGCCAACCGTCCTCGTTGGAAACTGGATGATTATTTAATTAAAGAGGAATCCAGGATAAATTTTCTTATCGAAGAGTTGACTACATTTTTTCAATAAACGAGGGTACAGTTTCCTTTTAAGGGTGTCCTTTAGAACTCCCATAAAGCTTTCATTAGAGGTGTGTTAATAAAGCTAAGGTCTCAAGTAATTAAACAAAGAGGGGATTCCCTAAGAGAGCTCTATATTAGCTTGAATAAATTGAAAACGGTTAACAAAAATTATCCTAGAGATTCCACTTTAGTAGAAACTAAAATGATCCAGAACAAAATTAATAAAATCAACCAGTTTCTGTCAGATAGGATGACTTGGCGTATGCAACAAGTTTCTTATCATCAAGATTTACTTTTATTAAATGTATTCACTCTTCAAAGCATCTCAGACTTAAAAGATCTGTCCTATGTAGAGAGTTCCCTCATGGAGGACTGTATTATCCCTTTTTGCAATTATACCATGATGCCAACATGTTGGTACATACATTAAAATAGTTGAATACAAGTGGGTCCCATGTCTGGCACCAAATTGAGAAAGCCCTGGTGCCTTGCATGGACCTTAGACTGCTATTTTTTGGGGGCAACAGGGCACTTAAAGGTTTTGAAGGTGGCTCTAACCTAGTTAAGAACATCTAAAATACGTGGAGATTTTTTAACAACAAATATCATCTTATTCCAAAATTTTGCGAACTAATACAAGTACTTACCTTTCAAAACCCGCTCACAAGCTCTGAGGTTGATCAAGCGGTGCTTTACATAAAAGATCTTTATTCTGAGGGTCGTTTGCTCACATCAGACCAACTATTGACTACCCATGGGCTCCCTTTGAATTGTTGGTTAAGGGTTAGACAACTTTCAAAATTATTGTCCTTATGCCCTCTACCAAGCAGTAGTGAGGGTAGCCTAACGTCCCTGGAACAACTTATTAAATCTCAAAACAGCTCTCATTTATCAGCTAAATGTCATAATATCTTAAGGAAACTTTTGTTGCCCAACAAAACACCTCGTATGGAACTCTGGGAATGGGACCTTTGTGTCTGCTTCCCTTGGGAGATATGGGAATACAATTTTTTTTAAAAAATAGGTTTGTTAAGTATCCTCCGTATAGGGAGTTTTTATATTAAGTTAGTAAACAGATGGTATATGGTGCCTTCAAAAATCTATCAGTTTTCTCATAACTTCACGGACAGCATGGGTTGGAGACAATGAGACAATGTGGAATGTATGGAGATTTTCTCCATACATTATGGGCTTGTCCATTAATTAGTCCTTTAATGACTGATGGTTTCAAATTTATTGAGTGCACCTTAATGGAGCAGAAAGCTTTTATAATATTAATATTTATGTCTATAAAAAGATCTATTATCTCCTGGTGGAAATCCAAAAATATTGTAAGTTGGAATGAAATTTTGACAATGATCCACTGAACGACAGAGCTAGAAAAATGTTTTGCGTCTACTAACTTTACCCGTAACAACATCTTAAAATGGAAATTCTTGAATTACGTTTATGGAAAAGAGGCTTTCCCCTCATAAAATAATTTTGTATTCCCCCCCCCCCCCTTGTTTTTTTTTTACCTTACCTAATGGAGCTTTCAGAAGTTTTCTTTTTTTTTTCTTCTTTTTTTCTCCTTTGCCCGCTCGATATGTACAACCAAGGGGCTTAATGAATGAATGTGAATGGATGTGGAATGGATGTATGGAATGTGGGATGTTGGCCTAATACTTTTCCTTTTTTGTCATTATTCTGTAAATGCTAGTTACCATGCTTCATGATGTTAATATTTATTGCAATTCTATATTGTTTTACTTTTGTAAAAAAAAAAAAAAAACTTTTGAAATAAAAAAAAAAATATATAATGTACATTTTGTTCAACCTATTTTTTTAAATAGGTTTATTTCCTTCTAAAGAAGCTTTATATTTTACAACACACAGTCACATCCAGTTAATAGATACTGCTGACTATCACTATCCATCATGCACCTCTTCTTTTGGCTCACACAAAAAAATGGGATTCAGTTCCATCAGTTTGCCTAATATCTTATTTAGTTCTGGTATGTGATGAAGTTTACATTTGCCTTTGCTTTGTTATCTTATGTACTTCAATTATTTTAATTTACTGTTACTTTTTAAATGGTGCTATGGAAAATGTTGGTGTTTCATTATCCTTATCATCATCACCATTATTATCATTATTAATAATAATAATAGGTACTTTATTATAGTTTTTAGAAATCTAAAACATAATAGAAAACTATTATTCATTCTCTCTGCTACTTACCAATGATGATGCCGGTTATTAGAGGGAAGCCATGACCTACATACACCCATACCCTACCTGTTACGCTTTATACTCACAAATACCCCTCTAATAAGATCAGTTACATCACTGAATGAATACTGTGTGTATAAGAGTTAATTCAATACCAGTTATTAGACAAACTGCTGGGACAATGGCTGGACATTCAGAGTAATCTATATCTACCTATTGGAGTTAGCAAGTTATATGAGGCAGGACTATATATCAATGGGATTTCTGTTGATGAAGGATTGAGACAAAATGACTATTTCACAGAAGATAAAGATCAACTTATTATATAGTTTTACATTGTTGTTGTTCATAACCATTTTAAAGTTTCAAACATATATTTAATGTTTCCATTTTAAGAATCCTATTAACATACACCATAACAAACACAAAGCACACAAGTAACTGCGAGCACCTGACTCATGTTCATTCTCTCCACCACTTTCCAATTAGGATGCAAGTTATTAGAGGTTAGGAGTGACCAGCAAACCCCTCTCTGCATTTCTATTGATGACCTAATGAGATCAGTAACACCATGCAATGAATACTGTGTAATATATGCCACTTAGTACCTGTCTTACAGGCTCCTGCTGAGACAGTAACCGGGTATTCAGAGTAAAATCAGTAATATCCCACCAGTTATTAGATAGTGGTGGCCAGAGGTACTTAGATATAACATACAGCAATTACACAACTCTGTATATCTATATATATGCTGAGATATTGCATTAATGGACGTTTGAAGATCAAGAAAAATGTCAAATATGTATTAATCTAACACAATCAACAGCTTTGTAATCCATGGACATACAACATTTTTGGGAGGTAATCTAATTTTTTTAGCATCCTTTTTATGAATACAGGAATCCATTTTGGGCTTGTTCACCATGAACACGACGGTGTGTTTTCAGCTATCAGTGGATGAAGTGATAGGGTAGGAGAGATAATTGTGAGATAATTGAACACTATTGATATTGACACGACCTCTTCCCCCTCAATAGCCCCAATCCAGGAAGTTGCATGAATAGATGCAATTATTATAACAAAAATAAATACACTTCCTATCTTAGGGTATGACTTCTAATAATATTGGAATTAAAGTCAATTGAAGTCTAAATACTTTGGGCCTCATTCTATTAACGGCCGTAGGAGATGCGGGGCCGCAAGGAGCGGCCGCAAGCTATTCGGCTATTCTATTCCCTTCCGGCCGGGGATTCCGGCAGGCTTGCGGCCGGCGCCTTGCTATCCCTTGCGGCCTCTCGCGCCGGAGGAAAGCCTTAAACGGCCGCAAGAGTTTCAGCCGCAAGAAAGCCCCGGTTGCTATTCAATTGCTCCGGGAAACCTTTCTGCAAGGCTAAAACCGAGCCGCAGCTTACTTGCACCAAAAAGGTCCCGCAGGCACACAATTAAGCACATTTTAAAGCCATAATAAAGCCATCCTGCACTCTTATGAGACTATAAAGTGATTGTAGGTGTTAGCATTAATAGCACAACATTCCCCTACACTAAAATCCGTAAATATATATTTTTTTAATTTATGTCACATATCCATGTAAAAAGTCCAGGGGGTTTGGAGCACCTCAGACCCGCCCACGCTGTGGCCAGAAAATAAACAGTTAATGTAATCTCGGATTTGGGCTGATGTGCAAGCTTGAGAGGGGTTTGCTATTAATCCTCATGCCCCCCATTATGATCCCTAGCATTTACAAAGCTTTACAGTGCCGTCTTGAATTTATTTTTGCGTTTAAAGATTTCTGAGCTTACGGCCGGTTGCAAGATATACAGCCGGCCGTAAGGGGATAGCCTTGCGGGGCCATATAATTGAATTGCAAGATAACGGAACCCCCGCAAGGAATCGCAGCCTTGCAGCCGTTTTTCGGCCGATAATAGAATGCGGCCCTTAGAGAGTATAAATATAAACATGAAAAAAGAAAAAAATAGAAAAAAGGAAACACACCAATCTAATTATACATCCTTAATCAATGATTCATATCAAGGAGATATGTAATAAAAAATAATATTTATTTATTACAACATTCAAAATAGCATCCAAAACTATGATGATTAAAATGTAAAATAAGAGTGAACCAGCGTTCCCAATCGTAAGTCACAATTATAATTTTTCCTTGTGTCTAATCACTCCAGGAATTGAGATAAGATCTATATTAATGTACTATAATAGCCTTTTATAAAATACTATAGAAGACTAATAACACACTCGATTGTATGATATACCACTATTGCATTAATTACTGCTCTCATAAGTTGATGAATTTAGCATATCACATTTGAACGTCTAAAATAAGTAAAAAAAAAAAGTATTTACCACTCAGAATTCCAGGGATTAAACCGATAGGAATAGTACTACTTAACAGTACACACCTTATAATAACGCAGACAGAGGCAACGCAGAGAGAGGAGTCTGAAGAAGAGGAGTCAGAGGAGGAAGGTGGCTTTGAGGAGGTGGAAGACCAAACACAGCAGGCATCCCAGGGGGCTTGTTGTCACCTTTCGGGGACCCTTGGTGGCTGGGTGGAGGAAGAGACCTTCAATGACATCAGTGAGGACAAGGAACGGGACATGGCTAGCTTGGTATCCAACCTTGTGCAAATGGGGTGTTTGCGGTTGTGCAAAGGGACTGTTTGCGGTTGTTTGCAGTGCATTAAACGGGGATTGGTCTGTTACTGTGAAGCGGGTGTAACCCTTACACTACCTGATCGATACAACATCATACCTGATGTTTTAAAGCATGTTATTCCAAACAATTTAGGAATGTTAGGTGAATTATGCCCTTTATGGACTCTGTATCAACTATGTAATTTTCCGTTGGAGTTTTCCAAAGGGTTCCCCTCCGGCATGCCACAGTCCAGGTGTTAGTCCCCTTGAAACAACTTTCCCATTACTATTGTGGCCAGAAAGAGTCCCTGTGGGTTTTGAAATTCGCCTTCCCATTGAAGTCTATGGCGGTTCGATGGGTTCGCCGGTTCGCGAACATTTGCTGTTTGTCATGATCTTCGTCTTTTTAACATTGAGCAGCAGGCCAGCTTTTTCACTCTTTTCTTTTACCTATATTAATAGGTCCTTTAGTTCCTCCTCACGTTCAGCCATCAGAGTAGTATCAACAGCGTATCTAAGGTTGATAATATTTCTTCTAACAATTTTGATTTCGGCTTTGGACTCATCTAGTCCATCCTTACGCATGATGTACTCTGCATATAATTTGAATAAATAAGGTGACAATATACACTCTTGCCAAACTCCTCTCCCAATCTTGAACCATTCTGTTGTCCCATGTTTGCTTTTGACCATGGCTTCTTGGACCACATACAGATTACTCAGAAGGCAGATGAGATGATCTGGTTCTCCTATCTCTTAAAGAACTTGACACAATTTGTTGTGATCGACAGAGTCAAAAACTTTAGAATACACTATGAAGCAGAAATAAATATTTTACTGGAACGCTGTTGCTTTCTCTATAATACAGGGAACATCAGCAATTTGATCTCTTGTGCCTCTTCCTCTGTGGAACCCTGCTTGCACATCTGGTAGTTTCGAGTCTTAAGCATTACCTTGCCATATGTGAAATGAGTGCAATTGTTAGATAATCGGACCACTCATTGACATTGTCTTTTTTTTTTGGTTTGGGATGTAGTGACCTTTTTCAGTCTATCGGGCACTGTTGAGTTATCCAAATTTGTTGGTATAGAACAAACATTTGAATAGTTCAGCTGGGCTACTTTAAAAGCCTCATCACACAGCCAGTTTGCCTCCTTAGTTTTCTTTCATTTGAGGATATTCTTTGATGCTACTTCATGTATAATGTCATAAAGTTTGGTTAAAGTCCTTCAGGCATTCTGTCTTTCATGTCTAGCTCCTTAGTTCTATTTCTTACCTCCACTTCATATTCGGACGGGATTATTAAGCTTCCATAATACACAGTTCCATAACATTAACAGAGTAATGGTATGTAATATATCATAACCTCAATGTGTTCTACCTTATAGATATTAATATTTCCTTAGCAAAAGTTTTCATGGTGTAAAAGTTAGTATAAGCTGGTTATATCTATGAAGTGGAGATAAAAGTTAACTATCTGATAAACAGTCGAAAATAGAAAACGTAGGAAATGGGATATTGATCGTCACTTCTTTAACCCCACTTGGATAAATGTATCCCAAAGTCATATTAAAAGGTGTAGTATATTAAATCAATCAGAAACTATTTTGTTAATATTATCAAGATGTGTTGAAGATTGAATGGGTATAGTTACATAAAAATAATACAACGTGATTGACCAAATATCAAGTTTAACTAAAATAGATAATTTAAGGTGAACTACTGGTTATTGTGCTTATATGAAAAAACTACGCCCTCATAATATCTATCTATCTATCTATCTATCTATCTATCTATCTATCTATCTATCTATCTATCTATCTATATATATATATAAACTTCTTGCGTCAATCACGCGAAGCGAGGGCCTCAGTTGCTGGCGAGGTCACTGGAAAAGAACCTCAGTTGCTGGCATGGAGCGCCGAAGGCGCTCCATGCCAGCAACTGAGGCCCCTCGCGAAGCGAGGGCCTCAGTTGCTGGCGAGGTCACTGGGCAAGGGCCTCAGTCCTCAGTTGCTGGCGAGGTCACTGGGCAAGGGCCTCAGTTGCTGGCATGGAGCGCCGAAGGTACTCCATGCCAGCAACTGAGGCCCCTCGCGAAGCGAGGGCCTCAGTTGCTGGCGAGGTCACTGGGCAAGGGCCTCAGTCCCTCGCAAAGTTCACATCGCTACTCAAAAAACACGACACACAAATTCCGACACTCGCTACAACCTACGAAACACGTTACCACACATTACGACCTCGCAAACATCGGACGCAACACGCCGACATACAAACATTTAAATCACAATAAATACACACAACACACACATAAAAAGCTTACCTACAGCAAGAGGAACCATCCAGCACCTCAAAAAAACAAGTTACACCTTCATTTAAATAAAAATTAAACACTTTAGACACTAATGAAATCGCTATGCGAGAGAAAAAATGGCAGACGGACAAAACGAAAACGAGGCTACAGCACTCTCCACACGTAAAACACCACACCACACTCGCAAAACACCACACGAAACTCGAAAACCACTACAAACCAACAACGGACAATACGCAAAGACGCACAACACACATAAACCGCCATTTAACGCAAATGCGGAAGTACGACACTACGCGAACAGTTTCGCCTCGCGCACGCACAGTATTACACTGCACACATTGACCACGCTTATAGAGCAGCTCCACAACACTAATGCTGCAGCAATGTCAAAACACATTCACATCTCTTCAACACAATGCTTCCAAATAGGTAAAGTATATTCATTTATTAATGTATTATATCTTTACTATTACACACCAAACAACATTAGCTCACTTACAATAACATTGCCGTAATTTTTTGACGGGCAAGTCGCTAGTAATATATAAAATACTTAGATGTAAGACACTCTTACTGTCTTATATCAATAATATAAAATATTTATTCACAATATGTGTGACATATATTATTTTGTGCTTATCAGCTGTCATGTTTACATTCTAATCGTGTACTTATAAAAACCCAACCATGATATCTGACACTGATTCTTCATTAATTACTTCTATTTCAATCTTCAGGAGAAGTACACCTTTTCTCTTGTAGTCCAATCTAAAACATCTTCAGATTTAGATATGGACTGAAAATATAAAACTTAACTTTTTTTATATAAGTGTTAAAATATGTTCCAAGTGCAGTAAATATTGTTGAATAAAATATAAAAACAAAAAGAGATTCAATCTTCAAGATTGTTCTGAATAGTCTCTTAGAAAAGGGAATAGATCATTTATTGGAGTCAGTGTTTTATACTTTATTACACTAAGCACTAATAATTTACCTCTCTAAATAGCCCAGTTTAAAAGTAAAGTAATAACAATACTCTCTAGGGTCACTTTCGTTGTCAGTATATACAATATCTCAAATTAGTCAGTTTGTAGCCTTATAGCTTTATTGATATCTTAACTCTATATTTTTACAAATGCAAATGCTTCCAGCAGTCTATTTTTAAATTGTTGCCGGATAGTGAACCACCCTAAATGGCCCGTTTAATTCAAAATCACTCATTATTCTAATAGTACTAGCGAATTGCCCGTCAAAAAATGACGGCAATGAAATTGTTCGGTAGCTATTGCTGTTTGGTGTGTAATAATGAAATATGTAATACATTAATAAATGAATATACTTTACATATTTTGAAGCATTGTGTTGAAGAGCTGACAATCTGTGTTGATGTTGCTGGAGCATTAGTGGTGTGGAGCTGCTGTGTAAGCGTCATTAATGTGCGCAGTGTAATAGTGTGCGTGCGCAAGACCAAACCGTTAGCGTACTCGTGTACTTCCGCATTGGCGTAAAATGGCGGGTTATCTGTGGTAGGCGTCTGTAGCGGAATATCCGTAGGTGTTTTGTGGTGTTTTGCGTGTTTCTTCGGGTGTTTTGCGTGTTTAGTGTGTTGTAGCCTCATTTTCGTTTTGTTCGGCGGCCCGCAAGGGTGAACAATGCTCACAACTATATATGTGATACACACACACACACACACACATTATATATACACACACACACACATTATATACACACACACATTATATACACACACACATTATATACACACATTATATACACACACACAATATACACACACATTATATATACACACACACACACACACAATAAGATGGAGATGAGGCACATATACAATGACTGACTGTAATGTTCCGTGCAATATACGGTATGTTATACATGCACATATAGGTGTATGCACTGACTGTATATCTGTACACACACACTATATACACACACACACACAGTGTATATATATATATATATACACACACACACATATACTGTGTGTTTTTTTAATATATATATATATATACACATACACATATAGTTTTCTCCCACACCTATATAGAGCTCACTCCTGTGGTCCCAGGCCCTATCATGTGCCCTCTCACCCCACATGAAGCCCTATCAGGCTCTACTCACCAGTCCAGCCGTGTATGTCCGTGGCTCGCTGTGCTCCTGGGGGGTCCGCCCGAGGGTAGGGGGAAGTTATAGTGAGGTGGTGAGCGCCTCCATGCCTGCCTGCGGCCCTCGCTTTGCTGTGCGGGGGGTGAACCAGAACCGGGGACTGGGCGGCCCTGCGCGGGGCATTGTGGGGAGGAGGTGGCTGCTCAATTCCAGCAACTGAGGGCCGCGGGCTCGCTACGCGAGCCCGCAAGCGTGAGCAACGGCCCGTACGCTCACAACTATATATGTGATCATAGTTAATTGAGGTTGAAAAAATACTTTTTGTCAATCAAGTTAAACCTTTTAATATCTCCTCTGATCTGCAATATGCAGATTAGTTGTTAATTAATTAGTTAGTAATTAATTGGTAATTAATTGATGCAGAGAAAGGCAAACAGACAAAAAAAAACAACAAGTCAAACTTAGCTAATCGTCTCAAAGGGGAAAAAAATAATTCCTTCCTGACCCCAGATACTGGTGATTGGATTCCTCCCTGGATCAATACTCTCTATCTAATTATCTAAGGTAACCCTGAGAATAGTCTATTACCCTATATTGTTATGTTTATCCATGTAGTTTCTTTGTCTCTTTATTCCTGAGCTCACATCATAAGTCAGAAGGGTCATATATAGATTATGATGGCTTAGACTGTTGCAGAAAAATATGTGGTTATCTTTCACAATTTACTATTTGTCTTTTCATCATACCTATATGTATTTACAAATTACTTCAAATCAATAACTGTTTTGTTCATTTCAATATGCTGGTTAGCTGTATTTATGCATTAAGATATCACATATATGTTCAGGTATTTTGATTCTTTACGTCTTTAAACTCATTAGGCTTAATTGTCTTTATATGATTTAGCAGACCCAAGACATGTATCTGATTAGTGCCTGTTATGTTCAGACTATTGATCTAATGCTCTGAACGCTATTACTGCAATAGAGAGCATTCAGACATTTGTGCCCTTCCCTGTCTTAGAGACGGCGTGTGTCTTCACTACGATGCAATGCACATGCCTCTGACAACCTGGCGCGCGTTTTGCATCTCGCTGCTACTTAGGTCTACGCAGGCAGCAGTGGGCAGCCTTTTATCAGGTAAATTTAACCATTTAGTACCTCCCTATTAATTCTCTAAGTACTGGATTACAGATTACACATTTCACTCATACTCCACAGAGACAAACAGAGTTCCTATGGGATCACCTGGTCAAAAAGGGTGATACATTGGTTCTTTAATATTTTGATAGTATCTTCAATAACATAACATTTCAAAGTATATATGTGTCAGTGTCTTTCTGTTATCCTTCATCATTTGGCTTTTAGATTGAAGGTAGTGAGTTTCCAATCTTGTAGGGTGCTTTGTAAAAAAGCACTTTCTACAAAATGTTAAACTCATAACAGGGCCCTCCATTTTTTGCAGTTGTTATTATTGTATTCTTCCTTGTCCTTTTTCCCTGGATAGCGCTTTGGAATATGTTGGCTCAATACAAATAAAAGCAAATAATAATAATAATTGTGCTTTTTGACTATTTTTTTAATGTATGCAGGACAGTTATTATTTAATTTATAGTAGCTTATAATCTTTTACATCATTTAATATCTCAGAATCCTTAATATACATAGTGAGACATTAATTCCTGTTTTCTCTCCAAACTTCCACAGAAACCCACAAAATTCCTGCAGGTTCGCCTTATCTCAAATCAAATCTACAAAGTATAATACATTATTTATTTCAGAATTTATACACAGCAACTAATATTGGAAAATAAAATCTCAATAAAAAAAATATGGATAGCTGGGCGATCGGAAATGACGCATTAGCCATTTGTGGCGGCTGTTGGCGGACGAGGGTGACGGTCCTTGGACACTCCGATCAATTCCCAGGCTGTGAGCTTACCAGCAAACTCTAAAAGGAAAGAAAGACAGGAAAGAGTTAAATTGAGAGCAATCCCTCATGCTGTGAAATGGCTTACCTCCTATCAATTTGACAGGTGGCCCTTGAAGAAGCTGATATGAAACGCATGCTTTAACCAGTTTGGGGGCACTGTTGCGTTGTGATGACATCACTATGCTGTGTTGGCAAGCCGCAATAAAAATCTCTTTTTCTTCTGCTTTTAGAGTGTGATTAATGTAATTGTTTATAATACTGTTTATGTAAGGAATAACTTGAAATGTTAATAGAAAGGGGTCAATCTGTGTAATATTATTTAAATGATAATTAGTTTACATATTGTGTTTTATTGTTGTACCTGTTAAATGTATATTTTTATTGTATGTATTTAATTATAAGTATCACTGTTATTACTTGACTAGCGACTTACCCGTCAAAAATGACGGGGCAATAACATTATAAACCATGGCAATACTGTTTGACATACAATGTAAACCTTTTTCTACTGTGAGGACCATCGGCGTTCATTGCAAGCCGCTCCTCTCGTGTAGTGTTGGTCCTATGAGCTCCTTCGGCTCTCATTACAAAGACAGATATATATCTCTATTTTTTTTCTCTAATTATGTATTACTTATTTACTTAATAAATTAATCTACTTTACCTGTTTGTATTTCATATATCCAGCAATGAATAGCCTGAAGAGCTAAGTATCTCTTTTTATTTTCCTGCAGCATACAATGTACAGTTGGACTGTTGCTGCCCTGAGGAGAAAGTGTCAGCAATGTGCCAAGTGTGTATTAGAAATATGTTGCGTGCTCGAGGGCAAACCGTTTGTTTATTTGTGTAAAGCTCCATTTTAGATTAGTAATGTGTTAGTGTTGTAAAATGGCAGTTTGTGTATGTGCTATGCGAGTCGCGAGCATTATTCATGCTTCCCAAATGTGTATTTTTGTACCTCGTACGTCCCTGGCAAAAGTCGTACGTGCCTGGTGGTGTTTTCCGCATTTCGCAGTCGTGTAGCCTCGTTTTCATTTTTTTCGTCCAACATTTTTTTACTTGCTTAGCCGATTTTACATTTTTTAAACTAGTTAAATTCAACTTTAATTATCGTGCAACCTTACTGGCAGATGTCATGGCTGTCCCCCATGCTCTGTGTGCTTTTTTCAGGGGTGGGGGGGTTGTATTGTTTTTGTTGTTTTTGAATGTATGCATTTCGCCGTTAAGTTCGTATTTTTGCAAAATCGTATTTCTTTTTTCTAAGCTCTGCGAGTTGTAAATAAAACTTGTATGTCCATGTCAGTGTTTTCTTCGCTTCTGGGGCGTGGAGCCTCGATTTAATTTTTTTCGGACGCCATTTTTTTCTCACTTAGCAGATTTACAAGTGGTGAAACTGCTTAAAATCGACTTTCATTTGCGTGCATCCTCAACCCTAGACATCTTGGCTGTCCCCCCATTCTGTGTGGGATGTTTTTGTAATTTTTGTTTGCTAATTTTCATTGTTTTCGTGTTTTTTGATGTACGCGTTTCGGCCGTTAAGTTCGTATTTTTGCAACCCCATATTTATTTATTTATTAAGTCCTGCGGGTCGTATTTTTTTTGTGTACGTTCGTATTTCGTCTTTACGCGTTAGTGTTTTTTTCAAAGTCTTTTCTGGGGTTTGTTTGTACCAGTAGTGAGGAGGCGTAGAGCCTCCACCTCCACAATTGCGGCACCTCGCTTAGGGAGGGTCCACATTTGCAGCCAGAACTGCGTATCTCGCTTTGCATGACGACGACTCGCAGTTTGACAACTATTATATATGATTGTATCCTTATGGTGGGTCAGCAATTTATATGAGATACTGAATTCTTTATGGGCTAAGGGGCAGGCCCCAAAAGCCATCACAATAGAGTCTGCAGGATTTATTGTAGATATCGACAGGTAGGAGGTGAGTAGTGTTTTGGTTATATATAGGGGGCAAGTGGTGGGTCGCAAGCTCTGTTACATTAGTTACCGAAAGGAACTGAGCCCCAAGAAACTTTATTTAGGGGTTTTCTTAGATGCACTTATACCAAGGATTATGTTGTTTTTTGGTATTTGTAGGCACTTTATTTAGTGTTGGATATTTTTCTGCATGGGTCATTTTATTTGAGCACAAGTCCCTATACTGTAATTGTGAAAACGTTATTATTTTCTAGGCTATCAAACTGAATTTATAACTTGGAACCCTTAAAATTAGGTATTACTTTGGATAGTGATAGCGCTGTTTCATGATTTTATGGGTTTTAATTTATGTAATTAAGTTTTAATATAATGAATGCCACATGTTTATTGTACTCAGGGGTGCCGGAGTCTGAATAATTCTGGGGGTACAGCTCATTGTATACACAACTACAAAATAGCACATAAATATACTTATGAAAGAATCTAATGGGATTGGAACCCCCTCAAATCACCAGTCCCTACACCAATAGGTATACTAGAAGAACAAATCTGGTCTTCATCTTCAATGTGAAAAAAAAAGACAGCAAACTTCACAATGAGCAAACCTAACCTTTATATTCATTTTACTGGAAGAACAATTTTCTTAATAAAATTCAAAGTTAGAGGTACTTGTTACATATTGAATTTTAGCACATTATTAACATGACAAATAAGTAAATGGAATAAGCATTATACAGAGAGAAATAAACAGAATATTACACCAAAACTTATCTTTATCTATCCAGCAAGTAAATCCATCCAGTAAATTTAGAGAAAAAAACCTGAAAATAATGGAAATGTAAAAATGGGAAAAAAGACAACTTCACCCGATACAAGACTTCTACAGCAAGTTAAAAGTTATGTTCAGTGTTCATTTTATCATATTTTATTCATATTTTTCAAATAAAAACATAACTTTATTCCTATAATAATAATTTAACGTCTTAAGTAATACAACATAATATATAAAGTGAATTTAAAAATGTGTATTAAAGATTCCATAAGATTCAATTTTCTCCTCCTGTTGTAGATCTTCTGCTGGACTTTCTTTCAGTTGAGTCACACTATATAGAAATAAAGCACAGAGTATATTATATGATGTTCTCTATGCCCAGCTATTGTATCATTTATCTCATCTGTTATCATTGGTAGTAAATATATTTCTGTTGGGTTATGACCAGTTAGAGGGGCTTTGTTGGCTTCTGCACATATTTCACAAGGTTCATGTTACATTAATACATTTTATATTTATTTTTGAATAAAAACAACAACAAAACAAGAGATAATAGCTACAGATAATACAGACCAACAAATATCTTTTTAATCATTTGTGATTAAAGGAGAATATTAACCTACTCCAGGTAAACTATAAGTGCTATTGAATGTGAAGGTCTCGGGTGACTTCTGACTAGTTTGGCATCTAATGATCATGTTTTATACTTTAGGTCCTATATTTCCACAATTGTTCGGTGCTCTCTAATCTGCACCTATATCCTGTTGCATAAAATGGCAATACAAGAGACCTGCTGAAGGTCTAATCTCATGTCCTGTATAAGGTGATCTTAGAGTTGATGGTCTCAAACTTACCAAACTGATATCCGGCAACAAATGTCGCAGACGGTACAGATCCATCCTTATAAAACTGAACAAGTATGGAATTTCCAGATGAGATGATACTGGGGACAATGTCATAGGCACAGTATTTTCCTATTTGAGGGGATGTGGTTAGGGGGCCATCGAAAAATTGCAAGTAAGCATTAGAGCAGGTGCTCTGTGGACCCATGTCAAATTGATACATAAATATTGAAACCTAGAAATGAGAATAAACACATTAATGACATGGCTAGCACATTTGTTGAATAATTTAATAAATCAGAATAAATTGAATTTGCTATCAACAGAATGTAATACATTGCAACCAAAATGCAAAAACAATATTGATCATCACTGATAATGCTAATAATGTGCTGTATTGGTGTAGAGTTACCCAGATTGACATCTGTTAGACCATATAGGTAATGTGATTGGCCCCAGGGTTAGGCAGTTTTATAAAGTTTTCTTTTTCTTGTGGGTTTTTGGAACAAATAGATTCTAGAATAGCGTATCAGCATTATAAAGTTTATTCTACATATGCAAGTAAATGATAACTGTATGAAAGGAAAGCAAGAATATATTTCTTATCCAATGAAATTAGGCAAGGTGCAAGAAGGAGTATAAGTGAGATTGGGATCAGAAAGAGAGTAACACTGAGATTGGTAAAAGCAATTCTGAGTGGGAAGAGAAGCAAGCATAAAAGGGTAGATTAGTGTGGCAAAGTATGATTAAGAAATATAAAGCAGATTATTTATTAAGAATAATAATAATAAGTAAGCATATGATCATAGATATGTACTCTCAAATAAAGACAAGATCTCTACTCACCTTAGATCCTTTGGGAGCTGTGATTACCCAGGCGCAGTTCAGGGAAGAGGTGGAGTACAGGGGCGTAAAGTACCCCGGGGAGGGGGAGGTAATAGTAGTACCACATTGCACTGAAAGAGGAGAAATAAACAGACTGAGACATCATTTTCTAAGAAATTAAAAAACCCAAGAGGGTAAACATATTTAATGGTAAGAAGCAAATAAACAAAGTGACGGATAGTTTTCAGAATTTTTCACAGTATATTAGGTTTAATGACACATAAGGTGGTATTTGATTTGTTATGTCCTCTCTTATTTCTGTACAGACAGCCATCTTACTTGACTTTCCCACTGGTTTACTACATTGATCATCTATTTTAATCATCTGAAGTAATAATAACATTTAATGCAACAAATATATCATTAGATTGTTTTAGTTTTTGTGTGAAATTCCAAACATTTCTCCATGTCCTGTTTTAATTACCCCCACATAAACTCTCACATGAGGGAGGGCATGTCAACTCTATTAGTGATTGTTATCTAAAAATAAAGATGCATTCACTGGAAGTCCACCAGTAATTAATTACAAAAAATATAAAATAAAACAGCACTCATTCTGAGGTAATTTACAAGTATCTATATCTTCTTTGAAATGCTATATATTTATTATAACATTCTCTTACCTGTTGTCCAACTAGTTAAACTTTACATTCAAATTTCTTGGAAAAAAAGTCAATGAGTGCCGTTTTAGGAATTAATGTATTGAATAGCCAGTGCCAAATTCATTACCCAAATATAGTGTAACCATTTACATTGTTGCCCCATAGGCTATCACTTTATTTGCATAGTCAAGCCAACCAACTTGATTGACATTACCTTCCTAAGACTAATATATCCTGCTGTGAATTTCTAAAATTGTGTGGCATTAGATCTTCAAATATTGTGGAGGAAATTTTGGTAACTAAATGTGGAATCTCATGAATACTATATTAAACTTCTGGCAATTTTTTTTAAGTTTTGTTAATTGACCTACCAGCACAGACTGAGACTTCTTGTACACTATAAAAAGTCACTGTACCATTTACTGGAGTTCCATTAGTGTAAATATATTATTAAGTTTGAGAAAAGCCAAGAGTGTTATAAGGAAATTCTGCTTTGCAGTAAGAGTGATAGATTAATCGGTAGGAGTAGGGTTGTGGGAGTAATTTGGTCTTATCTGCAGTTACACTTAGGATTTCTGTAGGTCCTTGCCTGACACAATATAAAGAAGACAGAGGTGCCAGCCGTTCCTACCTGTGCTGTAGGAAGCCTTGAAGCCAGTTGCCGCAGTGGCATTGTCAGTGACAAACTCCAGTAGCATCATGTTTGTAGAGGACACCAAGGAAGGGAGCTGTCCAGTGCCACAGGCTCTGTCTACAAGTACTGGAGATGACCTGGTGGGTCCATCATAGACTCTCAGGTAATCTGAGGCACAGTCAGGAGAGGTCTGGACGTCAAATGCACTAAACTGCAAGAAAATCTGACAAAGGAATTTCCGTTTAATACAGCAGGAAGAAGATATTTTACAGCTGATTTCTCATCCAAAAATAAATATGATCTTGCCTATAAAATAATCTACTCTTTCTGTTGGCATTTACCTGATTAGATGGGGCTCGGATAAGCCATACACAGTCAGCATTAGTTGGGTAATTACTGGGGTAGTTGGCAGACATTAGTGTCCCGTTAGAATTAGGAAGGACGGTACTGCAGGCCCCTGGAAGAAAAATACATATTGCTCAATATTTAGGACAAGGATTTGTCAACTGACTTATTTAAAATAACGAAGATTAATTCTGACATACTGCTAAAATATATTGACATAAATATTCCTTTGCTCTATAAATTCTTACCACAGTTGTATAACTTATTTATTTTGGAAATATCCAAGTTGCTCAGTCCATATCTCTGTCCAATATTCACTGTTGGGTCTGGTTTGGGGATGATGGTGGGTAGTCCTGCTCCTATAGAAAAATCATACCTACAAAAGCAAGGTTATTAGCATTTATTAGTATACTCATGTATTTAAAGTATCCTTAGGACTGTGGTGCTGGGCATACTTAAGACTGGAGAGAGGATCGTTCTCTAATGATTTTTTTCTTGATAGGAATCTATTCCTTTATTTTTTCTCTGCTTTTCTCACTCCCACTACTAGATAAAACCCAATAATGTTAGAAATGTAAAACGTCTATGTTTTTCAAGGCATTGGCTGTGTTGTAATATCTTTCCAAATTTGTGATTTTGATACATACAGCTAAAGCGAAGGTTGTACAGGTAATATTTACAGATCTGTGTACATAATAATGTTATTTTATGTGTAAAAACAATACCCCAGCATCTCATATAGTATTTATGTCTGATTGTATCACCTGCCATAGTGCATCACCGATGAGTAATCATATTCCATGCCCAGATTGTCAGTGACCATTTTGTCAAAGTTTTCAAGATTACCTGTAAAGAACCAACAAGACAGTTAATTACGTGACATGATTTCAACCACAGTTCTAGTTCAATTAGTCCCCATAACAACCTCACATAGATTACTATGTATTGACCATATTATGCACATACTGGGCAGATATGAACATTATTGCTGTCTTTGACACAGCCATTATCTATTTCAAAGATTTTATAACTCATGGACTTTATACCCTTTGGGGCTCATAGCCATTGGAGCTATGTAACAAGTTAAATAATATATTGCTGTATATGGTTCAGGCATACGCTACGTGTTGGGTTCCTTATACAAAGCATTGAAACAATTTATTCAATTTACTTTTTATTTTCAGCATAAAAAACATGGTGGGCACATATGTTTTCTTTCTTTTAGGATAATTTGTGGCTAAAACTACTGAACTCAGATGTAGGGGACAGACATAATTTAGCGAACTGAATGGTAACAAAGAGGCAGATCATGTAGGAAACCACAGATATACATTAGCTTATCAAGCCTTCAGTTAGCACGTTGTGCCACAAATACTTCTCCAAGAAGAAAAACAAAGTTTTGTTTATCTCAAGATGTATTTTGTTCATAAAAAACGGCTAGTCCAATGTATTATATTAATTAATGTTCTAAAAATCAGAACTAAGGTTTTATGATATAACAAGTCTATTTGATAGTTCTCTTTGCATGTTGGTATAAGTGCAGGGGTGATATTATATATACATTGTGCCAATGTCTTACTTGGTATGATGTTGGCTGTCATTATATTTACGTAGTCATCCCGGTCGCTCCTGCTCTGCTCATGGTAGAATCCCAGGACATGATCCAGTTCATGTTGGACTACCCCCCTTTGTATAAAGCTGCCTGACTGTAGAGACACCACCTGGGGCCCCCCAATCTTTCCAACATAAGACCAGCAACTAAAATGAAGAGGTTGGTTTTGACTTTAGGTTTATATTTTCAGTCCGCTAATATTAATAAGTTAGTCAATTTGCGTATTTGATGTTGTATTAGTGGCTTTCATGTGAGTTTTTTAGGCACATTGTTATACTAACTAATATGTTTACATTTATAAAATAAGGGTTTATTTCAAGACAGGCTGAAAATATGAGAAAATATTTATTATTTGTTGATAACACAATCATGTGATTTTTGTGACATATGTTATGTATCATAATCATTTGGATAACCAGTCTTTATGCCGTCTCATTAATTTATAAACAAAACTAAATCTCTGTCTTCTATTATTTCTGTTAGATTTGTACTGTGATTAATATGTTGTCAACTTTTCTACACCTTATTTTCCATACAGATATTGTTTTATTTATTTCCAGTAACAGTAAGTTTGTAAAAACTAGAAGTAAACACAAGACCATCAACTAGCACTAAGAAGAATTTTAGAAGCTTTAAAAAAAATTCCAGATATATTTAAACATTTTAATAAAAAGACCCTTACATGGAATTACATTTGATCTACAAAGTGATTACATACAATATTTTCATTATTGTAATATCTTCATATTATTATATTCATGACATACCCAGAGCTGGACGTAATCTGCACATAGTCAGGTTCCACAGTGCGAGGAATAAAGCGCACACAGGTCAGAGTAGCAAAGTCCTTCATGGCATCGGTGATAACAGAGACAGAGTAAGCATCTGAGGAGACACCATACAGAGGGTTATGTGCAGGGCATGGAGTCATTGAATGGAGAATGAACATAACCAAAGCTCACTCTGGGCCAAAAATGGAACAAGATATCTGTTGATTATTAGTATGGTTTTCAGATATTCTATAGATAATATATATTGAATTTCCTTCTGGGATAAGAATGGGATGTACACTAGATGAGGGATTATCATCAGGACTATTAGTCCTGTAAAGACACAGAATGAAGGGGATGCCATTCTCAGGGATCCATTCTGGAAAAATGAATTACATCTCAGTTTTGGAAAAGAGAGGAGGCAATTTTCTCATATACATAATGTTACTGTGTTAATATTCTACCTAGCATATAATGTTTAGGATAAAAAATGATACTTTGTTAATATAAAACATTATGCTACTTGTTGATATTTTATTTTTGTGGGTGGAAAAAATTAAGCAGTGCTAGTAATGTCGCGAATATAAAATTTTCGGTTAGCGAACCGCGAACGCGTACCGCCGAAAATTTCCGCGAACCGGCGAACCCGGCCAACCGCCATAGACTTCAATGGGCAGGCGGATTTTAAAACCCACAGAGACACTTTCTGGCCACAATAGTAATGGAAACGTTTTTTTTAAGGGGACTAACACCTGGACTGTGGCATGCCGGAGGGGGATCCATGTCAAAACTCCCACGAAAAATTACATAGTTGATGCAGAGTATGGTTTTAATCCATAAAGTGCATAAATAACCTAACATCCCCATCCATCATCATCCTCCCCTGTATCTCTTTACCCCCTCCCTCATCATCATCCCCTGTGTCTCTTTCCTCCCTTCCTCCTCACCCTCCCCTGTGTCTCATCCCCCCTCCCTCATCATCCTCCCACCTCCCTCATCATCCTCCCCTGTGTCTCTTTTCCCCCTCCCTCATCATCTTCCCCTGTGTCTCTTCCCCACCTCCCTCATCATCATGAGTAAATGTGGATTTCAGGATACTACATATCTATTGTCCACTTTTTTTCCACGAATAATGGCACTATCTCCTTCTCTTCTTTTATAAAGTGGATATCCATCACAATTGGCATAGGTTTTGTCTCTATAATCTTTTGGAAATTCTTTGGAACATTTATTATTTTCCATACATGGTGATTGTGGATTAAGGTCACCACAGGGTCCATGAATCATGCGATGAGTAACAATCTCATATAGTCTACCATATAGTTCTGGATCTGGTAGTTCAGCAACAATGACTGCATCCACTTTGTCCAAAGTATCTAATTTATCTTTTTCTTGAAGTATTATTAGAAGATGTGCATGTAGAAGGCCTCTTTTTTGAAATTCAATGGTATATACATAAGCAAGACATTTGCCAAATAACTGATTTATAGTGAAGTCACGTATTAATTCATTTAATTTAATCTTAAAAACTCTGGCTACTAAATCTGGTCGATCTGAAGCAGTTTGTCCAAGAAGTAGATTTAGTGTAATTTCTGGCCATTGTGGATTACATGTAAATGTCACAAATAAATCGGGTTTGCCAAATTTAGTGACAATAGCCATAGCATCATTGTATCTTTCTCTCATATTCCGAGGAGATCCTTGAAAGGAAGATGGTAAAATGATGGCTTTGCCAGCTGTCATGTCTCTGCTTGTAGCCACGTCAGCAACATAGTCCATTAATCCAGAATATTGTTCTACACGGAGTTTATCTTGTTGATATTTGATAAAGTTTAAATTATTTGCCTCAACTTGCAAATATGAATCAATAATCCATTGTTGTGTTAGTTTCCCACCACATAAAATTGGATTAAATACATTGCGAAGGCAATTTGAGCTACTTTAAATTCAAGCATAGAAACATTATTTCGGATTCTGGCTTTAGCATTTGGGTAACTGGGAAGAGTTAATTTTGGTTGCCAACCTGCTTCTCCGTGTGGGAAAAAGATGGGATATGTCATTGGATCTAAATTTGGACTTAAGATACTCATATTAATAAACGGTTGCTCCTCATTTCTAGGATATATTCGAATGTCTCTTTGAAATGGTGGTTCTCCTTCATCATTCTGAAACACCATTGCAACCTCATTTGATGTTGGCAAGTTATAACGACGTTTATCAGTATGTCTGTCTCTTTTAAGCACCATATTAACCTTCGGCATTGGTAATTGATGTGTTTGTGCATGAAGTTGTTGTTCATTTTCTACTTCTGCCAATTTTTTATAAGCTTTACTGTAGGGATTGTTGTCCATAATGTTATTTAGCTCTATGAAAACACTGGGTAAGCATTTTTTATTTTCTTCCATCTGCATACGTTGGTCAACAGCTTCCATTGTATCTAGGACATATAGTTGAGCGAATTTTCTTTGATTTCCTTCCTCTGGATGTAAATGGGAAGTGCGATGATAAATTTGTCCTTGGACTTTAAAACAGTAAGGACCATGTCCTGGTACATTAGCAGATAATGTTGCCCCCATGGATGCAAAGGATATGGCACTATTGTAGGATCTTATGTTTGTTTTAAAATTTTTGTAGTTTGGAAAAGTAGGTTCAGTCATAATGTTTTGTAAATAGAGAGGAAATTGTTTCCTTTCTGGAAGTTTGAACTTGCCTTTTTGACAGCAACTAATAAATTGGCCATCTCTGGGTCTCTCCTGTTTAAAATAATAAGCCTCACAAAACTGACATTGAGTAGTCATGTCCCCACAACTATGAACCTCTACTGCTAAAGACTTGAGTAGAGGACAATTTGCAAAGCATATAGGATTTTGACTTTCATATTCATCAGGTGAAATGTCATATAATGTTTCAACAACAGGTTATAAATGCTTTGTTTTTTTCATTGCTTTTCTTGGTATATGTTGTATTGTTTGAGGTAAAATGTCATGTAATGTTTCATGAACCGGTTCTAAATGCTTTGTTTTTTTTGTTGCTTTTTTTTGTATGTCTTGTATTTTTTCAGGTAAAATGTCATCTGATGTTTCAGCAACAGGTTGTAAATGCTTTATTTGCTTGTTCGTTTTTTTTGACATATCTTTAATTTCTGCAGGTGACAGTCTTTTGCTTGCAATTCTTTTGCGTTCTTTTTCTCGTCGAATTTCCTTCTTCTCCGGTGTCTGCTGGCTGTCTGCTCTCTGTCGTCGTTCTCTAGCTTGGCGTCTTTTCTTTTCTTGTTTACTCTCGTTATCAGCCATGTTAATCTGTAAAAATAAAATAATGTATCATTAGTTTATTTTGAGATGTTAAGTTGTTTTTCATGACAAATTGTTATCAACAGTGTGTTTACATTTTATACTTAATCAATTTCAATGCGGTCAATTGAATAGAAGTCTAAATAAGACCATCAGATAATTATTTAAAGAAGTTTTTATTTATTAAACATGTATCCAAAAGCAAGTGTTTCAGTAACTAAAAAGGTATTTTCAAAAAGATGTTATGTCCTTATTTACAGCACTATTCAATTTGTCAAATGGCAATTAAATTAGGGTTTAGGACTGGAATGTTACAATGACAAATTGTATAGATTCTGTGTTTTTAGACTTTTTTGGACTATGAAATTTTTTTTTTAAAGTTTACATTGAAGTTTGTATTTACTGTTAAAGATTATTGGCCGTAAAAGACAAATAAGAGATAGATGAAAAATTTGTTAGTTATATTTTCTCAACAGTTATAGTTACCGGTGGTTTATTTTAAATTTTATTTTCTGTTGACATCGATGCAAAGCTAAGATCTTTATTTTTTTTTTCTCTTTTTTTACTTGTTATACTGTACCTTGGTTGAAGTTTGATTTCAAGCAAAATTCTTTGTTGGTCCTGTGTTGAAAGCCTTCGTCCGATGGTCTGGTCCTGTGTTGAAAGTCCTCGTCCGATGGTGTAGTCCTCTGTTGAAAGTCCTCGTCCGCTGGTCTGGTCCTCAGTTCAAACTCCTGTTCCGATGTTCTTGACGCAGTATCTGTTATAAAATAAAAATGTTATGTTATTTGAATGTCTTTGTATTAATGAAAAAATGCCATTATTTCTGTGTTTTTCTACAATCCTTTTTGGTGCGCCGCAATTTTGGTATGCTTCTTTAGGCTTTTTTCTAAGGCTTATAGGTGGTTAAACATTAAAGAAGAATATTAATTAATTTTTCTCTTTTTTTACTTGTTATACTGTACCTTAGTTGAAGTTTGATTTGAAGCAGAATCTTTGTTGGTCCTGTGTTGAAAGCCTTCGTCTGATGGTCTGGTCCTGTGTTGAAAGTCCTCGTCCAATCGTCTGGTCCTCTGTTGAAAGTCCTCGTCCGATGGTGTAGTCCTCTGTTGAAAGTCCTCGTCCAATGGTCTGGTCCTCTGTTGAAAGTCCACTGGTCTGGTCCTCAGTTGAAACTCCTGGTCCGATGTTCTTGACGCAGTATCTGTTATAAAATAAAAATGAAAATGTTATTTTATTTGAATGTATTTGTATTAACTAAAAAATGACATTATTTCTGTGTTTTTCTACAATCCTGTTTGGTGCCCACCACTTTTGGTATGCTTATTTAGGCTTTTTTCTAAGGCTTATAGACTGTTAAACATTAAATAAGAATATAAATGTAGTTTGGTATGTGTTTGTGTGAGTTTTCATACAATCCTGTTTGGTGCGCACCACTGTTGGTATGCTTATGTAGGCTTTTTTGTACGTCTTATAGGTTGTTAAACATTGCAAAAGAATATTAATTTAGTTTGCTATGTGTTTATGTGAGTTTTCGTACAATCCTGTTTGGTGCGCACCGATTTAGTTATGCTTATTTAGGCTTTTTTGTAAGGCTTATAGGTTGTTAAACATTAAATAAGAATATAAATGTAGTTTGCTATGTGTTTGTGTGACTTTTCATACAATCCTGTTTGGTGCACACCACTGTTGGTATGCTTATTTATGTTTTTTTTTAATGCTTATATGTTGTTAAACATTAAATAAGAATGTAAATGTAGTTTGCTATGTGTTTGTGTGAGTTTTCATACAATCCAGTTCGGTGCGCACCACTGTTGGTATGCTTATTTATGTTTTTTTTTTTATGCTTATATGTTGTTAAACATTAAATAAGAATCTAAATGTAGTTTGCTATGTGTTTGTGTGAGTTTTCATACAATCCTCTTTGGTGCACACCACTGTTGGTATGCTTATTTAGGCTTCTTTCTAAGGCTTATAGGTTGTTAAACATTAAATAAGAATCTAAATGTAGTTTGCTATGTGTTTGTGTGAGTTTTCATACAATCCAGTTCGGTGCGCACCACTGTTGGTATGCTTATTTAGGCTTCTTTCTAAGGCTTATAGGTTGTTATACATTAAATAAGAATGTAAATGTAGTTTGCTATGTGTTTGTGTGAGTTTTCATACAATCCTGTTTGGTGCGCACCACTGTTGGTATGCTTATTTAGGCTTCTTTCTAAGGCTTATAGGTTGTTAAACATTAAATAAGAATATAAATGTAGTTTGCTATGTGTTTGTGTGAGTTTTCATACAATCCTGTTTGGTGCGCACCACTGTTGGTATGCTTATTTAGGCTTCTTTCTAAGGCTTATAGGTTGTTAAACATTAAATAAGAATTTAAATGTAGTTTGCTATGTGTTTGTGTGAGTTTTCGTACAATCCTGTTTGATGGGCACCACTTTTGTTATACTTATGTAGTGTTTTTTCTAATGGTTATAGGTTGTTAAACATTGAAAAAGAATATGAATTTAGTTTGCTATGTGTTTGTTACAATCCTGTTTTGTGTGTACCATTTTGTGTGTACCATATGTTGCATACATTGGCCCTCATTCAATTGCAGTTTGGCCAATTCAATAGGGTTCTAAATGTGCTTATTTCGAGCCCTATTGAATTGTCCAAAATATCAATTGAATGAGGGCCTTTGGTTTCTGGATTTGTTATATTGTGAGGGCCTCATTGAATTTCGTTTTTCGCAATGGAATTGGGCTCAATATGAGCACAGAGCATCTTTTTTTACAGAAGTTTTTAGTTAGTGAACTTGTATCCAAAAGCAAGGTCTTCACTAACTAAAAACTTCTGTAAAAAAATATGCTCTGTGCTTATATAGAGCCCTATTGAAATGGGCAAATCACATTTGAATGAGGCCCTCGGCCATTAAAAATATTTAGGTCATGAATCAATTGCGTTTTGACCAATTGAATAGGGCTCTATATAAGCACATAACATATTTTTTGACAGAAGTTTTGAGTTAGTGAAGACCTTGATTGTGGTTAGAAGTTCAGTAACTAAAAATGTCTGTCTAAAAAATCTGTTATGTGCTTATATAGAGCCCTATTCAATTGGCCAACTCGCAATTGAATGAGGCTCATGGTTTGGTTCTTTTTTATACTTAATACTTTACCTTGATTGAAGTGTGGAATGACAGAGGGTCCCCTCCTGGCAATCTTAATCCGCCGGTCTTCTTGTAGTGTCTGTTTGAAAAATAAAGTGAAATAGTGAATTATATAATTTTTATTTTTTATTTAGCAAAGCATGGCCTTTTCAGCATATAATGTCTTGTTGTATCTTACCTCTTCTTCTTTGTTGGTGTTCTTTAAAAGGGATTGTGCTTCACAATGCACGGTGCAAATTGTTGAGTGACGCTGTTGATGCAGAGTCTGTTTGAATATTAAAAAAAGTAGAAAGATTAAGCTTTAGGTGATCTATTGAATTGCAGTAAATTAATGTCATTTAAATATAGTTCTGTAATTATTTTCAATTAACATTATTTTTCGGTGGTGGCTACACACATATGTCACATACATGAAGCACATTTCCATAGTTGAAAGTAATTTTTGTATGTGCGTGTGACATATCACTATACATGAATCATATTTTAATTGTTAAATTAACCTTATTTTTATTTTTGGCCAACATACATAAATGTGTGTGTGACATGTAACTATAGATGATACACATATATGTGCGTGTCACATATCAGTATACATGACTCATATTTTAATAGTCCCAACTTATTTTTTTCTAATGTAATTTAAATGTAGTTGTTTAATTAGTTTGTTTTAAGATAATTTTGTTGCAGGGGCAATACACATAAATGTGCGTGTGACATGTCACTATACATTATACACATAAATGTGCGTGTCACATGTCACTATACATTATACACATAAATGTGCGTGTCACATGTCAGTATACATAAACCTCTTTTTCTTATTTAATTTTTTTTTTTGATGTCCTGTCTTGATAATAAAATGTAATATATTATAGCTTACCTCTCAGTTGTAATTTGCACAATGTAAAGTATTAAATTAGGAAAGAATTGTCTTCTCAAGTTTTAGCAGCAGTTATGTCTGAAGTCACTCTGTTCATCACCTGAGTAGAAATGTATTTTTGTCTGTCAAATAGGCAGTATTTATAAACTTGTAGAACATTCTGGAAAGTTAGAACGTTAGAACGCAATACGCATGCGCTATTTGCGTTCCAGCTTACAATTTGCGTTCCATCCGCCATTTTGTGCGTAGTAGTGTTTAAAATGGTGTTTAATATGAGTATGATCCGTTCCGCATAGTATGTGTTTCATTATTGCGAGTAAGTGTAGTGTAGTTACGTCTGGAGCCTCGTTTTCGTTTTGTTCGGCGGCCATTTTTTCTCTCGCTTAGCCGATTTTCGGCCGTTTAAACTCTTTGTTTTGGACTTAAATGGACGTGTAAATTAACTTTTGGAGGTGCCTGGATGCCCCCCCCCCCCGTGCTGTAAGTAAGCTTTTTATGTGTTTGTTGTGTTTATTTCTTGTGTTTGCGATGTGTGTGATGCGCGGCGCTTGGAATGGGTCTTTCGCGGCCGTATTTTTTCCGATGCGGCCGTATTTTGTTGCGATGTTGCCGCGAGGATCCGCATTTGCGGGGATGTTGGGATGCTCCATCACCGCAAATGCGGGCCCTCGCTTCGCTCATCGCCCGGCGAGCCTCGCACAGCGAGGCCAGCCGTTAAAACGTACCACTTTGCCGACTTTGCGACGAGCGCCACAGGCGCTCATCGCCCGGCGAGCCTCGTGAAGCGAGGCGAGCCGTTAAATTGTAGCACTTTGGCAATGAGCGCCGCAGGCGCTCATTGCAGGCGAGCCTTGTGTAGCGAGGCGAGCCGTTATGTTAAACAGTAGCACTTTGGCAATGAGCGCCGCAGGTCACTTACAGCATGGGGAACCAGGCAGGACGTCTGGAAGTGAGTTGGAACTCCAATTTAGATCGATTGAGCCGAGTTACAAAGATTGAAAATCGGCTAAGGGAGAAAAAAATGGCCGCCGAAAAAAATGAAAACGAGGCTATACTACTACGAACTGCGTAAAACACAGCCATAGACGTATGTGTTAGAAAAACATTGAGATAAAGGATGCGGATTAACCGCGCAATGAGTAAAAAGACAGTAGCGAGTACATTTTACGAAACGCTATTACAGATTTACGCATTAACACAGATTTCCCGCCTTGGTCTCGCGCCCCATAGGATTTTCCGCCGAAACAACGCATTTGGCTCGCGCAACTGCGGATTTCGCACCTAAAACAATGCATTTGTCTAGCGCACAAAGCCTATATATAGGGCACACTTGAAACATAACTGACACTTTCTCCTCAGGTGATGACAGTCTGACTGGACGTTTTCTGATGCCGGGAAATCTCAAGATATTGTTAGCTCTTCAGTATACTGCTTCAGCATTATTACATTACAAAAAGGTAAATATATCATTTATAATTATTAAATAATAAATTGGTACTTACTTAATAAATAAAAAATAAGAAATGTAATTAATAGAAAAATAAAATTATGCTTACGTGTGTGAAACAATTGTTAATAAAATTCATAATGTACATTAATTAATTAATGATTAATATCAAAATTAGTTAACGTTTAACAATGTGAATACAAAAGCAACACATTAATTCATTAATTATTAATGTACATTCATTTTAGAATTATTTGTTTATATATCGTGATTACCTGTGTGAAAAAATTGTTAATAACATTCATAATGTACATTAATTAATTAGCAACACATTTATTCATTAATTATTATTGTACATTAATTTAAGAATTATTTTGGGATATATCATGATTACCTGTGTGAAAAAATTGTTAATAACATTCATAATGTACATTAATTAATTAATTAATGATTAATATAAAAAATAATTGACGTATAAGAATGTGAATAAAAAAGCAACACATTGATTAATTAATTATTAATGTACATTAATTTAATAATTATTTTGTTATATATCGTGATTACCTGTGGGAAAGAATTGTAAATAACATTCATAATGTGTCATTACTAATCATTAATATCAAAAAAGGTTAACGTTTAAAAAAGTGCATAAAAAAAGTAACACGTTGATTAATTAATTATTAATGTATGTACATTATTTAAATAATTCAGTTCTTATATATTTTGTATAAAATAAACCAAAGAAAAAAATTAAAGGCTATATACTCATGATTATATGTTGATGTTAGATTTAGTCACACATTAGTTTAATATGAATGAACATTAATTGATTCTTATTTCATTAGTAATGTACATTATTTTAAGAATTAAGTTGTAACATACTCATTTTAAAAGAAAAATCAAAAAAAAAAAAAAGGGAAGAGACTCATGCTTAGGTCTTGACGTTATATTTAGTCAGACATTAATTTAAGATTAATACAGATTAATTGATTCTTATTTAAAGACTAATAGTAATATTGAGTGTATGTTTTTAATCTATGCAAAATTATGTATGTTAAGCCTCATTGATTAGTACAGATGAAGCAACAGATTATACATTAATTTGACTATTTTGTATAATTGCAGTGAATTGTAGCTGAATGACCAGAGATAGTGACGTTTGCACACATTGAACATCATAAGGATAATTTGGACAGGTACAGAATTTGAATTATATTACTACAGCAAGATATTAAAAAATATGATTTTAGGTTTTTAATGTAGCCGAATATATGTCTGTTGATGTTTATTTAATGATATCGATGAAGCAAAAGTTTTAAAATATTCTCAATTTGATTTTACAGTTTATTTGGATCTGCAAGGGAGTAAACAGACAGTGTGACATTTGCAGCCTTTCAACAACATCAACAACATCCTCACAGGTATAAAATTTAATTTTGTAGTGATGCATAGAAAAAGGCTATATATGATATATTTGGTGAAAATTGATATTTTTTGAAAATGGATATGATATATTTGGTGAAAATGGATATTTTTTGAAAATGGAGAGTACTTATTGAGTCATTAATGTATGATATTTAGTCATAACTTGAAAAAAGTTGAAAAGAGAATACTAATTAATAATAATATTTAAAGAAAATAAGAAGCTTACAACACTTGCAAAAAAAAGAAATTGATGGTATTCTGTGAATTCAATCAAGAAGGAATGGAATTGAAGGATTAATAATATAAAGATAGATATGTGCAGCTATTTCCATTTCATATATGTCAATAAAATACTTTGAAAAATGGTTTTATTTCTTTCAGTCTAAAGTGCAATATTTTAAAATGTTTTATTATTTTATTCATCTACTTTAATGGAACAGTACAAAAATGAAAAAAAATGTATACAAAACAAAGAATAAACAATAATTACTTGTCTATTTACAATTACAGATTAAAATGGCGGAGAATGGAGAAGACAAAATTGAACGCAAAAGAAGATTGGCAAGGGAAAGGAAGCAAAGGTAAAGAGATGCTCAGACACTGGAAACTTCACAACGCTTGCGAGAAGAAGATCGACAGAGACTTTTAAATAAAAGAAAGATGAGTAAGAAAGCCGCAAGTGAGTGTGTTGGGGCTTCCAAGAAACGTAAAAGTAAACAAAAACATCTCTGTGAACCAGTGTCCAATGATTCTATTTTGCAAAATGACTTAAATGTAGACACACAAGAAAAACATGTACATATAGAAAGTGGGTCTGATATCTATGTTGAAGAAATGCATGACAATGTGTTTACTACTGCAGTAGAAGTAGATACTCATTATTGTGGGTTACTTAATGTGGTTTGTCAGTTTTGTGGGGCCTATCATTTTATAAAGGAAAGACCTACTGATGGAAATTTCATTAGTTGCTGTCAGAAAGGAAAGGTAAAACTTCCAGTAAGACATCCATTTCCATATTATTTAGAATGCATTATGAGCGATCCAACATTTCCAAATTATAATAATTTCAAACAAAACATAAGGTCTTATAACAGTGCAATTTCATTTGCTTCAATGGGTGCAACATTAGCATAAAATGTACCAGGACATGGTCCTTACTGTTTCAGAGTTCAATGTCATATATACCACCGAACTTCACATTTACACCCACAAGAAGGAGAGCAAAGGAAATTTGCACAGTTATATCTCTTAGATATGATGGAAGCTGTGGAACAAAGAATGACACTTCCAGAAAATAGACAGTGTTTGCGCATAGTCTTTGAACAGCTGGATAAAATTATGCAAAAAAACCTATATAGTCAAGCATACAAACAATTAGCACAGCTTGAAAAAGAACAACAGGAACATGCTGAAAGACATCAATTGCCTACACAAAGAGTCAATATGGTGTTAAAAAGAGATCACAACACTGATCAAAGAAGATAGAATTTACCTACTGCAAATGAGGTTGCCATGGTGTTTTAAAATGAAGATGGTGAACCACCTTTTCAGCGGGATATTAGAATATATCCACGCAATGAAGAACAACCATTTATCAACATCAATATATTAAGCTGTAATTTAGATCCAATGACATATCCAAATTTCTTTCCAAATAGGGAACTAGGATGGGAACCAAAATTACAATTGGAAAGTTATCCCAATACTAAACTTCGTATTAGAGCTAATATTTCCATGCTGGAATATAAAGTGGCACAAACTGCTATCCGTGATTGTTTTAATCCAATTTTACATGGAGGAAAACTCACTCAACAATGGATTATTGATTCATATTTACAAGTTGAAGCCAATTAAATATCAACAAAATAAATTACGAGTAGAACAGTATTGTGGATTAATGGATTATGTGGCAGATTTTGCTTCCAACAGAGACATTCCAGCTGAAAGAGCAATTATTTTGCCATCCTCTTTCCAAGGATCTCCTCGCAATATGCGAGAAAGGTATAATGATGCCATGGCTATTGTTACAAAATTTTGAAAACCAGACTTATTTATTACATTCACGTGTAATCCACAATGGCCAGAGATCAAGGAAAATTTGAATCTGGGACAAACTACTTCTGACCGACCAGATTTAGTGGCAAGAGTATTTAAAATCAAACTCAATTCATTAATACATGATATCACTAAAGCACACTTATTTGGACAATGTGTGGCTTTTGTTTACACCATTGAATTTCAAAAAAGAGGATTGCCACATGCTAACATACTTTTAATACTGCAGGAAAAAGACAAGTTGAACACTGCAGAGAGAGTGGATTCAGTAATTTCTGCACAATTGCCAGACCAAGAAAAATATACAAAACTTTGGGAGATTGTTACACATAGAATGATTCATGGCCCATGTGGAGAGATGAATCCGAATTCACCATGTATGGAAAATAAAAAATGTACTAAAGAATTTCCAAAACAATTGTGATGGATATCCTTTGTATAAAAGAACACAAGGACAAACAGCTATTATCCGTGGCCAAAAGGTTGATAATAGATTTGTTGTTGCATACAATCCACATTTGCTCATCAAGTACAATGCACACATCAATGTGGAAGCTTGCACTTCGATTAAATCAATTCAGTATGTGTATAAATATATATACAAAGGATATGATGCAGCTATTGTTGTTGTACAAGGTGCTTAAAATGAAAACGAAATTCCAATTTTACATGATGAACTATCAAATTATTTAGATGCTCGGTATGTGAGTGGTCCTGAAGCAATGTGGCGCCTTTTGAAATTTGAGATGCATGATCGGTCACATGCTATCTATCATTTAGCTGTACATTTGCCTCAAAGTCAGATGGTTTGCTTTACTCAAGGAAATGAAAGAACTGCATTATATCAAAGTGAAGACAAAGATACCACACTTACTGCGTGGTTTAAATTAAACTGTCAGGATATGCAGGCCAGACAATTTTTATACATACAGATACCATATCACTATGTATTTGTAAATGGTCTATGGCGACAATGAAGAAGAGATACACATAAAATCATACTACGCATTTATACCGTCAGTCCAAGGGATATTGAACGTTTCAGCTTAAGATTACTTCTGCTACATGTTCCCGGTGCACAGAGTTTTGAGCATTTACGTACAGTGAATGACATAGTTTATGATTACACATTCCTATTAGCTGCAAGACATCAAAATTTCATAGCTTATGATACAGAATGGGAGAGGTGTCTGGAAGAAGCAGCACTATGTCAAATGCCTAAGCAAATGAGACAACAATTTGCATTCATTTGTATATTTTACAATGTACCTGATGCTTTCACTTTGTGGGAAACATTTAAATTTAACATGTCAGAAGATTTCTTGAAACGTTACAGAGAACCAATAGCTCTGTTAAAAACATTGATGGAAATCCAAGAAATATTGTTGGCTCGTGGGTTAAATTGTGCAAGTTTTAATTTACCTGATCCAGGACTTATAGATGACATCAATTTTGATGATTATGACACTGAGCTACAAAAACAAAAAACCCAAGAAAAACTGGCAACTTTAAATATTTTACAGTTAGAAGCATTTCATGCCATCACAAATGCTACAGATGATGAAATGGTCAAAGACCGGTATTTCTATCTAGACGGACCAGGTGGATCAGGAAAAACTTATCTGTACAATTGTCAGATAGCTATGCCATTTGCAACAACTGGAATTGCTGCACTTTTGTTAGATGGTGGTAGAACTGTGCATAGTGGATTTAAGCTGCCAGTTCCCATTTTGGAAACATCAGTGTCAGATATTCGACTCAATTCCATACAAGCAAAAAAATTTAAACTAACTAAACTAATTATCATAGATGAGGCAACAATGATGTCATGTCATGCACTGCAATTCATTGACAGATACTTAAAAGAAGTGATGGATAATAAGTTGCCATTTGGTGGAAAGGTGATGCTGTTAGGAGGCGATTTTAGGCAAACATTACCTGTTGTGCCAAACGGAAATAGAACAGAGATCATTGAAACATGTATCAAGACCAGTAAATTGTGGCAAATATTTACACATCTCAAATTAGAATTAAATATGAGATCTAAAGGCCAAAATGAATTCAATGACTGGCTCATTAAAATCGGAGATGGAAAACATCCAGAAATACAGCATTTACCAAATGATACCACTGAAATTCCATCAGAAATGGTTTGCAATGAATCACTCATATCAGCCATATTTCTAAACACTCTTAATAATGAGGATTACACAGACATTGCAAACAAAGTGATATTAACATCAAAAAATATTGATGCCTTGAATGTAAATAACGAAATTTTTAAATATATCAATGCACCACAAAATAATTATTACAGTGCAGATTCAATTCTGTCAGACAGTGAATCAAATTTTAGTATCAAATTTATTAATTAGTTAACACCATCTGGAATGCCCCCACATATTTTACAATTGAAAAAAGGTGCAATTGTTATGTTATTGCGAAATATGAATCCAAAAAAAGGACTTTGTAATGGGACCAGATTAATTGTGCATGAGTTAAAAGATAATTTTATACATGCAGAAATTATAACTGGTACCCATAAAGGTGAATGAGTTTTTATACCAAGAATTGATTTAGCTCCAAGTGAGAGTGGTTTGCCCTTTGTCCTTCAACGGAGACAATTTCCAGTTATCATGGCATTTGCTATGACCATCAATAAATCCCAAGGACAAACTTTTAAGTCAGTTGGGATTTTTTTTAAAGGAACCAGTTTTTGCACATGGACAACTCTATGTGGCTTTTTCAAGGTGCACTAATCCAAAAGAAATTAAAGTGCATGTTGAAGAAAACGAAACTCAAGGTCATTTATTGGACGATTGATGTGTTTACACCAAAAACATTGTCTACTATGAGGTGTTGGAAAGATAGAGGACAATGGTTTCATTTTAATGACAACATTTTATGGGACTCAATATGATTGCACAAAAAAAAATATTTCACGTAAAACATCTAAAGAATGGACAAAAAAACATAGAGAACAGTGGTTTGACTTCCAGTACAAAATTAAAGTACTCTGGGACTCTTTAAATAGGGGACCACTATTTCACTTATGAAAATCTATGTGATATTTGCAGAATGGACAAACTGAAAAAAAAAAAAAAAATAACAACAAAAACAACAGTAAAATATCCTTAAACAGATTTGAATGGGTTCAAAGTTTTATATTTACATGATTGGCCCCACAAAACTATTAACTGATTTTTTCAGGATTTACAAGAGTTAAATGTTATTGTTTGATGTTACAATTTCAGATGTTAAATATGTGTTTTTTTAATTTTGAAAAAAAGGCTGTTAAATATATATGTGGTACAAATATGTATTGTTAGTATAAAGTTGAAGTATTTTAATAATAATTTGAAATGTATTATTTAAAGACAAAGTATTGACTCAGGGAGAAATCCGATCGCCAGTTAATGGGGTCAGGAAGGAATTATTTTTTTTCCCTTTTTGATACAATTGGACAAGTTTCAATAGGGGGGTTTTATTGTTTGCCTTCCTCTGGATTCAATGCTAATTTAGTTTAACAAGAGTTTAACAAATATGTTACAAATGATAAAAAGCATGTTATTGTTAAAACTATTTACTTACTCTAAGTTAATGTACTCCGCAGTTACTCAGTGATAAATATGTATTGAAAAGTGTTAGTATTGTTAACAAAATGTTGAACGAATGTTTCATATACAAGTTGCATGTTACAAAGTTTAATGTTTGTGAAATATAAGTTGAAAGTTAAAAAAATAAAAAGTTAAAAAAATTAATGTGTTTTTATTTTTAGAAAATAAAAAAGGGACAAATGTAGGTGACTCATTTTGTGTTGAAAACAAATTTCACAACATTTAATTTGTATTGACCGTCATTTTTTGACGGGCAAGTCGCTAGTATATATATATATATATATATATATATATATATATATATATATATATACTGTTAGACCAAGGGTAGGGGTCTAACAGTTGAGCACCTATCTGGTACCTGTAAACAATTGGACAACTTCCTAATACACATAATGCTGTCTCACGCTGTCTAACACATCAGAGATGTAATTTGCATATCTGTCAATCAATTGACCAAAACAGATTACTATACTGGTTCCTGTCTGTTTAACTGTTTCATGACTCCATGACTGTCTAACTGTTTCATGACCACCCACCTGCCCACATTTCCATGTGGCAATGTTATTCCCCTACCGATTTTCCAATAAAGCGGTATGTCCTCTATGGTAGCTCAATGCACCAGGATCTGTGACATATATATATATATATATATATATATATATATATATATATATATATGAACAAAATATGCCCTAAATAACCCTTGGCTTGGGTTATATGATGCTCAACACCAGTATTAAATAGAATACAAAAAAGAAGGGGAAGGTCCTCAACAATCTAGTACTTATTTAAAAATATAAGATTAAAATATCAAAATTTAATAATATGAAATATAAAATTGAAAAACTCGTCAGTATGGCTTGGAAAGCATATATGGCTTGTGCACATATATATTTATATTTATTTTATAACACTACATATATTTATCACAAGACTCACCTTATCACTGTACATACACATTTTTTCACTCTTTTTATATATCCCTTATAGTCGCACAGGTTGGGCTCCGGGGTACAACTCCATACGCCTTTCCCGTTCTCCCGGTGTACCCTTAATAGGACACTGGGAGCAGAGGTGTTGGAAGTAGAACTCGGTAAGATAGCCAGTGCCCTTAGTTGAATCATACCAATTTATTGAGATTGGTCTCTTTTAATCACACAGATGTCTTACATTGTATAGGATATTCTAGACCTTCATTATATTTACCATATGTTTAGTTTTTTCAGTATATATACTTTCCAAGCCATACCTTGAGTTTTTGAGTTTTTCAATTTTATATTTCATATTATTAAATTTTGATATTTTAATCTTATATTTTTAAATAAGTACTATATTGTTGTGGACCTTCCCCTTCTTTTTTTGTATTCTATATGTATATATATATATATATATATATATATATATATATATATATATATATATATATATATATATATATATATATATAATGTTCACACCAGTGGGCGGCAAACTTGGAGACATCCCCAGGTGGCAAAAGCTCTAGCTATTCCACTGTATGCATATATTTCATGATATAGTGATGGTATTTGTTATGAATAATTTGATCTATGGGATCATTATCTTCAACCCATAACAATAGAGATATATGCAGAATGAACTCATGGTATATTAATGGGACATTAATATGGATCTAGATTTTGACATGATTTGTTAAATATGTTTAAGCTTCCCAAGTTGGGTCAGATAGAGAGATAAAATATGTGTTTAATTTAGAGATGACTTATAGTAGTATTTAATATTGATTCTTTTTGTTAAGTTCATATCTTCTAAAATGTGGTTATATATTTTTTATTATATAATTTTTCAATTTAGAATTAACAGTTTCTAAGAATTAAACCTAAATATCCTGAGTCTTGACCACATACAACATATAGAAGACAATATTGTTCTTTAAGCAATCAATATACTCAAAATACTCTCCCAACCGCCCCCTTCGTTCTGCTAACGACCTCCTTCTTTCCTCCTCTCTCATCACCGCCTCTCACTCCCGTCTTCAAGACTTTTCTTGTGCTGCCCCTACTATTTGGAACTCCTTGCCCCGCTCCATTCAATTATCTTCCTGCCTCAAAACCTTTAAAAATTTACTAAAAACACACATGTTTAAAAAATCTTATCACCTTCAGCCTTAACATGTAAAAGTGCACACTCCACAGCCTTAATAACATTACACCCACAATCTACAGTACAACACACAGACACCTCCACTTGACTAAACAAATTTCTTTCACGCCACCATCTTGCATTTGTCACCCTCTTGTATCACACCTACATTGTAAGTTTGTGAGTTTTCAATATTGTGTCAGTGCCTTGGAAACAAGCTCTATGTACATTTGATACTAAGCTCAAAAACATGGCCCTCCATTCTGTATAAGGTGTTAAGTTTGTTTTTTGCAAGGTACTCAACCTCTGTACAGCGCTACGGAATATGTTGGCACGATATAAATAAAGATAATAATAATAATATTAGTAATAATAACCAATGTATTCATTTTTCAAACATAATATACATATGCTCATGCCTTCCATATATATGCTTAAGTACACTTATTAAAATTATTTGTACATTTACAATTACATGAAAAAGCTAAGACATGCTGAATTTTTATAATAAACTTAAAAATAAAAATGGATAGCCTAAAATGGAATAAAACAATTTGTATTGATATTTTTGTACTCATATTACTAATAATAATTGTAACAGTTATTAAGCCTATGGAATAAACATTATATAGAAATAAATTAACAGAATATTGCATCAAACCTTGTCTTTGTAGATCCAGGCAGAAAATTCATCCATTAAATAGAGAGAAAGAAAAATCTCAAATAATGGAAACTTAAAAATGGGAAAAAACACAACTTCACCAGATTTAAGACTTCTACAACAAGTTTAATGTTATGTCCAGTATTCATTTTATCTCATGCATACTTTTCAAATAAATACAAACTTGTTATTCTTATAATAATAATTGAATCTATAAAGTTATACAAAATGACAATATATTATATAATCTCTAAAATGATACAATAATATATAGAGTGAATATAAAATTGTGCATTAAAGATTCCATAAGATGTTCTCCTCCTGTTATAGATCTTCTGCTCCTCTTGTGGACCTTCTTTCAGAGTCACACTATAGATAAATAAAGCACAGAGTATATTAGATGCTGTTCTCTATGCCCAGATATTGTATCATTTATCTCTTCCGTTATCATTGGTAGTAAATATATTTATGTTGGGTTATGACCAGCTAGAGGTGCTTTGTTGGCTTCTGCACATATTTCACAAGGTTCATGTTACATAAATAAACGTGAGATTTATTTTTGAATAAAAAAAAAACATAAAAGCAAGGGATAACCTACTGATATTACTCACCAACATATAATTTTCTAATTCTGACTTGAGATAAAACTATTTGTGATTAAAAGAGAGAATTAAATTACTTTAGATAAACTATAAGTGACAGTGAATGTGAAGTTCTCAGGTGACTTCTGACTCCTTTCTCAGTTAATGATCATGTTTTATAGTTTAGGTCCTATATTTCCACATTTGTTCAGTGCTCTCTAATCTGCACCTAAATCCTATTGCATAAAATAGCAATACAAGATACCTGCTGAAGGTCTAATCTCATGTCCTGTCTAAGGTGACCTTGGAGTTGATGGTCTCAAACTTACCAAACTGATATCCGGCCACAAATGTCGCAGACGGTACAGATCCATCCTTATAAAACTGAACAAGTAGGGAATTCCCAGAGGAGATGATACTGGGGACAATGTCATAGGCACAGTATTTTCCTATTTGAGGGGATGTGGTTAGGGGGCCATCAAAAACTTTCAGGTAAGCATTAGAGCAGGTGCTCTGTGTCCCCATGTCAAATTGATACATAAATATTGAAACCTATAAATGAGAATAAACACATTAATGACATGGCTAGCAGAATTGTTGAATAATTTAATAAAGCAGGATAAATTTAATTAGCTATCACCAGATTGTAACACATTTCAACATATATTTAAAAAAAAATGTTGATCATCACTGATAATGTTAATAAAGGGCTGTATTGGTGTAGGGTTACTCTGTTTGACATTTGTTAGACCATATAGGTAATGTAAGTGGCCCCAGGGTAAGGCAGTTTTATAAAGTTTTGTTTTCTTGTGGGTTTTGAGAACAAATAGATTCTACAATAGCTTATTAGCATTATCAAGTTTATTCTACATATGCGAGTAAACGATAACTGTATAAAAGGAAGGAAAGTATGTCTTTCTGATTCAATGAAGCTTGGGCACGGAGCAAGAAGGAGTATAAGTGAGATTGGGATCAGAAAGGGAGTGACACTGAGATTGGTGAAAGCAATTCTGAGTGGGAAGAGAAGCAAGTATAAAAGGGTAGATTAGTGTGGCAAAGTATGATTGAGAAATATAAAGCAAATTATTTATTAATAATAATAATAATAATAAGTAAGCATATGATCAGTGATATGTACTCTCAAGTAAAGACAAGATCTCTACTCACCTTAGATCCTGTGGGAGCTGTGATTACCCAGGTACAGTTCAGGGAAGAGGTGGAGTACAGAGGCGTAAAGTACCCCGGGGAGGGAGAGGTAAAAGTAGTACCACATTGCACTGAAAGAGGATAAATAAACAGACTGAGACATCATTTTCTAAGAAATTAAAAAAACTCAAGAGGGAAACACATTCAATGGTAAGAAGCAAATAAACCACAGTAGCAGATAGTTTTCAGAACTTTTCACACTTTATTAGGTTTAATGACAAATAAGGGGATATTTGATTTGTTATGTCCTCTGATATTGCTATATAAATATCCATCCTACTTGAATTTTCCCCTGGTTTACTACATTGCTCATCTATTTTAATCTTCTGAAGTAATAACAACATTTAATGTAACAAATGTACCATTAGTTTTTTTGTGTTTTTGTGTAAATTTCAAACATTTGTCCATGTCCTGTTTGAATTACCCCCACATACATTTTAACATGAGTGAGGACATGCCAACTCTATTAGTGATTTTTATCTACAATTAAACATGCATTTACCTGAAGTCCGACAATAAATAATTACAAAAATATAAAATAAAACAGCAGTCAATCTGAGGCACTTTACTAGTATCGAAACATTAATTGAAATGATGTATACTAATTATACCATTCTCTTGCATGCTGTCCAAATACTTAAACTATCCATTCAAATGTATTTGAAAAAGAAACAATGAATGCAGTTTTATGAATTAATGCTTTAAACGGAGCCTTACCCAAATATAGTGGAACCATTTACATGGTTCCCCCATAGGCTCTCACTTTATTTGCATAGTTAAGCCAACCAACTTGATTGACATTACCTTCCTAAGACTAATATGTCCTGCTGTAAATTTCTAAAATTGTGTGGCTTTAGACCTTCAATTATTGTGGAGGAAATGTAGGTAACTAAATGTCTGAGATAAATCTAATACTTCTATAGTCATTAGGAACTTCATCTGGCAAGTAATTGAAAAGTTTGGTTAGTTGACCTACCAGCACAAACTGAGACTTCTTAAAACCACTGAATTTTGTGGGAGAACTTTTATTTTTTTCGAATGGCAATAGGTGTGTTGTCCACTATGAAAAGTCAATATAACTTTTACTCTAGTATAAATATATTATTTAGGTGTATGAAAAGCCAAGAGAAATATAAGGAAATTCTGCTTTGCAGTAAGAGTGATAGATTAATCGGTAGAAGAAGGTTTGTGGGAGTAATTTGGTCTTATCTGCAGTTACATTTAGGATTTCTGTAGGTTCTTGCCTGACACAATATAAAGAAGACAGAGGTGCCAGCCGTTCCTACCTGTGCTGTAGGTAGCCTTGAAGCCAGTTGCCGCAGTGGCATTGTCAGTGACAAACTCCAGTAGCATCATGTTTGTAGAGGACACCAAGGAAGGGAGCTGTCCAGTGCCACAGGCTCTGTCTACAAGTACTGGAGATGACCTGGTGGGTCCATCATAGACTCTTAGGTAATCTGAGGCACAGTCAGGAGAGGTCTGGACGTCAAATGCACTAAACTGCAAGAAAATCTGACAAAGGAATTTCCATTTAATACAACAGGAAGAAGATATTTTACAGCTGATTTCTCATCCAAAAATAAATATTATCTTGCCTACAACATAATCTACTCTTTCTGTTGGTATTTACCTGATTTGATGGGGCTCGGATAAGCCATACACAGTCAGCATTAGTTGGGTAATTACTGGGGTAGTTGGCAGACATTAGTGTCCCGTTCGAATTAGGAAAGACGGTACTGCAGGCCCCTGGAAGAAAAATACACATTGCTCAATATATAGGACAATCATTGGCCAAATGAATTATTTAAAATAAAGAAGATGAATTCTGACATACTGCTACCATATATTGACACAGAATATAAATATTCATTTGCTCTATAAATTCTTACCACAGTTGTATAACTTGTTTATTTTGGAAATATCCAAGTTGCTCAGTCCATATCTCTGTCCAATATTCACTGTTGGGTCTGGTTTGGGGACAATGGTGGGTAGTCCTGCTCCTATAGAAAAATCATACCTACAAAAACAAGATTATTAGCATTTATTAGTATCCTAATGTACTTTAGGACTGAGGTGCTACGTATACTTTACACTGGAGGAGAGGATCATTCACTAATGATTTTTTTGTTGATATGAATCTATTCTTTTTCTTTTCATATGAACTCACTACAAGTCTCTGCTTTTCTCGCTCCCACTACCAGATAAAACTTAATTATGTTAGTAATGTTGAACTTTTATGCTTTTCATGTCATTGGCTGTATTGTAATTTGTTTCCACATTTTGTGATTTTGATACCAACAGCTCCAGTGAAAGTTGCACAGGTAATACTGACAGATCTGTGTAAGTAATAATGTTATTTTATGTGTAAAAACAATACCCCAGCATCTCATATAGTATTTATGTCTGATTGTATCACCTGCCATAGTGCATCACCGATGAGTAATCATATTCCAAGCCCAGATTGTCAGTGACCATTTTGTCAAAGTTTGCAAGATTATCTGTAAAAAACCAAGACAGTTACTTACGTGACATGATTTCAACCACAGTTTTACTTTCTAATTAGTCCCCATAACAACCTCACTTAGAATACTATGTATTGATCACATTTTGCACATACTGGGCAGACTGGAATATTATTGCTGTCTTTGACACAGCCATTATCTCTTTCAAAGACATTATAACACATTGACTATATACCCTTTGGGGCTCATAGCCATTGGAGCTATGTTACAAGTTAAATAATATATTGCTGTATATGGTTCAGTCATACACTACATGTTCTTTATACAAAAAAATTTAGACAATTTATTTTTTATTTTCAGTATAAAAAAACATGGTGGACACTTGTTTTCTCTCTTTTACATGGTAGTATAATTAGTAGCTAAAAATACTGAATGCAGATGTAGGGGACAGACATAATTTAGTGTACTGAATGGTACCAAAGAGGCAGATCATGTAGGAAACCACAGATATACATTAGCTCATCAAGACTCCAGTTAGTACATTGCCACACAAATACTTCTCCAAGAAGAGAAAAGGGTTTTGTTTATCTCAAGATTTATTTTTATCATAAAAACCGGCTAGTCCAATTTATAATGTCAATTAATGTTCTACCTAATTTCATAGTTCATGTTGGTATAAGTGCAGGGGTGATATTATATATACATTGTGCCAATGTCTTACTTGGTATGATGTTGGCTGTCATTATATTTACGTAGTCATCCCGGTCGCTCCTGCTCTGCTCATGGTAGAATCCCAGGACATGATCCAGTTCATGTTGGACTACCCCCCTTTGTATACAGCTGCCTGACTGTAGAGACACCACCTGGGGCCCCCCAATCTTTCCAACATAAGACCAGCAGCTAAAAGGAAGAGGTTGGTTTAGTCTTTAGTTTTATATTTTAGTCAGTTAATATTAATAAGTTAGTTCATTTGCATATTTTATGTTGTATTAGTCGCCTTGAAGTGAGTTTTAGACATATTTTTAAACTAACTAGTATGTTTACATTTATTAAATACGGGTTTATTTCAAGACAGGCTGAAAATATGAGAAAATATTTATTATTTAGGGATAACACAATCATGTGATTTTTGGGACTTGTTATGTATCATAATCATTTGGATAACCAGTATTTATCCTGTCTCATTCATGCATAACCAAAAATAGATCTCTGTTTTCTATTATTTCTGTTAGATTTGTACTGTTATGATCAGTTTAAGTCAAGTTTTCTACACCTTTTTTTCCATACAGATATTGTTTTATTTATTTCCAGTAAAAGTAAGTTTGTAACAACTAGAAGTAAACACAAGACCACCAACTATCACTAAGAAGGGTTTCAGAAGCTTTAGTAAAATTCCAGATACATTTAAATGTTTTAATAAAAGACCCACAAATGCAATTACATTTGATCTACAAAGTGATTACATACAATATTTTCATTATCGTAATATCTTCATATTATTATATTCATGACATACCCAGAGCCGGACGTAATCTGCACATAGTCAGGTTCCACTGTGCGAGGAATAAAGCGCACACAGGTCAGAGTAGCAAAGTCCTTCATGGCATCGGTGATAACAGAGACAGAGTAAGCATCTGAGGAGACACCATACAGAGGGTTATGTGCAGGGCATGGAGTCATTGTATGGAGAATAAACAAAACGGCGAAAATAGAAAGATATATCTGACTGTTTAATATTAGTATGTTTTTCAGATATTCTATAGATAATATATATTGAATTTCCTTCTGGGTTTAGAATGGGACGTACACTAGATGAGGGGTTATCATCAGGACTATTAGTCTTCTAAAGACACAGAATGAAGGGGAACCATTCTCAGGGATCCATTCTGGAAAAATGAATTACATCTCAGTTTTGTAAAAGAGAGGAGGCCATTTTCTCATATACATAATGTTAATTTGTTAATATACTACCTAGCATATAATGTTGAAGATAAAAAATGATACTTTGTTAGTATAAAACATTGTGATGCTTGTTGATATTTTATTTTTGTGGGTGGAGAAAATTAATCAGTGCTAATATTACTTGATATTACTTGAAATACAGACAATATGACTGTTGTAAGAATACTCACCATAACTAGTGGAGATGGTGTATGGGACATTGACTATACCATTGCTGTTCTTGCTCCATCTACAAGAGTCTCCACCCCCGCTACATACCATGGCACTGCGCCCAACTTGTCCAGCTATGTCCCCGTGTTGCAGCATCTTTGTGCTGTCTGTATGCAAAGAAACACAAAACATTAATATCCACACTCCAACAACTCCCTCCATACTAACCCCCATACATTAACAATAAACACACTTAGTCTAAAGACACTGTAAATTGTCGATTGAATTGAATGGTTTGTTATAATGTGTAAGTAATTATTGCCACATATTGTGTAGCGAAGATACATCTTGATTTATAAAATACATGAGAAAATACTAGGACACTAAACTGTCTTCTTGTTAAAGATGTTATCTTGTTTGGTCTGATTTAATGTATTACTTTCTATGTAAAAGATATATTTAATATTACAGTGAAATGCAAATGGAAAAGTGTTTTTACTCTTAAGAAATATTTATCCATTTATATCTTAGTTTACTCTTAAACAAAGTACTTCTCAGATATACCTTATCCCCTTTCACTCAGTACATACAATTCTACCTTCACACACACTCAAGTCTACCTAAGTATAATTATTATACTCTAGATCACTGAGTATCCCTTAATTCCTCCCTTATCCGTGTTACTTTACCCATATTCCTCAATGTTACCTTAGAAGACCTGAGTTCTCCTTCTCCCAATGTACCCACCTTTATCTACTCCCTTTCAGTCAATACTCCCCAGTGTTATCTTATTTGCCCACATTCACATTGAAATACCCAGTTATACCTTTATCCATTCCCTTTTACTCATTATGCTTTATTAAATATGTATTGATCCTCATTCATTCAGTAAAATCTTTCTTTACCTTTGTTGGCTTCTAGGATCATGCTGAAGATATCCTTTGTAGGATCAGTGATATTTACTGTAGCTAGAGGAGAAAGAGGAGCAATAATCACTGTATCATAATAGTATTACATCTTTATCATGTGGCATGTAACTATGTAATTGAAACCATGTCTAATTGAATTGCCTTTAGATTTATCCCAGTCTATCGGGGCTTGTTCTATATTATCTATTACTGTGTTATAACTATTAGAAATGTTTCAGTTTTGTCTGATCTGCCTACTTTAAAGTGATGTTGATGTGTAAGTCTGATGGTGATGTATGGACATTAGTGATAACACAAGAGCTAATCATATAAAGTAAGATCCCAAGAATGAAATATAAGAAATATAATATGGATTACTAAGAAATAACATTCATACAATCACTTCCTGCCACTTGTATCATAGATTAGTTGTAGTCCATATATAAAAGCAGAGTATTAAATAAATATAATAATATTACACATAATATCTCTCTTATACTTATATACAGATACATCTGATGAAATCTGTAACTCTCAGATATATCTCATATCTGATGAATGTTTATATTGCCAGGTATATCTCTACTTAAGTTCACAGAGACAAATACATATAATACTTGTTTATTAAATAGTTTATAATTATACATACCTTTAGCTTCTAGTTTTGGATGGAAAATCTGAAACAGAATCATAATATCATAAATGGTCCCTACAGTATAATGTTACATTCATTAAAAGTCATATGAAGGTGTATAATTACAGATATTACAAATAGCGACAACAACATTCACAGACCAGATTCATCAATCTAGAGCCTGTATTCCTCAGGTGGATCCTATAGTATTAGTATATATGTATATATGTACTGTAACAAGAAGTATGTATTTATTGTACAGCTCTATAACATGCTAGGATACTTTATAACACAATCTCTAATAATAGATAAGTACATTGAGATTAAACCAACAATACATGACACACAGATATTAATACAATGTATTTATATAATATTCTTACCTGTACAGGAGCTCCCAGGTTACATTGTATCAGGGAGGCCAGGAGAATGAGGAAGACCCTGATGTCCATCCTGGAGATACTCAGTACTTGTCTAGAATTGCTACAGTTCTTGATTCTTGTGTTGGAAACCAGCCAGACGTTGGCCTTATATTCCTAATTTGGGCAATGTTTCAGCCAATCAGCTGCCAGAACAAAAGCTTAATTGGTGCCTCCTGTAGGATCCCTCCGGGGTATCTATGAGTCAGGGAAAACTGAAGGGCTGTGATGTTATTTTGTGATTACTGGTAATGATGGTTTGCTTATTAGAACTGTAATTAGTGCAGGTTGTCACTTATTAGAACTGTAATTAGTGCAGGTTGTCACTTATTTCTTACATCCAGAACAAATTGTAATTATTCACAAGTCACACACAAATATCCCAACAAAAACTATCATTGTAATCTACCAATTAAACTAGAGGGGAGAACAAGTTATATGTGAATAAAATATATTATAAACATACAGTGTATTTTCAGCAATACTATATAATAATAATATAATAATATCATAAGATACTAATTTATGGAAGAATTAGGACTTGCATTATTTATTATATGTGTTCTTGGTCGTCAGTAAACATTTTTTAAATACATGTTAACTCACGTATAACACCATGATATTTTTTTTTCTGGCATTTCTACATAAGAAATAAGGGACATATGTCTAACTTTTCATCAAAAAGGTAAGGTTTTGACGATTATAAAAGTTTTTCTCTACATGAAAAAGGAATTCTGCAAGTGTTTGATATTTTACTTTTAACATTAAGTGAATTCTATTTTGCAGCAAGGATAAGAACCTAAAAGATAGCTTTCTATTGTGAGGAAAAGATAGAAAATAAACGAGAGTCTATACTCATAAAACACATAACAGGAAGACAAGCATGCCTGGGATATGCATAAGGCCATCTTGTTTAGAGAGATGGGATTGGGAGACTGTGCAGGCTTTCTGATTTTTATTTGCAGTCAAATCTATCCGTTATATGTGATAAAATGTGAATAAATTGAAATTATAAATCCCTATTTCTTATCTTTCTGTGAATGTTGCTTATTAAAAAAGGTTGATGATTATCTAATATTTGTACATAAGAGTAAATGTACAGTAAACTAATTGTAGTTGGGTGTTTTTAATGATTTCCAGTGAAACAATAGATCCCGGTCAGACTGAGGTAGACTTGAGTGTTGGTTTAGGTATCACTGATGAATATGAAGGTAGAATTGTGATGTGTTGAGTGAAAGTGAGTGACGTATAATTGAGGAGTACCAGGAAAAAGAGATACGAAGGTAAACTAAGGTAAAATGGTGCAAAACTGGTTGAGAGCAATAACTGATATTCCGTTATTAAATACTGAAACAAACTACTGTTTTAGTATTTAATACTTTTCCTTTGCATTTTACTTTAGGGTTAAATATCTCTTTAGAGGAAATAAATTTAAATCAGACCATCCGAGACAAAATTATTTAACTGTTATTTGTTTCCTCCTCTAGGATGAATGTTTTATGTTACTAGTAAAATATATCACCTTCTACAGCTAACCTATTGTTCTTTAAGATATTTGTTTTAGTATTTTTATCATGTATTTATTTATATCAATATATATTCATTAAGCTACACAATATTTTAACAGTGTAGGATGTCTATATATTGAGTCTGTTTATTTTGATTTTTCACATATTATGATGAAAATGAATGGAGTAGGTGGAGTGTGGATATTAATATCATTTTGCATATCTTTGTATACAGACAGCACAATAATGTAATAAAGTGATGTAGCTGGATGAGGTGGATTCAGCGATACGATATGTTGAGTTAGTGGAAACTCTTGTAGATGATATAGTATAGTCCTTGCGTTAGGTGCCATCTCCAATAGTTTCAGTGAGTATTCTTACTGCTCTCAAATGGTCCCTATTTTTAAATAATGCTAACACTGAATCATTCCCCCCCCCCACAGAAACAACATATAAATAAGCACTACACTGGTTTATGCTGACAAATTATCTTTTTTACCCCAATGCTATATGCTAGGAAGTAGATATGTAGTATAAATATATTTTTAAGTGAAGACAGTCTTTTCTCTTTTACAAGACTTAGACCTGATTTATTTTCCAAGACTTGATGTCATTACCTTCTGTTCTTTGTCTTTATACAGTCTAAAATACCAGATGAAAGCCCCTCATCTAGTATCCTTCCAGTTCTGAGCCCAGATGGACATTTTCTATATACAATATTCATAAGATGTACCAAAACCTTGCTAATAACCAACAGTCAGATATATCTTTCCATATTTGTCCCAGAGAGACCTTTTTTATTATGTTCAGTATCTTTATAAATTAGTCTTTGCCCCTGCTGGTGATGCCATAGAGGATTTTATACTCTGACCTGTGCACTCTATTCCCTGTACTGTGAAACCTGACCATGTGCGGATTATGTTGGATTCTGGGTATGTCATTATTATAATAAAGTGCCAACATACAGAAAACAAAACAGCACATACTAAAATGTTTGAACAGAAAGAATTGAGGGCTTGATGTACTTATGACAGTTTATGTTCTATGAGGTACAGTGCCTTGCAAAAGTATTCACCCCCCTTGACTTTTTACCTATTTTGTTACATTACCGCCTTAAGTTCAATGTTTTGTTAATCTGAGTATTATGTGATGGATCAGAACACAATAGTCTAAGTTGGCGAAGTGAAATTAGAAAAATATATACATAAAACAATTTTTTAGAAATAGAAAGCTCTGGTGCAACCAATTACCTTCAGAACATAATTAGTGAGATGATGTCCACCTGTGTGCAATCTAAGTGTCACATGATCTGCCATTAAATATACAGACCTTTTTTTAAAAGCCTCAGAGGCTACAACACCTAAGCAAGAGGCACCACTAACCAAACACTGCCATGAAGACCAAGGAACTCTCCAAACAAATAAGGGAGAATGTTGTTGAGAAGTACAAGTCAGGGTTGGATTATAAAAAAATATCCAAATCTTTGATGATCCCAGGGAGCACCATCAAATCTATCATAACCAAATGGAGAGAACATGGCACAACAGCAAACCTGCCAAGAGACGGTCACCTACCAAAACTCACGGAACGGGGAAGGAGGGCATTAATCAGAGAGGCACCACAGAGACCTAAGGTAACCCTGGAGGAGCTGCAGAGTTCCATAGCAGAGACTTGAGTACCTTTACATAGGATGACAATAAGCTGTAAGCTCCATAGAGTTGGGCTTTATGGCAGAGTGGCCAGAAGAAAGCCATTACTTTCAGCAAAAAACAAAATGGCATGTTTTGAGTTTGCGAAAGGCATGTGGGAGACTCCCAAAATGTATGGAGGAAGGTGCTCTGGTCTGATGAGACAAAAATGTAACTTTTTGGCCATCAAGGAAAACGATATGTCTGGCGCAAACCCAACACATCACATCACCCAAAGAACACCATCCCCACAGTGAAACATGGTGGTGGCAGCATCATGCTGTGGGGATGTTTTTCAGCAGCCGGGACTGGGAAACTGGTCAGAGTTGAGGGAAAGATGGATGGTGCTAAATACAGGGATATTCTTGAGCAAAACCTGCACCACACTGTGCGTGATTTGAGGCTAGGACGGAGGTTCACCTTCCAGCAGGACAATAACCCCAAACACACTGCTAAAGCAACACTTGAGTGGTTTAAGTGGAAATATGTAAATATGTTGGAATGGCCGAGTCACAACCCAGACCTCAATCCAATAGGAAATCTGTGGTCAGACTTAAAGATTGCTGTTCACAAGCACAAACCATCCAACTTGAAGGAGCTGGTGCCGTTTTGCAAGGAGGAATGGGCAAAAATCCCAGTGGTAAGATGTGGCAAGCTCATAGAGACTTATCCAAAGTGACTTGGAGCTGTGATTGCCGCAAAAGGTGGCTCTACAAAGTATTGACTTCAGGGGGATGAATAGTTATGCACATTGATTTTTTCTGTTATTTTGTCCTATTTATTGTTTGCGTCACAATAAAAAATAGAAAAAAAACATCTTCAAAGTTGTGGGCATGTTCTGTAAATGAAATGATGCACATCCTCAAACATTAATTTCCTTATTAATTTGAGGTGGTGAGGCAACAAAACACAAAAAATGGCAAGGGGGGGGTGAATAATTTTGCAAGGCACTATATATGGAGATGGCAGAGACATGAGGAGGACAACTTGATAAGAAGTTGTTATAGTATGAGTGGTATATCATCGTGCTGTGTTATATCATACACTGGTTTCATAGCTTCAAATATTTTCTCAAAATTAATCTTTTTAAAGCCCATCACCTACATTCTAATGTAACCAACTGCTTTATACGTCACAACACACAGTCACATCCAGTTAATAGATCCTGCTGACTATCACTACCCATCATGCACCTCTTCTTTTGGCTCACACAAAAAAAGGGATTCAGTTCCATCAGTCCGTCTAAAGACTTATTTAGCTTTGGTATGTGATGAAGTTTGCATGTGTCTTTGCTTTGTTAGCTTATGTACTTAAATTATTCTAATTTACTGTTACTCTTTAAATTATGCTATGCAACATGTTGGTATTTCATTATCATCATCATCATCATCATCATTATTATTATTATTATTATTAATTTATATTTTATTATATTTATTACTATTATTTATAATTTAATAATAATAAGAGTTACTTTATTATAGTTTATAGAGAGCTCAAATACACAGCTATCTCATCATAGAAAACTATTATTTATTCTCTCTTCTACCAATTATGGCATCTCTCACCAATTATGATGCCAGTCATTAGAGGGAAGCCATGACCTCCATACACCTGCCCTCTCTACCTGTTACTCTTTATACTTACAAGCACGCCTCTAATTAGATTAGTAAAACTATTAAATGAATAATGTGTGTTAAAAGTGTGTTAAGAATAATGAGAGTTAATGCTATACCAGTTGTGAAGACTCCCTGCTGAGACAATGACTGGAAATTCAGAGTAATCTATATCTACCTATTGGAGGTTACCAGTGGCAGCAAGTTATATGAGGCAGGACTGTATATCAATGGGATTTCTAATGATGAGGGATAAAGACAACATTTGGTGTTTCACTGAAGATAAAGGTCACCTCATTATTTTGATGTATATTATATTATAGCTGTTCATAACTCTTTTAAAGTTTCAAATATATATTTAATGTTTCCACCTAAGGAATCCTATTAAACACACCATAAGAAAAACAAAGCACACAACTAACTGTGAGCACCTGACTCAAACCTAATGACAACCACAACAAGCATGGAAAACTATTGTGTATTCTCTCCACCACTTTCCAATTAGGATGCCAGTTATTAGAGGTTAGGAGTGACCTGCAAAGCCCTCTCTGTATTTCTATTGATGACCCAATGAGATCAGTAACACAATGCAATGACTGCTTTGTATTATATGCCATTTAGTTCCTGTCTTACAGGCTCCAGCTGAGACTGGACATTCAAAGTAAACTCAATGATGCCCCCCAGCTATTGGATAGTTTTGGCCAGAGGTACTTAGATATAACAAATAGCAATTACACAATTCTGTATATCAGTGTGATTTGTCATCTTTTTAAGATCAAGAAAAAAGGCAAGTCATGGACTTTGAGAAATGTTTCAGAGAAAATCTGAGTTCTTGAAAACACTGTTTATGAATACAGGAATCCCATTTGAGTTTGTCCCATCATGAACACAAGGGTTTTTCCAGCTATAGTGGAGGAAGTGATAGTGAAGGAGAGATACAGAAACCATGCAAAATAATTGGCTAAGATTGGATAAGATTCACATTGTCATCACCCCTTCTCCCTCACTAGCCCAGAAGCAAGAAGTTGCATCAATAGATGCAACCACAACTTTCCAGAAATATAAACACCCCTCTCACACTTACAATTTCCAGCTCTGAATCATGGATTCCTATGTCCAGGAAATATATTATAATTTATTTATTTTTGTTTCTAATTAAAAACTAGCATTATACACATTTTCATTTCAATGTTAGTACAAAAAGTATTATAAACACTAGTACTAGTGAGGATTTGTTCCACAACTTTTTGATAATTTCTCATCTTCCATTGTTGTTAGTCTTTTGATTGATTTAACCATTTCTATAGACATATTTTTAAACTTGGTCTGAATTGTGGAACGCACATTTTGCAAGATTTATATAAAGTCATTTCTAGCTTCAGTAGTATTAAGATATAATTTAGATTTTGCGTTTATACATATGTAACAGTCTTCTTTCCAATTAGATCTATCGAATGCACAGAATATTTTCCTGTTTAATATACACATACATTTTGATATGTTTTCAAATGTAGTGTACAACCCAGTTATTGTATTTTTAAAAGAATATGCAGAGAGACAAAAGACTGAATTAAATAATTATATTTTCAAGTAATAACTTAGATAGCAGAAATGTCTAAAACCAGTCAATACTACCGGTTCTGTATCCCCCACCTGTGGGGTCTTTCATGTTTACTTGTAACATTAATCCAACTCACATTTTAAATGTGTTTTTTTCATGAAATAATTGTATATATCACTAATTTATGAAAGATTATTTTCCTATCTCTTCCTTTATCTGTGTTCACTAGTTCACCTACACAGAGGCTACTATCATGGGCTTAGGAGCCCCAAAAAATCTAGGGTTGATAATCCAACTCTACTCCCAGGGGATCTACTGCTGATGCACCTGGTGGCACTGCTCTGGTGTGTGTGTGTCTTTGTTTATCTTCTCAATGCCTTTGCCCACCCCCAATATAATTAAAGATATATATATATATATATATATATATATATATATATATATATAGATACAGTATCTCACAAAAGTGAGTACACCCCTCACATTTTTGTAAATATTTTATGATATATTTTCATGTGACAACACTGAAGAAATGACCCTCTGCTACAATGTAAAGTAGTAAGTGTACAGCCTGTATAACAGTGTAAATGTGCTGTCCCCTCAAAATAACTCAACACACAGCCATTATTGTCTAAACCATTGGCAACAAAAGTGAGTACATCCCTAAGTGGAAATGTCCAAATAGGGCCCAAAGTGTCAATATTTTGTGTGGACACCATTATTTTCCAGCACTGCCTTACCCCTCGTGGTCATGGAGTTCATCAGAGCTTCACAGGTTGCCACTGGAGTCCTCTTCCGCTCCTCCATGATGACATCACGAAGCTGGTGGATGTTAGAGAACTTGCACTCCCCCACCTTCCATTTGAGGATGCCCCGCAGATGCTCAATAGGGTTTAGGTCTGGTGACATGTTTGGCCAGTCCATCACCTTTATCTTCAGCTACTTTAGCAAGGCAGTGGTCGTCTTGGAGGTGTGTTTGGGGTCATTATCATGTTGGAATACTGCCCTGCGGCCCAGTCTCTGAAGGGAGGGGATCATGCTCTGCTTCAGTATGTCACAGTACATGTTTGCATTCATGGTTCCCTCAATGAGCTGTAGCTCTTGTTGACTTTCAATTAATCGTTTTTCATGTCCATGTGTTATTTCTTTATAATTTTTTAAACATAAATGACAAAGGCTCAATCCTTAAATATACTTATTAAAATTCTATGTAAATTACATTCACATGCACAAGCTAAGACAATCTGACATTAATACAACACACTTTTATATATTTTTTGACACACAATAGACATAAACATAAATGGCCACTCATGCCAGATACTCCCACTGTAATGATATAGAAATCACAAAGTTGTGGAGACCAGTAGCCAAGGTCAGCAATAATCCAGTTCCGCAAACTAGTAGGTGAAAACAGGAACAAGGTTTATTGAAGTGATCAGAAACCACACAATAATCTGGCAAGGAAACAGAGACAGGAAGTGCCTTATATGGGCCAAGAACCACACAGCTGACCAGACACAGCTAAAGAGAGTTGTCACTGATTGCATTGCTTTTAGAGTCAAGGTATCAGATCTCAGGCAAATCTGCAAGAGGCAGGCTGGCGCAGTGGTAGGGAAGAGGTATAGCAGCCTGGGGACCAGGGTTCAAAACCCAGCAGAGTCAATTCCTCACATTACCCCCGCCTCTATAGGTGCAGCCTCTGGATGCCCTATTACCTGGTTTAGCAGGGTACTGCACATGAAAAGACCGAAGGAGATCAGGAGCGTGAATATTGTCCACTGGTTCCCACAAACTCTCCTCCTCACAATAGCCTTTCCAGCGAACCAGATACTGAAGCTTGCCACGGAAGATCCTGGAGTCAAGAATTTTGTCCACTTCGTACTCATCCTCACCATCCACGAGGACTGGAGGTGGGGCAGGCAGGGCTCGGCCAGGGAAAGTGTTTTCATGAAAAGGTTTAAGCAGTGCAACGTGAAACACTGGATGTATTTTCATGGAATTCGGGAGTTGTAAACGGAAAGTGACAGCATTGATCTGAGCAATGATCTCAAAAGGTCCCATGAACCTTTGACCCAATTTATGAGAAGGAATCCGAAGCTTGAGATTCCTTGTAGACAGCCACACCTTGTCACCAACGTGATAGACTGGGGCCTCCTTTCTATGCCTATCAGCAGCTCTTTTGTAACATTCCTGAGCCTCCAAAAGAGTCTCTTTCAACAGTGCTTGGGAATCACGTAAGGCCGTTAGCCGGTCAGCAACAGCAGGAATGGAAGTAGTAATTGGGAGACTGACTAGAAAGGTCGGATGGTAACCATAGTTGGCAAAAAATGGGCTCAAAGAAGTGGAGCAGTGTTGGGCATTGTTATAGGCAAACTCCGCCGTGGGTAGAAAATCCAGCCAGTCATCCTGCAGGTAACTAATATAGCACCGCAAATATTGCTCCAAAGTCTGGTTGGTTCGCTCAGTCTGTCCATTACTTTGCGGATGAAAAGCTGACGACAGATTTACATTAATACCTAGATTAGAACAAAAATGTTTCCAAAAACGAGACGTAAACTGTACTCCCCTGTCAGAAACTACTTCATCAGGCACTCCATGCAAGCAAAATATTTCCCGAATAACCAGGTCAGCCGTCTGTTTAGCTGAAGGGAGACCACGAGCTGGTATGAAATGACCCATCTTAGTTAACCTGTCCACAACAACAAGAATGGTAGTGTGTTCCTTAGAGGGAGGTAGTTCCACAATAAAGTCCATGGATATAGATCCCCAGGGACGATGAGGAATCGGAAGAGGCTGAAGCAAGCCAACAGGGGATGAGCGAGGAGTCTTATGTCTGGCACACACATCACAAGAGGACACATACTTCTTAACATCCTCATGATACTTCGACCACCAAAAGGATCGGACAAGTAGCTCTTGTGTCTTTCGGATTCCTGGATGACCTGCTGGTTTTGAGTCATGGTAGAGACGTAAAAGGTCCAGTCGAACTGACTCCGGAGCAAACAGACGTTGTTGAAAAATCCAAAACCCATTACGCATCGTCATATGGTGGTCACGAGGAGGATCACGAAGAACTGGGTCTTCAGCGTAGCCCTTTTTAATGCGAGACATCAGATCAGAAGGAAATGTAACTCCTATAAATATATCCTCTGGCAAGATGGTGGTATGGAGGGGGTCAGCTATTCTAGACAAGGCATCCGTCTTACCATTCTTGGAGCCAGGACGGTATGTAACCAAAAAATTAAACCTTGAGAGGAATAGGGACCAGCGTGCTTGTTTGGCTGACAGTCTCTTAGCTGATCGAATACATTCCAGATTTTTGTGATCTGTGAGGACAGTAATTGGATGGGTAGCTCCCTCCAAGAGATGTCTCCATTCGGTGAAGGCAGCTTTTATAGCTAATAGTTCTTTATTCCCTATGTCATAGTTTCTTTCTGCTGGCACCATCTGGCGGGAATAGAAGGCACACGGATGTAACAGCATCTTAGGTCCAGTCCTTTGAGACAGTATAGCACCAACAGCTGAATCAGAAGCATCAACTTCCACAATAAATGGTAATTCCGGCTGAGGATGTACCAGGACAGGGGCAGAGGTAAACAGAGTCTTCAATCGGGAAAATGCGGTATCCGCCTTATCGGACCACTGAAAAGGAGTCCCTTTACGTGTGAGTTCAGTGATCGGTGTAATAACGGCAGAGAAATTCTTAATGAAACGCCTGTAAAAATTGGCAAACCCCACAAATCTCTGAACATCTTTTTCATTCTTGGGGATGGGCCAGTCCAGCACAGCTTTAATTTTACTTGCGTCCATACTTAAACCTTTGGGAGTTATTACATACCCCAGGACTTGAATGTCTGTTTGTTCAAACTCACATTTTTCTAGTTTAATGTATAGGCGGTGGGTACGAAGGCGCTCTAGAACTATACGGACCTGTTTTCTGTGGTTTTCAAGATTATCAGAGAATATTAGGATATCATCCAAATATGCCACAACAAACTGATCCAGGAGATCTCGTAGTACATCATTGATAAGATGCTGGAAAGTTGCAGGGGCATTACAAAGCCCAAAAGGCATTACTAGATATTCGTAATGCCCGTACCTGGTTCTGAAAGCTGTTTTCCATTCATCATTGGGTCTTATGCGAACCAGATTATATGCCCCCCGAAGATCAAGCTTCGTAAATATTTTAGCTGAGCGGAGTCTCTCCAAAAGTTCAGGAATCAGAGGCAAGGGGTAACGGTTTTTAACAGTGATGTTATTAATGTCCCTGTAATCAACGCATGGCCGTAGGCTGCCATCTTTCTTTTCTACAAAGAAAATAGGAGCTCCTGCTGGAGAAGTAGATGGTCGAATAAAGCCTTTGGCAAGATTTTCTTGTAGGTATTCACGAAGAGCTTTCAATTCAGGCTCAGATTGGGAATATATACGGCCAAATGGGATAGCAGCCCCAGGCAACAGCTCTATTGGGCAATCATAAGGCCTGTGGGGTGGAAGCTGATCAGCATTCTTCTTATCACAGACATCTGCAAAATCCTGATATTGTAGAGGAAGCTTAGTCAAGTTTGTAGCAACCATTTTATTAATTGTTGTGGCAACAGGTGTTACCTTAGAGGGTTGACAATTCATTAAGCAGTGTTCTGAAGGAAAGGACAAAGTTCTGATCTTCCAATCAATCTGTGGGTTATGCAGAGCAAGCCAAGGTACCCCCAAAATCACTGGAAACTGTGTTGAGGAAATTAGGTGGAAAGAGATAGCCTCATGGTGATTCACTTACACAGTCAACTTTAAGGGCACAGTCTCATGTGTAACCGGTACTGACGTAAGTGGAGAACCATCAACTGTCTCCATTAACACAGGTGAAGAATTAGGGATAGACTGAATACTATTTCCTGCTGCAAATTTAATGTCCATAAAGTTTCCGCCTGCTCCAGAATCTATCATAGCGGTAGTTGAAATTTTACGATCACCACATTGCAACTTGATAGGCACCACAAAATGAGGATGTTGAGTCAACATACCCTCTTCACCATGAGCCAGAGAAAACAAGGGTTGTGTGACAGAATCCAGTTGATCCAAAATCTGGGATTGGTGTCGAATCTGTGCACCCTCAGCCGCCATAGCTATTGTTCTTTTGGATTTGCTAGGGCAATTGATGGCATAGTGCCCTGCACTACCACAATACAGGCATAAATTGTGAGTGCGTCGCCACTGTTTTTCTTCGTTGGATAATGGCCCTCTTATTAGATTTACCTGCATAGCCTCTGGCTCAGAGTCTGTAGGTGTTTGTGGGATCGGAGTAGAAGTTCTTGAATAGGAAATTGGAGTAGTACTTGGTCTAAAAGAGCCCTGTCTTTCCAATCTTCTTTCAGAAAGTCTCCGATCAATACGGATAGCCAAACGCACAAATGCATCAAAGTCAGCAGGAAGATCAACACGAGCTAGCTCATCTTTTATAGCTTCTGAGAGACCTTTTCTGAAGTGGAACCTCTGGGCTGATTGGTTCCAGGTAGTATCAGCAACCCACTGTCTGAATTCAGCAGCATATTCAGCCACCGAGCGCCTCCCTTGATGCAAATGAAGGAGAGTGGCTTCTGCTGTAGCACATCGATTGGAGTCATCAAAAACTAGGCACATGGCCTCAAGAAAGTCATTTAGATTACCCAAGACTGGACTGTCTTGTTCCAGAAGAGGGGAGCCCCAAGCCAGGGCTTCAGCTTTGAATAAGGAAAAAATAAATCCCACCTTCTCTCTTTCAGATGGAAATTGGTGAGGTAACATCATGAAGTGCAAACGGCATTGATTTAGGAAACCCCTACATTTTTTGCGATCTCCTCCAAACTTTTCTGGCAGGGGCAAGCGGGCCTCTTGAGCAGGTGTAACAGTAGCAGCCGCAGCATCACGTGCCCTGTAGCTGGTGTACTCACTGTGCATTGACTGAAATTTATTTTGCAGTTCAGCTACCTGGTCCTGCAGCACTTGGATGGTCTGTGCCTGGGTGTGCACAGTTCTTGCAAATAAAGCAACCTGCTAGGCCAATGCAGAATCTGTCCCGGCGGTCTCCATGAAAGGGCCAGATTATTCTGTAATGATATAGAAATCAGAAAGTTGTGGAGACCAGTAGCCAAGGTCAGCAATAATCCAGTTCCGTAAACTAGTAGGTGAAAACAGGAAAAAGGTTTATTGAAGTGATCAGAAACCACACAATAATCTGGCAAGGATACAGAGACAGGAAGTGCCTTATATGGGCCAAGAACCAGACAGCTGACCAGACACAGCTAAAGAGAGTTGTCACTGATTGCATTGCTTTTAGAGTCAAGGTATCAGATCTCAGGCAAATCTGCAAGAGGCAGCGTGGCGCAGTGGTAGGGAAGAGGTATAGCAGCCTGGGGACCAGGGTTCAAAACCCAGCAGAGTCAATTCCTCACACCCACTTTAAATGAACAGTGACATGTTTGGATGACCCTTTCCGTAATGTATAGAAATGTAGCGAATAGTTCGCCGGCGGACTGTTCGTGGCAAACATAGCATGTTCGCGTTCGCTGCGAACTGCGAACATATGCGATGTTTGACCCGCCCCTATACTTTATCATTGAGCAAACTTTGACCCTTCACTTCACAGTCAGCAGACATATTCCAGCCAATCAGCATCATACCCTGCCTTCCAAACCCTTCTACCTCATGGACAGCAGCCATTTTGGAATTATAACTAACTTGCAGTCTTACTGAGAGGAGGAAGAGTGTAGGTGATGCTGATTGAATAGGGAAATCAATAGCTAGGCAAGTTTATTCAGTGTCCAGTGCAGTGCTGAAGGACTCATCAGATCTCTGCTGTAAACACAGCATCCCAAAAAGCTCTTTTTAGGGCTATAACATAATTTTTTTTCTGTCTAATCTAACTTCATTTGCCTGTCTCCCTGCTAGCCCCTGCTAGCAAGTGTGTGTGTCAGGCTCACAGCTTATACTGTGTGTGCATAGTGCAACCAATACAATCTTGTTTACTAGTTGTCTACTTTTAAAAAACTTTTATTTATTTACCGCTAGCCAGTGTGTGTGTCAGGCTTACAAGTACTGTGCCAGAGAGCATGTTGTGTGCATGCTTGAGCTCTAAACAAAAGGCTTTTTAGGGTCTTAGTCCCTCAAATACAAGTTTTATTTTAACTCCTTTCTGTTTATAAGCACTTTGTGCACGGTGTTGTTAATTTTTGGGAGTTTTTGTGGTATTTTTCTTAGTTTAATTTAAGTTTTAGTTTTCTGGGAGGCAGGCTCAGCTCTCTATCCCAGGAGAGTGAGCTGTCTCATGGATACTTTGCCACACCCCTCCCTTAGCATTTCACCTGCACTCCTGGAGCTTTTTTACTTTGACTTTTTTTTAAAGTTTTTCAGGGTTTTTTTTTTTTTTCTTTAAAGTTTTGTTTGTTTGGTGTTGGGTTTTATGTTTTGGGGGAGAGAAGACAAGTAACATCTTTGTAGGCAGTTGGGGGGGGAAAACAATTAGAATTTTTGTTAAAAAGGCTTTTTTTTAACATCTGACACAGAGACACAGAGGGGTTAAAAAGCCTCTGTGTTCTCTGTGTTGTTGCAATTAGCAACACCTTGCAACAGGCCATTAAACCTTCCACTGCCAAACATCATCTCTCTCTCTCCATTAGTTTTGTCTTTTTGTTTCTTTTTCACACTTTTAGATTTAAAAAAAGAAAACAATAGAAAATCATAAAACAAAAAATAAAAATAAATAAAACAATTAAACTAAAAAAAAAAGGGTCTAAACATGAGGGATAAGACCATTAAGAAGCCTCAGGGGTCAAAAGGGGGAATAATGGCCCCTGAAAATCCTAGCTGCAGCACTGCACAGCATAGGCCCCAGGCAGATAAGGCAGCCCCAGCTCCTGGTGGTTCTGCCAGCAGACCTACCCCTGTGGCTAATACCTGGTCACAGGTGGTTTCTGCTGGCCCCAGTAATACCACCGCTGGGGCTGAGGGGCAGATCACCAGGAAGCATGGGGTTAAATGTCAGATGTCTGGGGTCTACAGCATTGCTATCTATCTGCGTGCTGCAGCTAATGTCATCAGCCCCTCTGTTATAGTAGCAGCCAGCAAAATGTACGGGAAAGCAGTTTTCTTTACCCGTACTCTGGCTGCTGCTCACATTCTTATACAGAGAGACATCATAGTGGGGGGATTATATGTCCCAATAGAACCCCTGGAAGGGTTCGGCACAAAAGTAACACTCTCTAATGTGCCCCCCTTCCTACCAGACTTTATCCTGCGCCCCCACCTGCTAACCCTAGGGGAAGTAAAAACACCATTTATTAAAATTCCCCTGGGGTGCAGAGAGAGAGCACTTCGTCATGTGCTCTCTTTCAAGAGGCAGGTACAAATGTACCTGCCTCAGGGCGCAGAAAACATAGAGGGGTCTTTTGGGGTTCCATTTGAGGGGGTGCTCTACATGATTTTTTACAGCACTACGGAGGTGCAGTGCTATCATTGCAAGGGGTTGGGGCATACACGTAGGAATTGTCCTAATGTAAAGCATCATGCCCCAGCCCCAGCAAATGGCACCTCCGTCAGTACAGCACCCATCCCCGCTGAGCCCATAACAGCGGGGACCTCAAGGGTCATAGCCCCCCCCACAGAGCTCAGGCAAGGAGGCCGTTCCTCAAGCCACCACCACGGCCTCCAAACCCCCTTCTTCCCCAAAAAAGCCATCTGTGTCTGTGGTCTCCAGCAAGACTGCAGACACCGGGAAAAAGGGGAAGAATGTCACCGGTCCTCCCAGTGTCACAGCTGCATCTCCCAAGTCCCAATCTGCCCCCACCATAATTACATAAGTTAGTGTGGGGGCACAGTGTAAGCAGAGGGATAATAAGCCCTCTGCAGGGGAGGCAGCTAGTGACAGCTCCTCTTCCAGGAGTGACGTCCCCAGGAAGAGGAAGCATAAAACCAACAGGGAGGTTGCTGATTAGTGGGAAGTGCTCTATAGTGGAGCACCTCCCTCTAAAAGCAAGAAGAGGAACAAAACATCTCCTCCTCATCCGGTGACATTGTCTGGCCCTTTTATTAAGCTTAGCCAGCCGGTGCCAGACCACACATCTCTCTCTATAGACACTATAGGGGTTAATGTGGAAAAGGGTCTGGAGGAAAAGCAGGGGCAAGAGGGTCTCCCAAGTGAGGCAGGGGTAGACAAGAAAGATCAGGTTCTGCCTCTGGCCTTTGAGGGGGGTCCCGATAAAGGCCCTGCTGAATGGGTAGTCAGTGTCCCTGAGGTGCTGAGCTTCAAGGGCACCAGTCAGTCTCCTCCTCCAGTGTCACTCTCTAGTGACGTACCTCGGGCTTTGTTAGAGCCCCAGGCCGAGTCACTACTGGAGGGGGGGAACACAGGCATGACCCCCATTCAGGACCCCATGGAATTGTCTGTCAGGGGGGACGTGGCACAAGGGGAAGTGGAAATAGGGGAGGGTGATAAAACAGGTTTTCCTGTTAACATCATGGGAGAGCCTGTCTACCCTCCTCAGCTGTCCACTGACCCTAACATCGGTGCCATCCAAGCTGAGCAAGCAGCGGTGGAACTGGCAGAGGAGGCATATAAAGCCTCCAAGGCTTCCATTAAGGAAGCCATGCCAGCCACTGCTGTCCAGCCAGCTACCCCTGAATGCACTCCTGAAGCTACAGGGGTGCAGCAGCAATCCAAGGGTCCATTATTTACCTTGAAGGGTGCTAAAGGGACTCCTTCTGTATCATCTAAGAGGGGGTCCCTGAGAATAAAGCTGAGGAAACTGACTCCAGCCGGGGAGGATGGCGTAAAAGCCCTCAGCCAAGAGGAGCCCAGGGGTGACCCACTAGAAGGAACATCAGATTCTGGGTGGGTTATCCCTGTCAAGGAAATAGATCTATTCCTTGAGAGCACCCTTCATGGACAAAAGAAAAGGAAGGTGCGGCTGGCCTTGGAGAGGTGGAAGAATATGTTGTTTATTCTCCACTCTCTCCAGCAATATCTAGTGGTCAGCACTAGGGCCAAGAATTCTGGGACTGCGGAGCATCTCCGCGTCCGGAAATTCTATAAAATGTGCGTGTCCTATCAGCAGTCGCAAGGGTCTGAGGAAAGCACAATTCCTGACACACAGTAATGGCTTTGCACATCAACTTTGCCACGTTAAAACTGTGGTGGGACGTGGGCAAGGTTCATTTGCGACTTCTGTGTCAGGAATATACCAAGGGTGCGAGTGGGCAGCGCTAAGCTGAGTTGGAGTCACTCCGGGGGGGGGGGGGTACTCCATCTGGAGCAGAGGCTGTTCACTTGTAGGGACCAATCCCTGCAGAGCGAGTATGTAGAGAGGAAGGGTGTCCTCTGTGACCTGGAACGACACCAGGCCAAGGGGGCATACGTGCGCAGCCGCTTAGGTTTTCTCAAAGATCTAGACCACAAATCGTGCCTCTTCTACTCACTGGAGAAAAAGGGGGGTAACAGTAGGCACATCACCTGTCTTCTAGATGAAGACGGTGCCCCCCTTACAGATCCGGAGAGTATCCGGGACAGAGCCCGGAACTTTTATAAAGATCTTTACTCTCCGGATCCCATTTATCCAGACGCCTGCAGGGTGCTATGGGAGGGGCTCCCTACAGTCAGTGAGGGTGTAAGATAGCGGCTTGATATACCACTATCTTTTCAAGAGCTCTCTGAAGCCCTCCGTGCCATGTCCTGTGAGAAGTCTCCAGGACTGGACGGACTGACTGTAGAGTTTTTCCAATTTTTCTGGGAGACTCTGGGACCTGATTTCCATCTGGTCCTTGGGGAAGCCCTGGAGACCGGGGAGATGCCCCTGTCTTATCGCAGGGCAGTACTTGCCCTGCTGCCCAAAAAGGGGGATCTCCGGCTTATTAAGAACTGGCGACCGGTCTCTCTGCTCAGCACGGACTACAAGATTGTAGCTAAAGCCATCTCGCTTAGACTTGGGTCTGTGCTGACAGAATTGGTTCACCCTGACCAGTCCTATGTGATCCCGGGCCGGACTATCTTTGATAGTATCTTTCTGGTCCGGGATCTATTGCATTATTCTCGCAGGACTGGTCTGTCACTCACCTTTCTCTCTTTAGATCAAGAGAAGGCATTTGACAGGGTGGACCATGGTTACCTCATAGCCACTCTGCAAGCGTACGGCTTTGGCCCACAGTTTGTGGGCTTTATAAGAACGCTGTACGCCTCTGCAGAGTGTTTACTTAAAATCAATTGGTCCCTAACAGCACCTTTGGTATTTGGACGAGGGGTGCATCAAGGATGTCCCTTGTCTGGACAGTTATATGCACTGGCCATCGAGCCTTTCCTCGGCCTACTGAGGAAAAGGCTCACAGGGCTGGTGCTAAAAGATCCAGACATGCGGATTGTCCTTTTAGCTTATGCTGACGATGTGCTCCTCGTGGCCCAGGATCCAGTTGATATTGTGCTGGCAAAACAGTGCCAGGAGGTATATTCAGCTGCCTCCTCTGCTCAGATCAACTGGTCCAAATGCACAGGCCTTTTAGAGGGTAATTTACAGGTAGACTCTTTGCCTCCCACGTTTCGTGACATCATGTGGGAGGTAGATGTCATTAAATATCTGGGGTCTACCTGTCCGCTGCGGACGCTTCCATCCCAGACAACTGGAGGGAGTTAGAGGGCAGTGTCCACTCTCGTCTGGGACGATGGAGGGGTCTAGCAAAAATGCTTTCCCTTAGGGGGCGGACTCTAGTGGTGAATCAGCTGGTGGCTTCTCAGATCTGGCACCGGCTGATTTGTCTGAGTCCGACCCCCGAGTTTGTCACCAATATCCAGAGGAATTTGTTAGATTTCCTCTGGATGGGAAGGCATTGGGTCTCTGCAGGGGTGGCAAGTCTGCCTTTGGTGGAGGGTGGACAGGGAGTAGTTTGTGTGTGCTCCCAGTTGTCCACCTTCCACCTTCAGTACCTGCAGACATACCTATATGCAGATCCCTCTCCGCAGTGGTGCGCACTGGCATCCAGCTTTTATCGCCAGTTGCGCAACCTGGGGTATGACCGGCAATTATTTCTGATCAGGCCCGAGGGGTTTGGGAGAGACCTCTCGGTGTTGCCGGCATACTACCAGGAAACCCTCAAGGCCTGGAGCATTATCTCCGTGACCAGGCAGGGCGTGCCTTTGGGGGATGAAATATTCACGGAGCCCCTGCTATTTAATCCAGCAGTGGGGGCTCCAATGTTACAGTCCCCCAGTATCATCCGCCGCCTTAGTCATGCACGGATGACCCGAGTCGGGGATCTCCTGGAATACGGGCGTTCTGATTGGGTGTCACCCCAGGAGCTTGCGCTCTGTTTGGGATATGTGACGCCCAAAGTCTCAGGGCGCTTGCTCCAGGAGATTAGGGATGCCATCTCCCCTGACTCGCGCACCTTCCTTCGCGGGGCTTTGCAGGCCGGAGTGCCACATGCACCTTTCAACACCCCTGCTCCGGCTGTTTGCATTGGACACAAGCCCCGTGTTTCCCCTCAGGCTCCTCCTGTCCCCAACCTCTCAAAGTTGAGGGACATACCCTCGGCATGCTTTCGCGGCATGCAGAGGAAGAGCTTATATTCTCTCGTGCTCCATACAGTGCACTTCCTTGCCCTCGTGACCCGTCCCGATACCATCTGGAGGCGGGTCCTACCAGCTGATGAGGGCAAGAGGCCCCGGTGGAGGGAACTTTATTCTGATTTAGTTCCACGACTTGAGTTGGAGAGTGCTCCATGGTGCACTGAGCATGGGAGAGTACTTAGCTAATTTCACGGACTCTCCCTCCACTTGTCCATTCTGTGGCAAGGGAGAGTCCGTGTATCATATGTTTTTAGTTGCGCCAGACTGCAGCCCCTCTTGTCACTCTTGAGGGGCCTCCTCCTGCAGTTCTGGCTGCATTTCTCCCCTCACATTTTTATTTTTGGGCGCCCAGTGTCCCGGGGCAATAAGGCCAGGGACCTCCGCATCAACCTGCTCCTGGCATTAGCCAAATTGGCTATATATAAGTCCAGGAAGCAGTGTTTGATGGGGGGGGGGTTCCCTTGTCACCTGAGGCCATGTTCTGGGTGCTGGTGCGCTCCCGTATCCGGGCAGAGTACCACCTGGCTTTGTCCACTGGGGGAATGGATGAGTTTGTCTCCCAGTGGGCTGTAGATGGTGTGCTCTGCTCGGTATCCCCCCATCCTGTTTCTTTTTCTCTCAACCTCCAAAAATGATTTTTATTTAGTTTACAGAACATGTTTTCTCATAATTTTAAAATATACTGTGCCAAGTTTAACCAATCCAATCTAGTTGGGGTACCAGCAGTCTACATTTATTTTTTTAAATCTAAGTTCATATTCCTGACCGCAAATCTAAGTTCATTTGCCTGACCGCTAGTCAGTGTGTGTGTCAGGCTTACAAGTATTGTGCCATGAACTTAGATTTAAGAAAATCTAGTGTAGTACCAGCAGTCTACACTTAAAAAACCAACAATTTTATTTTCTTAAATCTAAGTTCATTTGCCTGACCGCTAGCCAGTGTGTGTGTCAGGCTTACAAGTATTGTGCCAAGTTCAACCAATCCAATCTAGTGGTGTACCAGCACTCTACATTTAAAAAAAACAACACTTTTTTTCTGTGTAATCTAATTTCATTTTCCTGCCTGCCAGCGTGTGTGTCTTAGGCTCACATCGTATACTTTGCCCACTTGCCCAGTCAGTGTCACCGCTCATATCTGGTGTAACAGTCAGTAGTGCACATTTTTCAACAAAGAATACCATTTTGACTGTAATACATTGAATAGCAGTTACTTGTATGCAAGCGTCTGTGTCAGGCCTACAGCATCTACTCTGCCAACTTCTGCAAGTGCACAGTGCCACTAATATCTGTTGTCACAGTAGCTTGCACGCATAGTACCACTAATCGGAAAAAAAATGACAGGCAGAGGCAGGACACCCCGCAGGGGCCATCGTGGTCGTGGTGCAGTGATTCCCTTTGGCCCTACAATAATGCCCAGTGTTCAGAGGCCAGTTACCCTGAACTTGAAAAGTTCAGAGGACGTAGTTGACTGGCTAACACAGGACACCCAATCTTCTACAGCTTCCGCTTGGAACATTGACGCACCATCCTCCTCCAGCTTAGCTTCGGGCACCTCTCAAGTTACCACTCACCCGCCTGCCGCCACCACCAACACTTGTACCACAGCCAATTCAATTGATCAGTCAGAAGAGTTATTTACACATCAGTTTGAAGAAATGAGTGATGCGCAACCATTATTGCCAGTGGATGTAGATAACAGGGATATGTCTCAGTCAGGCAGCAGTACACACGTACGTACGATGTGATGATGATGATGTACCCGCTGCTGCTTCCTTTGTTCAGTTGTCAGATACAAGTGAGGCGGGTGATGATGATGACCATGCGTCCGTGGATGTCACGTGGGTGCCCGCTAGAAGAGAAGAAGAACAGGGGGAAAGTTCAGATGGGGAGACAGAGAGGAGGAGGAGACGAGTTGGAAGCAGAGGGAGGTCATCGCAACGAGCTAGTGGCACAGTCAGACAGCATGCATCAGCACCCAGGTCAGCCAGACAGCACGCCAATCAACGCATGTTGTTGCCACCACCAGAATGCCGTCACCGCAGAGCTCAGCAGTGTGGCATTTTTTTTGTGTGTCTGCCTCTGACAACAGCGATGCCATTTGCAACCTATGCCAAAAGAAACTGAGTCGTGGGAAGTCCAACACCCACCTAGGTACAACTGCTTTGAGAAGGCACATGATGTCACATCACAAACGCCAATGGGATCAACACATGAGTACAAGCAGCACACAAACTCAAAGCCGCCATCCTCCTCCTGGTCCAGCATCTTCATCCACGTCAACCACTGCTGTCCTCCTTGCCCCCTCTCAACCATCCGCCACTCCGTCTCTCGCCTCTTGCTGTTCCTGCTCATCTCCCCACAGTCAGGTGTCTGTCAAAGGCATGTTTGAGCGTAAGAAGCCAATGCCACAAAGTCACCCCCTTGCACAGCATCTGACAGCTGGCTTGTCTGAACTCTTAGCCCGCCAGCTTTTACCATACAAGCTGGTGGAGTCTGAGGCGTTCAAAAAATTTGTAGCGATTTAGATACCGCAGTGGAAGGTACCCGGGCGAAATTTCTTTGCCCAAAAGGCAATCCCCAACCTTTACTCGATTGTGCAAAAGGAAGTAATGGCATCTCTGGCACACAGTGCTGGGGCAAGGGTCCATCTGACCACTGATACCTGGTCTGCAAAGCATGGTCAGGGCAGATATATCACCTACACTACGCATTGGGTAAACCTGCTGACGCCTGCAAAGCATGGAATGCGTGGCTCTGCAGAGGAGTTGGTGACACCGCCACAACTTGCAGGCAGGCCTGCTGCCACCTCCTCTACTCCTCTACTCCTCCTACTCCATCCTCTTCCATAACCTCCTCGGCTGAGTCCTCTTCTGCTGCGTCTTGCTCCACATCAACGGCACCCCCCCAGCTCCCCATATACTATTCCACATCCCGGATACGGCAACAACATGCCAGTGAGGAGCTTGATTTGTGACAGCCCCACACGTTGGAATTCAACACTCCTGAAGTTTGACCGCCTGCTCCAACAAGAAAAAGCTATTAACGAGTATTTGTATGACCGGGGTGCTAGGACAGCCTCTGCGGAGCTGGGGATTTTTTTGCCACGTTACTAGACGCTCATGCGCAATGCCTGTAGGCTCATGCGGCCTTTTGAGGAGGTGACCAACCTTGTCAGTCGCACGGAAGGCACCATCAGCGACATCATACCATTTGTTTTCTTCCTGGAGCGTGCCCTGCGAGGAGTGCTGGATCAGGCCGTAGATGAGCGTGACGAGGAAGAGTTGTGGTCACCATCACCACCAGAAACAGCCTTATCAGCATCGCTTGCTGGACCTGCGGCAACGCTGGAAGAGGATTGTGAGGAAGAGGAGTCAGAGGAGGAATGTGGCTTTGAGGGGGAGGAGGAAGACCAATCACAACAGGCATCCCAGGGTGCTCGTTGTCACCTATCTGATACCCGTGGTGTTGTACGCGGCTGTATCTTCAGCGAGATCACTGAGGACAAGGAACGGGACATGGGTAGCTCGGCATCCAACCTTGTGCAAATGGGGTCTTTCATGCTGTCGTGCCTGTCGCAGGACCCTCGTATAAAAAGGCTGAAGGGGAACGACCTATACTGGGTGTGCACGCTACTAGACCCCCGGTATAAGCAGAAAGTGCCTGAAATGTTACCAAATTATCACAAGTCAGAAATGATGCAGCAGGTCCAAAACAAATTAATAAGTATGCTTTACACAGCATATAAGGGTGATGTCACAGCACAAGGGCAATATAACAGGGGAAGAGGTGAAAGTAATCCTCCTCCCACGACCACGCCGGCAAGGACAGGACGTTTAAAACACGTGTTGTTGATGGAGGACATGCGGACCTTTTTCAGTCCTACGTATCGCAACAGCCCTTCGGGATCCACCCTCAGAAAACGACTTGACCGACAGGTAGCAGACTACCTCGCCTTAACTGCAGATATCGACACTCTGAGGAGCGATGAACCCCTTGACTACTGGGTATGCAGGCTAGACCTGTGGCCTGAGCTATCCCAATTTGCAATTGAACTTCTGGCCTGCCCCGCTTCAAGTGTCCTGTCAGAAAGGACCTTCAGTGCAGCAGGAGGTTTTGTCACCGAGAAGAGAAGTCGCCTAGGGCAAAAAAGTCTAGATTGCCTCACCTTTATAAAGATGAATTAGGGATGGATCCCGAAGGGACTGACACTGGGCGATACATTCGACTGAAAAAGGCATGATGAGATGAGCTGCCTTCGGATAAAAATGGTCCACACGCCGCTGTATGTTATCTGCTAATGCCGGATGACTTGCGTGACTTATCCGCCACCAACTAGGGTTCAAGAAGACGCAATGTTTTATGGCACTTTCTGCCTGGGGAACAAAGGTCAACTTTTCTGGCCGCTGCAACAGCAGCGGCTGCAACAATACCTAATTTTTTTATTTAAATTTTTATGTCAGAAGGCGTACGGCATGTAATGAAAAAGAAAGCATATTGAACAGTCTTGCATAACACAACAGTTGTGCAAAAATACATATTTACAATGAAGACATTTTGTTAAAATTAGCTGGCTAGGCCTTCTTATTTTTACTTTTTTGGTTAATACATTTTCTATTTTTTTACTGTGATTGCAATTTTTAAGAGAAACCTAAGACATGGTAAAACAGACAATAGTAAAGAGTATATCAGCAGTTAACACCAAAGTCCTATTATCTATCATCACTCCAGCAGTAGCGTATTATTTACAATATCTACCCTGCTCAATCGCCCTTGGGTTACCCTAGGGCAGGCTTCAGTAGGCGACCTCTCCTTTCCTCGGATGATTTTGCCGCCGGTTGCTTCTGAAGGGTCTCCTCCAGGGCTCCCCCACTCCGGTCCTTCCCCCCGAGTCACTTCAACCATTAACAAATGTTTTATTATATTAGGGGGGCACTAAATGGGGATGTTATCCAGGGATCCCAAATTGTCTGGAACTGGGTGATTATATCCAAGACTACATGGTTTAATCTCTCTTTGAGCAGTAAATAGTTGATTTTTTTTATTAATTCCTGAAAGTTTTAATTTGGTGTTTTCCAACTACTAGCTATGTGTATTTTTTCTTTCAAAAAATATTTTATTAGGTCAGGTAATATATCATATTCAAACAACCATTTCCATGTTACATATATATCCATACATGTTAATACATCACTGAGTTACCTTATCTCTATTAATACTCAGTTTACCCCTTTCCATTCCATAATCTTGGAGCTAATACCATATCCAGGGCTAGTATGTTATCTGGATTTGGTTGTACCTGTAGCCGAAAAATATATATATTTTTTTACTTTTCAGTTATTAATATAACTTTAATTCAGTTTGTTTTAAGTTGATTCCCTTTAAGTCTTGAATCCGACTATAATTGGGGAAAAAAATAACTAGTTTTAACATTTAACATGTTGGGAAAGGGAAAGGTCCAAAAACATCCTCCTTTTTTACATAAATATGATGTAAAATATAGCACTTACCTCCGTCCTCCGCCCCTCTAAGGAGCCACACACACATCCATCCCGTTCTCTTGAGAATATCCTCTCCCATTTAAGGGAGCCCCTATTCCCGGCCTAAATTTCTTTAATTGTCTCCAGATGATATGCTATCCCTTAATTGCAGCCACGGAGACCATATATCTCAAAATGTATCCATGGAGTTGTCTACTAAATGGGTAAGGCGTTCATTTATAAGGATAACGTTTAATTTATTTTTAACCACCTGAAAGTGTAGGGTATCCGATTTCCATTGTCTGGCTATATGGTTCTTTGTGGCCAACATGATGAACTTTAATAGCCTTTTTTGAGCGGGCGAGAGACAGACATGTGGAACACCCAGCATGCAGTTTTATATATTAGCAGAAATCTGAATCTTTAACATTTTAGAAGCTAGTAAGCATGTTTCTTCCCATAGTCTTATGACTGCCAAACACTCCCACCAGACATGAATAAATGTAGCCTCATTACCACTGTTCCTAAAACATGAGCTGCTCCGTTTTGGATCCCATTTATTTAGCTTAAAAGGAGTAATATATGTCCTGTGTAGGACCTTTATTGAAGTCTCAAGCAGACTATAATTTAAAGATCCCCTACTTAAGCCTCGCCAACTTTTATCCCATGTGCTGTCTGCCAACTCGGTGCCCAAATCCCTCTCCCAGGCTTTGGTATAGTCTGGTTTGTTTGCCCATGAGTTTTCATTAAATAGTTCATACATGAGGCTAATAATACCAGGCTGAAAGGGGGAATCCCTATATTTGAGTAGCCAGGTGTTTCTTTGGGGGGTTCCCCTACCACTTATCGTATATATAAACTGATGTATCCTGCAAAAATTATAGTGTTCAGCCAGGGGTAAATTGTATCTATCTCTCACCTGCTCAAAGGTCATTATTTTGTCGTCATGCCACCATGGACCAACCCTTAGTAGGTTCTGAGACTTCCACCAACTGAGAGAGCTTTCCGGAAGATGTATCTTAAAGTGGGTATTGGGTACGATAGGGGTAAGATCTGATACCCGAGTGTCCAGTTTTTGTGTCCAGTTCAACTCCGTCCATATTTTTAATGAGTGCTTAATCAACGGGTTTTTCAAGTTTCTCAAAAAAGTATACAGGCCTGGAATCCATATTACTGTATCCCATGTATAAGGTGACATGCTTACATTTTCCATAAATACCCAGAGCGGCTGATGTGTGGGAGAATGCGCCAGAGGAATGAAAGCCAGCTGCGCTGCCTTGTAATACAGTTTGAGATTCGGGCAGGATAGGCCCCCTTTCCCTTTTGGTCTATACATATTATTTTTTGAGATCCTCTGGGCTTTATGATTCCAAATAAATCTAAAAATTTGTTTTTTCCCCTTTGAATCTTTATGTGTTGTAAGCGATCTCCCGGGAGTTTAAATCTGGCTGACGGGGATTTGTAGTATGTATCTATCAAGTTCATAAATTTGCCTGCAAACCCAAATTTCTGTAATACTGCTTTTAAATAAGGTCATTCCAACGTATCAAAGGCCTTTTCTATATCTAACGCCAAAAGGCATGTGGGTATTTGATGTTGGGATGACCATGAGATTAAACTTTGTGTCCGTCTGATATTGTCCCCCGTTTTTCTATGAGGGATAAACCCTGTTTGGTCTTTATGGATTATGGAGGGGAGAAATTGCGAAATCCTGTTTGCCATTAATTTTGCCAAAATTTTTATATCCCTGTTTAGGAGTGATATGGGGCAGTAATTTTTAAGTTCTAATGGGTCTCGTCGTTCTTTCGGGAAACATATCATATTTGCATGGTTTAGTTCTTGTGGCATGGGAGAGCCTTCTAAAATTTAAATTGAAAAGTGTGGCTAAGTGGGGTAATAACAAGTCTATAAAAGTTTGGTAATAGAGATTTGTAAATGCATCCGGGCCCGGGTAGCTATGTGTATTTTGAATGCTAAAGCCATTAATTGGAATAGCTTGTTCTAGGATTGAGATAAGTTTTTTTATGTGTATCCCCAGTAAGCAGGATTCCATTGAAAGAGAAATATCCTTTTGCAAGGATTGGAGGCCCGAGATTTAGCTGAAGTCTTTTATAGTGGACATGAGTGCTGGTATAGAGAGAAGGGGCTTGGTCAGGGTGCAAAGCATATCGTCCGCGAAAAGTGAACACTTACTGATGGTGTCCTACTTGAACCCCCTAGATGGCATGGTTGGTTCTGATTGCCTACGCTAGGTGTTCAATGGCAAGAGCAAAGAGCAGTGGGGAAAGTGGGCATCCCTGCCCCTCTCTGTACTTGGATTTTGGCCTTATGGTCCCCTGGTATCTTTAAGTTAGCTACTGGTGAGTCGTAGTACCTTCTGAGCAGGTTGAGAAAGCGTCCCTCAAATCCAAACTTATCTATCATTTTGTACATATATGGCCATTCCACCGTATTAAAAGCCTTCTCTATGTCTAGGGCTAGAAGGCAAACTGGGTTGTTATAGTGTTGAGCCAAGAACTGGGCGTTCAGAACCCTCCTAACATTATCTCCTGCCTCTCTGAAAGGAATGAACCCCCCGTTTGGTCCTTGTGTATTTAGTACAGTAAATAGTTAGATATTCGTTTGGCCATAATTTTAGCTAGGATCTTGACATCCACATTTATCAGGGGTATGGGGCGATAATTTTTAACCTCTAAAGGGTCCCTACCCTCTTTTGGAAAGACTATGAGGTCGGCCTGATTCAATTAAGGGGGCATAGGTTTTCCATTTAGTATGGCGTTAAACAAAGATGTTAGGTGCGGGGGTAAGCAAAGGCTCAAATTTCTTATAGTACAGATGAGTAAAACCGTCTGGCCCTGGGGACTTGCCAAATTTAAGATCTTGGATTGTAGATTTAACTTCCTCTTGGGATATATCTAGGTTCAAGCTGTCCAATTAAGGTACAGGTATTTTGTGGACTTCTTGCTGTAGTAGGAAGGACTCTATGTCAGATCCGCTGCAGCGGGATTGGGATGAATATATGGTCTGATAGAAGTTTTGAAATGTTTCTTGGATAGCATTGGGGCTAAAGGAGGTTTGGCCATCAGGTAGTCTAAAGATACCGTATATTATGTCCTCTCTTGGGGGGTAAAGACACTAATAATTCCTCCAATAAAATACTGTTTTTTATGTGGGCAAGGTCCCTGGTTAGCCCCTTGGGTTATCTGTTAAAAAGAGTAATGCAGAGACTGTGGGGGCTGTTAGCCTCCTTGTCACCGTGTGGCCATTTAGAATCCCTGCTGCTGCATGTTTCAGCTTCATTAAGGTGTAATTGTACAGCGTTTGACTCAAGTAGCTGCCTGTGCTGGGTCAGTTTGGCTTAATTGCTGGGCCCTTTTCCTGCCAAGAAGGCGACCGTCAGTCCATGGGCCTCTATGTCCCCTTCACTACCTCTGTCCCCACTTGTGTGCTTATTTGGGATGGCCCCCCTTTATATCTCCGGCCTGTGGCCTTCTCAGGTCCCCCCCTCAATCTCTGAGTGTGGATATGCGGGGCTGGGGCGTTGAATCAGGCCTACCTTCTTCTCTGCTTGCTGCAAGGACAACAATACCAAATTTTTCAGGCATGTGTACATGCCTAATTTTTCTGGCCTCTGGTGCTGCACTGTGGCTTCAACAACCAAACCCCCAAAAAAGGCACATAACAGGGATTAAACTGATAGGAGTAGTACTACTTAACACACCACTCATATCTGGTGTAACAGTAGTGTACATTTAAAAGAAAAAAAATTGTTTCTACTGTAATAGATTGCATAGCAGTTAGTTGTCTGCAAGCGTGTGTGTCAGACCTACAGCGTCTACTCTGCCAACTTCTGCAAGTGCACAGTGCCACTCATATCTGTTGTCACAGTAGCTTGCATGCATAATACCAATCTGTCAAAAACTGTAATGATGAATGAGGTCTAGAGTAGCCTGGTTCCCTTATCATCTACAGGTTGAGACATACAGCCTTATTAAATTGTGATTAGGTAAATTTAAAAGGGCTCTATTTAAGCACTCAGCCTTTTTTTACACAAGTTTTTAGTTAGTGAACTTCTATCCAAAAGTAAGGTCATCACTAACTAAAAACTTCTGTAAAAAAAATATGCTGTGTGCTTAAATAGAGCCCTTTTAAATGTACTGAATCGCAATTTAATAAGGCTGCTAATGTTTCGGTGACTCCATACCAACAAATGAGTACAAGCAGCACACAAACTCAAAGCCGCCATCCTCCTCCTGGTCCAGCATCATCAGCCACATCAACCACTGCTGTCCTCCTTGCCCCCTCTCAACTATCCGCCACTCCGTCTCTCGCCTTGAGCAGTTCCTGCTCATCTGACCATACTCAGGTGCCTGTAAAGGACATGTTTGAGCGTAAGAAGCTAATGTCACAAAGTGCCCCAAATTTGAAGTGATACAACCAACCAAGCATCTTTTTCCATCTCCCGGTTCCAAATATCCAGGCCTTATCGACGCCACCTGATAGGTGCTGTAACAGGTATTAAACTGATAAGAGTAGTACTTACAAACACGCCACTCCTATCTGGTGGCACCTTTGATTGCACGTGCCGTGCCCCAAAATTGAAGTGATACGACCAACAAAGCATCTTTTTCCATTTCCCGGTTCTAAAAATCCAGGCCTTATACACGCCCCCTGATAGGTAACGTAACAAGTATTAAACTGATAAGAGTAGTACTTACAAACATGCCACTCCTATCTGGTGGCACCTTTGATTGCACGTGCCGCGCCCCAAAATTTAAGTGATACGACCAACAAAGCATCTTTTTCCATCTCCCGGTTCTAAAAATCCAGGCCTTATACACGCCCCCTGATAGGTGACGTAACAAGTATTAAACTGATAAGAGTAGTACTTACAAATACGCCACTCCTACCTGGTGGCACCTTTGATTGCACCTGCCGTGCCCCAAAATTGAAGTGATATGACCAACAAAGCATCTTTTTCCATTTCCCGGTTCTAAAAATCCAGGCCTTATACACGCCCCCTGATAGGTGACGTAACAGGTATTAAACTGATAAGAGTGTTATAATAATGCAGAGAGAGGCAACGCAGTGAGAGGAGTCTGAAGAAGAGGAGTCAGAGGAGGAAGGTGGCTTTGAGGAGGTGGAAGACCAAACACAGCAGGCGTCCAAGGGGGCTTGTTGTCACCTTTCGGGGACCCTTGGTGGCTGGGTGGAGGAAGAGACCTTCAATGACATCAGTGAGGACAAGAAACGGGACATGGCTAGCTTGGTATCCAACCTTGTTCAAATGGGGATTTTGCGGTTGTGCAAATAGACTGTTTGCGGTTGTTTGCGGTGCGTTAAACGGGGAGTTTGGTCTGTCACTGTGAAGCGGGCCTAACCCTTACACTACCTGATCGATACAACATCATACCTGATGTTTTAAAGCACGTTATTCCAAACAATTTAGGAATGTTAGGTAATTTATGCCCTTTATGGCTTAAAACCATACTCTGCATTAACTATGTAATTTTTCGTGGGAGTTTTGCCATGGATCCCCCTCCGGCATGCCACAGTCCAGGTGTTAGTCCCGTTGAAACAACTTTCCCATCACTAATGTGGCCAGAAAGAGACCCTGTGGGTTTTAAAATTCGCCTGCCCATTGAAGTCTATGGCGGTTCGCCGGGTTCGCCGGTTCGCGAACATTTGCGGCGATTTGCGTTCGCGGTTCGCGAACCGAAAATTTATGTTCGCAACATTACTAGTAATGTAACTTGTCACAGCGCTATGTTCCCTCTAGTGTTTGCCTGTTGAATCCGACACAAATAAAGATTATTATATTTGATAGTCTTAACTTTCACCATGTTTGGAACCACCATTGTATCCATTTAAATGGTAGCAAATTGAAAAAGGAATAGGCCCTAGAAGTGGATCTTCATGTACACCACAATATACAGTTTAATTTATTCTAAATGTGAACACAGCTAGGGTACGTTGACACACTATGACCAATATCAGCTTGTTTAGAGTATATGCGGCCATGCTATGATGACATGGTGTGTTAGAATACTAAACATTTATGGCTCTGTGCATTAAACAATAAAGGATAATAGTGAGAATAACGCAGACTTTTTAATTTTGTCCTGATCACCGCTACAGTCCGTCAGTCAGACACTGAGGCAGCACAATTATCAAACATAGTAAACAGTATGGTTAGCTGTGTAGGCTTTGGGGCCACAGTTTGTAATGGGGTCTTAGGAGAAATCTCTTCAGGAGTCAGAGGTTTAAGGCTGTTTGTAACCAAACTATCATAACCAGCAATGAGATCAGGACACACCCAGTTAGTATTTTCCATTTTTAAATAGTACTTTCGATTTTATTGAACCTTATTTTAACTCAAAATTGATAAAGGATCTAGTTATATATCGCCAATTAAGTTTTCTTTATTCATACTATTTATATAGACTGCTCATGTGATGGGCCAAACTTTTATCTTTTATGATTTTAATGGATAAATATATTTGATTCACTGATTAAATGTATTACCCTAAATAAATAGAGTTGTGAAGCTGAGACTGAACTGCAAGAAGATCCATGATCCATGATGGATGGAGATCAATTATTTTGGCCATATCATGAGAAGACAGGATTCTCCAGAAAAGACTTTAATACTGGAAAAGACTGAAGACACAAAGAAGGGGACGACAGAGGAGGAGATGGATCAATGAGGTCATTGAAGCAATGGACATGAGCTTGAGGGAGCTCAGAGGGACAGTAGTTGATATATGTGACTGGCATGCTGCACTACATAGGGTCACTAAGAAGTGAACACAGCTATGCAACAACAACAATTTATTCTTTAAATATAATTTGTACATGACTCAAACTGAATAGCTGTTTGTTATCAGGAGTAATTATAGGAAATCTATTGATAATAAGTCACATGTTATGTTGGGAAAAACACTGAAAATACCTTAAGAGATGGGGGTACAATGAAGTCTATATGTACATTTAACACCATGTATATTTTTATAAGTTAAAGTTTTTTGTTTTGCAATGAATAGTAGTCATTTCCAATGAATACTGACCGAATAGATAACTTTCATTTTGCTAATGCTGTTTTGAATAATTTTACTTTACAGTTATTTTAATTAGCATTATTAAAATAATATAAAAAGTACAGACTTTGTGAAAAATACTAGAATTAAATAGAAGATTTGACAAACATAAATTTTTATTTCAGAAAAATCGACTGTTAGACAAATAAGAAGAACAAAAGTATCAAAAACAGGAGTTTCTAAAATGTAAAAGTGTAAAATACACAAACTCAGTGGCGCAGCTAGAAAGGGGCAGAGGGAGCGGTCCGCGCTGGGTGGCACTTTTTTGGGAGCGCCACTTGTTTTGTCACCAACAGCAGTGGCATGCAACGGCCACTAGGTGGCACAATGGTGGGATGTCGAGTCATTGTTCAATTTGTTGTTAGAGTAAGGGTTAGGTTTAGAGTTAAACTTAGAGTTAAGGGTTAGGGGTTATTGTTTAGTTAACATGATAAGCTTTACTATGTAAAGCTTATCATCTGCCACTATCCTAACCATGACACTAATCCCTAAAACCTAAATAATAAATCTAACTCTAAACCTAACCCTTAAAAGAAATTGAACAAAGCCTCGGCCACCATAGCACCAACTCATGGCTGCTGCACAACATTGCTGGTGGGGACGAAACAGGAAAGGTCACAATACTATTGAGAGGGTGGTAAACTCAGGGACAGCCCCGGGCAGTGAGAGCTCTAGCTATGTCACTGCACATATTGTAAACATTAGCCTACATTGCAGGCATAACAGCGTGAAACCATGACTTTCTGTGTTATATTCCATGAAAGCTGACCAAGATTTATAGTGTTAAATATTCCAAATAAATACATTCTTGTTCTTTAAATAATTATTTTTTTCAGCAAAAATATGTAAATAACTAATTGTGTATTATAAATATAAGTTATTATGGATTTCATGAAACCAGCAGCTCCTGTAGATCTTCCTTCACTTCTGTGGCACTGCAGAGAAATAAGGAAACAATAATTAGATTCTATGTTTTTAGACCCAGATACTCTTATTTAGTTCTTGTTTAGTTTTTTTAGTTTTTGCTCTTTGTTGTAATACATTTATTTTGGTATGTTATAGCTTTTGTTTTAGCTATCCAAAGGGCTTTATGCTGATCCCAGTTGTTATAAATATGTTTTATTAGTACAAAAATAAATTACATCACATGTGTTCAAATAAAAAAAATAGAGTTTTTCTAAAATTGTAACATTACGTAATAATTTTATGTTAGGTAGTTAATGTAGGTGATACTATTTGGAATGAAACTGCTTTACGTAAGACCCTTCTCATGTGTCCAATCTTACACATTGTATATGATGACCTAAGAACTGTGATCAACAAACTTACCAACAGCGTATTTGGCCATGAATCCCTTGGTCTGCACAGAGTTATCACTGTGGAACTGGACAAGTAGAGAATTCCCTTCAGAGATGATATTATGAATGGCGGCAGAGCCACAGTATTTCCCTACTTGAGGTGATGTGGGTTTCGGGCCATTGAAGACCAGCAGATAGTCATAAGAGCAGGTGCGTTGCTGTTCCACATAAAAGTCTGTAATATTTAAAGATACCTAGGGAAACAAATACATCATTTAAATGACAAGGCCAGCAGAGAAGGAACTAACAGAATTAGCGTCTATCAAAATACTTTATTTGTGCTCACCAAGTATCCAGTCGGAGCTGTGATTATCCAAGTACAGTCCATGGATGATGGGTATGGAGAGGGGTAGTTTGGGGAAGAGAAAACTCCAGTGGGGCTGGTGAAGGTGGAACCACATTTTACTGAAAGAGAAGATGAAAAATACTGAGATACACGAAGGGGGCCCAACAATACAAAAATGTAAAGCATGTCAAGAAGCAAGTGTAGAAGGAGTCATCTTCTGAAACTGGTAAATAATTGGCTCCAGGGAATGATGAGGAAGTATTATTTTACACCAATGGTAATAGATTATTAGCCAGGAAAGGAGAGATGAGCCATTTTTTGTTTAGTATTTTTGTATCCCTTTTTGAATCATATGTTCCAGTCACCTGTGCTGTAGGAAGCCTTGAAGCCAGTTGCCGCAGTGGCATTGTCAGTGACAAACTCCAGTAGCATCATGTTTGTAGAGGATACCAAGGAAGGGAGCTGTCCAGTGCCACAGGCTCTGTTTACAAGTACTGGAGAAGACTTGTTGGCTCCATCATAGACTCTCAGGTAATCTGAGGCACAGTCAGGAGAGGGCTGGATGTCAAAGGCACTGAACTGCAAGAAAATCTGTCAGAAGAAATTAATTGTAATTAATACAGTATTTGTTGGGAAAGATTCAATTTTATGCTAAGTATTGGTAGGAAGTACTGCCCGCATCCACATGGACAGTGCTAAAAGACTGGAGCCAAACTATATCAATAAATAAGCTCAGACTATGAATAGATTTACTTCAAGTCTACAGCTATAGTAGGCTTCACCCACTAGGAAGTGCTGAAATCTCCTATCAAATGTCAGTTTACATATACAATCCCATGATATATAAGATAAGGTGAGTTGTTTGGTTCACAATCAATTCATAAACTATTTTAATACATTTCACAAGTCATGCTCTCTTTGGTATAATTACCAGATCGGATGGGGCTCGGATAAGCCACACACAGTCGGCATTCATTGGGTAAGTATTGGGGTAGTTTGCAGACATTAATGTTCCTGTAGAATTAGGAAGGAGGGAACTGCAGGTTCCTGGAAAAAGATGATGTTACCAAACAATTTAGATCATGCTTGCTAAGGATATCATGGAAAGGGCCACTGACAATTGAAACAATCTGCTTGAGATACATATATATATGGACGTGTAAATAAATGTTTTAATTCTTTAGTATATTTTATTTTTAATCCCATATTCCTACCTGTTTATATCATATGCAGACATCTTGAGCTAGGTACATTAAAGGACCACTGTACCATCCTGAGTCTAAGTTTTTAAATAAAGTAATAACAGAGACACTATTTAATGCCCTGCTGAAAACTGGAGGAATCCATGACATTTTGGTGGAAGTTGTGTATGTGATGGGGGCACTTTGTTTACATCTATTGATACAAACTTCCTGCTTGTGGGTCAGTCTGTGAGGGGAGGAGTGTGGTGTCAATTCAATATTATCTAGTTAACCTTTCCCCGTTCCCTTCTCCCCATTCTTTCCTCCATTGATAGTTAGACACAACCTAAAGATCTGGTTCTCAGGCAGTGATGTAACAAACAAAATTGGATTCCTGCACTCGGAAAGAGTATTCATAATTTTCTCATTTTTTATTTTTGTCACTGCTTCTAATGTTATTATTTGTCACCTTTATTATTTGTTACCTTTTTTTCTGGAACTACGGCGGTCCTTTAAAAGTATTTATATGGAGCTCTATGCGGTGAGATTTGCAAGCATATAGTTGTAGAAGGGGAATGTATTAAGATGCACAGAGTTAATATACAAGGAAGGAACAAATAGCTAGTGGGGTAAAAACAGACTAATATAGGTTTACATAAATGGGATAAACAGGTGCTTGGAGAACCATATAGTGAGAGGAGTGAATACGCTTTAAGGAGTAACATGGAGTGAGAGCACCATAGAAGAGGTGTGCAAACATTTTATTTACACGGGGGGTTAGGGAACTTTGTTCATTATAAAGCCTAGCTCTTCAAAAATCATACTAATGTGTACATATTGCCCTTATTTAATAGCAAGTAGGACTGATGAAATTAAATAATGAAGTTAATTATAATTTATCTGTGTTTCTAGAAATGTTATACAATCTAAAGCTTTCATAAATACCCACTAGTGATTAAGCTTTATGTATTTTATTGTACTGTTATTTCTTACCATAGTCGTATAACTTGTTTATTTTGGCAATATCCAAGTTGCTGAGTCCATATCTCTGTCCAATAGGCACAGACGGGTTTGGTTTGGGGACGATGGTGGCAAGGTTTGAGGTTAAAGAAAAGGCATACCTACAAAAATTAAATGTATTATAATTCACTTTTATTTATAAATCATTAATGTATCGTGCCGGACTGTAGTGTTTCATATATATTAGTCTAACAACTTGTAGCATTATAAGTCTCTTCATCACATTTTACTTAGCGTGTAATTCTCATTCCCATAGCAAGTCACACAGCTGATCTAAAATGTCTACAATATTGCTAAAATTATGAAATAACAATGTGATCCAGTCATTTAGCGCTAAATAATCTGATTGTTACAGCACAACTCTGATACGTAAGTGTCTAAAGGTTTATATATACTCCAGTGTCTGATGTTTACACCATAATGCAGTAGTATAAATGTCTGCCCGCTCCTCACCTGCCATAGTGCATCACAGATGAGTAATCATATTCCAGGCCAAGGTTGTTTGTGACTAATTTGTCAAAGTTTCCTATAGCACCTGTAAAGATAATTAGAGCAGCTCAGCTTTATCTATGACAGTGGTTATCAGTTTCTCCTATTCATGGATGAATTGCATGGCATTTTGGCTGAGCATTGAGTGGACAAAACAATAATAGGACAAACTACAATGGTCCCTCTGTGTGATAATTTAGTTGAACACCTATCAACATTTTATAATTTTTTGTAACATTTAAGTTTCATTATCCTGTAAGTTACCGGGTAACCCAGACATGGACCACCTGTTCGAGGGGGATCAGTGGTATCTGACTGAAGAGACCCGAAACAGATTTAGGCATTTCCCCATATTCTGTTTTTAGGTGATTGAAACGTATAGAAATCAGGAAAACAATGGAGGGATTTTTAAATTAATTTCATCTTCAGAACAAAGCATTAAATATTTTCACTCTATAGCAGCCAGATAGGAGAATTTCCATATAATACAAAAAATAATATTTGCTAATAAAAGCAGAGATGTCATGTAATAATTGGAAGCTCTTACTTGGTATGATGTTGGCAGTTATGATATCTACATAGTTATCACGATCGCTTCTGCTCTGCTCATGGTAGAATCCGAGGGCATGATTCAGCTCATGTTGGATTGTCCCCCTTCCTAAACAGAAGTCTGACTGATAAACTCATAAAAAAACTTCTAACCAAGTTATGGTCTAAAACGGTATTTTTCAACAATCGTTTTTGGAATAGTGCTGATCCTTAAGACTTTATTTGCCGATCCTCAGGGAGAAAGGACAATGTGAGGTAAATGGGATATGAAGGATTGATAATGAGAGGAGTCTGATCCCATAAACATGTCACTGAAACAACAGTAAATGGATAATTGAAGAACTAATGTGTCAATAATGGACTGAATCTCAAAGGCAGTCATTGGAAATTGTGGTTGGTAAATAAGAGTTGAGAACTTCTGTACCAAAACCAGCTGTAAGTATTACTTAAAATATGAACAATTTGTAAAGATATGTAGATAAAATATGAAAACTCTTCTTTAATTCATCCAACTGATATATAGTGCTGTGTAACTTGGTTGTCATACATCTTGCTGCTTCTGGTAACCAGTCTCTAATAGTTAGGAGTTTAATTTCAGTGTCCTGTTATTGCCTCAGCAGTTAGACATCACATACAGTATTCATTCCATGGTGTTACCAATCTCATTAGATCAGCCATAGAAATGTAGATAGGGGTGTTTGGGAGTATACAGAGTTACAGGTGGTGGACAGGTGTATAGTGGTCACTCCCAGGCACTAATAGCTTGCATCCTAATTGGAAAGTGTTTGAGATAATTAATTCAATTCCTGCATGGCCTGAACAAGTGTCCAACTAGAGATCTCGATAAATTGTATCAATGTATCAATGAACAAGTATCTACTAATTGATTTATATAATTAATGAGTCTCTTGTGCATGTGATTCAAGATATAGATATCTAAGTGATTAATAAGTTAGTACACAGCTAAGTAAGGCTAAAAGTATTTTATTTGAGTAAAATGATTATTTGTTGAATGCATAAATTGTATGCCCATAATTCCTCACTGTAATGTTTTCCTATAAATAGAAACACATACAAGTTCTGCATTGTATATATGTTTGTATAATGTATGTATTTGATTTTATACAAATTATTTGTTTGTATAGTGTTTTATTCTTTCAATAAAAATACATTTAGAAAAATGTTACCCACAGCCACAAGAACCTGGTGACTCAAATATTTTTATTCATTGTTAATAAGGAATAAGCCTAATAGATAGACGTATTCAGCCTTATTAAATTGCGATTCAGCAAATTGAAAAGGGCTCTATTTAATCAAATAGTATATTTTTTACAGAAGTTTTTAGTTAGTGAAGACCTTGCTTTTGGATAGAAGTTCACTAACTAAAAACTTCTTTAAAAAAATATGCTGCGTGCTTAAAGAGAGCCCTTTTAAATTTGCCGAATCGCAATTAAATAAGGCTAATTGGTGTTATCTAGCAAAATAATATCCAATGGTGACCTGATTCTGTAAAGTATAAGGAAATTACTATATAATGGCTTTGACTGGAAGCATATAATAAAATCTAAATTAGTATATGCACAAATACTGCTTGCACTGATTAGTAATTTAACTAAATGAGTGCACGTTGCACTAACTAATGTGAAATATAATAATCACAAATGTGATATAAAATATTCCTAGTTCGAAACCTGAGAACATTCACTGTCTTTTTGAGTTTCCTAGTAGTACAGTCATCATAACTATAGAAAACCTACAAGAACATGCACTGGCTCAACAAAGCTAAAAATAGACATAAAATGATCCCGTAACATCAATCTATTAATAGTCCTACAGCCACATTAAATTCCAAGCCCGCAGCAGCCCTGGTACACCCGCAAAGCCCGCAGGCTTGAAATTCGGAGTTACAGACCAATAAAATTAGCCAAGTCCGCAACAGACGTGACCGACATCCAAATCCGTAAACCATCCTTGTGCACGTTGCATTTGCGGCTGTAACCGTGATCAATTAGTCAAACCAGTGGTTATGGGTTTAGATGGAGCCAGTAGTAAAAGAGATCATCATCATTACGTCACTAGAAAATGGAGGTTATATTTCCATCACTTACGGGCTTAAAGTACGAGTTGCCATCGAACTTGCATTACAGACATAATGCAATATGGAAAAATCAATAAATATGATATTTTAGTTCATTATATGTATTAACACATTGATTGCCGGGAGTGATATAACACAGAAATTAAAAATAAAATAAAATATATCTTATTGCAGATTTGCGAGCTTGAGAATGTTGTGCTATTAAGTTTAATACCTCACATAACTTTACCTTAAATTTAAAATACAGTATTGTGTTTATATTTGCATTTACAGTGCTGAGGACTTTAACCCTTTTGCGTGTCCTCTGTAGTACCCGTAGGATTTTTGGCTCCATTTGCGGTTTATGGGCTTAAACACCAGTGCATCTTTGGAGATTTGTAGCAATTTAGTAGCAATTTGCGATCGTAACATTTACGTGCTTGACAGATCAAAGGCTTAGCTGAGACGGAGTTCCAGGTTTGACAGCCCGTAGGGTTTTTCTGCCTTTAACCCGCAGATCGTTTGTGGGTAGCTGAAAGAGGCCAATTTAATAGCCATAAGTTTTGCGGGCTACAAATTCTTCAGTTGGTGGAATTTAATGGGGCTGCTAGACCAGTTGTTGTTGTAGTTTAACCTATCATACCAACGTCTATAGTTTAGCCTATCAATACAACTTTTACAGTTTGGCCAGTTTTTCAACTTTTATGTTAGCCTATCATTCGAACTTCAATAGTTTATTCCATCATTCCAGCTTTTATGGTTTAGCCTACCATTCCAGCTTCTATTTTAGTCTATCATTCTTCAATATTTTAGAAAACTACTATAGTTTAGCCAGTCCTTCCAAAATTCTGTTGTTCAGCCTATTATTCCAAGTTAAATTGTTTAGCCAATTTTTCCAACTTTTGTATTTTAACCTATAATTCCAATGAATGTATATCCAAACAACACCATTGACAGTAGATATTTCAACAACCACCCAATAGGGAAGGCTCTCAATCCCCAACTTATGGAGACTTCAATGCTTCTGTGTAAAATTGTATCCAGCTCATAATTAAAATTTGTATTGCATGAATAAATTACATACATTACTACTCTATGCAAAATAATGTCCTATCTCTTCCTTTATCTGTGTTCACTAGTTCACTTACACAGAGGCTGCTACTAACAGACCACATATGCTATACTATGGACATCATTTATTTGAGAAATTGTAGCTTACTGGAACCCGATATGTAGCCTGTAAACTAATTTGCTTCTCAATTGGCGTCTTTTTGCAAGCCGCAATCGATTTACCTTTGATTGTTATAACCATAACTTACAACCCATCTAAGCTTTTGATCTTTCAAGGCCGCAAGAGTTACAAATGCAAATCACTATTCAATTGCTTCAATTCCTCAAGCCCGCAAATATTTTCACACCTGTAAATGTCAAATGTTGAAGAAAAGCCTACGGGTACCAGATAGAATTACTTGCACAACAGTCTCTTTTTTTATTTTTTGTAGATAATCTTTTATTACAAAAATACAAAACATACATACCGTAATACAATCCCATTCTTACACATATAACAAACCATTCATTTTTGCAGGATATATATATCTTCACCGAATTTAAAAGATTATAAGCCTTGATTCCCCACATATGCATCCCAAATATGCCAATTTAATATCAGACCATTCCCCCCCTCCCTTTTAGTTTAATTTGGTCATATTCTCTATTTCTTTTAACATATCTCATAATTTCTTGTTTGGTGGGAAGTTGGTTGGATTTCCAGTACTTTACTAGTAACCATTTAATAGTCAACAAGATATGTGGCATTAAAAATTTACACTGGGGGAATTAGTCAACTATTTCTAAATGTAAAATAGTGAGTTGAGGATTACAGGGAATCCTCATCTCTACAACGTCTGAAATCCAGATAACCATTCTCCTCCAGAAAGCTTTCATTATTTCACACTCCCACCATACATGGAATGCATTACCTGATAGACCACATTCTATCCAGCATTTCATCGTATCATTAGGCATACATCTATTTATCATTTCAGGTGTAGGTAACGCTGTGTTATCTTAAAATATAAATCCAAATAAGAATTTGCCAAGAATTTGCGAGGACTTTACAAACATAAAGGTTTTCAACCATAGGTCTTCAGATATTCAATTATTTTTCTCCTGCTGTTCTAACTTTCGTTTTACTAAAAGGCTCATTTTGAAAGGTCATTTTATGACATTTGGAGATTACATGAGATAGGGTTCTACTGTAAATCATCTGTTCACAAGATGTTAATATTGGCATGTTTTTGAATTGAAAGCCTCTCTATTTCAATATGTTTTTAAGAGAAACATTTTGCAGCCACATACCTTTTTCAAACCCATAAATCTATTTCAATATAGACCATTCAATTAAATTCCCTTCTTCATACATATCATCTATAAGGTATATACCCTTTTTCCATTGTTCTACATTTATTTTCTCCTGATATAAAGATATTAAATCTACAGGGATATCAAGAGATGGAAAAGATGATAGTTTTAATTTAACCCTCATATTCATCCCAAATTTCATTAATGATTTAATACCTCAAGACAAGTTCTTATGTCTTAATATTTCCCCACTCCATTGCCACAAGATTATGTAAATAGGAGTATTTTCCAACATATGGCCTGCTATTTGTTTCCAAACTGGATTTAAAATAGGGGAACTCCAAACTATCATTTGTGAAATAGCTATAGACTCTTGGATTTCTCAAAAAGATGAAAATCCTCCCATTTCAAATTTTATTTTAGTTATTTCTAAAGGTATTCTTGATCTTTTCTTATTTAATATATATATTCATTAATACACCTCTGTATTTTTACCAACATATATTTTGGGACCATTTCCCAGATGCATCCAAATACATATGTTAATTTAGGTATTATTATCATTTTTATTATTACAATTCTTGCACTCCATGAAAAATACATTTTTTCCAGTCTATTATTATTACTTTTAAATGTCTAAATATTCTATCTAGATTTTCCTTTAATATTTTTATTGTTTGAATAGGGAAGCTTATTCTGTGATGTACTATATTCCTCGCCTCCAAGTTGAAATTATATTGATTTTTAAATCTAGCTTTAGTCTCCTGATCTATTTTCTTCATAATTATATCTCTTTTAGTGCGATTTACTTTAAAATATGACACTTTTCCAAATTTTATTACGATCTCTTCCAATCTGGCTAACAATTTTTCTGTCAAGGTCAATACTAGATCATCCGCAAATAAGAGATTCTTGTATTTCTTGGTGCCAATAAGAGAGTCTTGTATTCCTTGGTGCCAATATGTATTCCATTTATGTATTTTGAGTTTCTTATCATTTGTACCAATAGTTCTATATATAAGATGAACATATTGGGAGACAGGGGCATCCGTGTCTTGTCCCATTTCTTATGGTAAAATATTCTGTCTCAAAATTTGGATTTACTAATTTCGCCTTTGGATTGATATAGAGTGAATTGATAGCTTTGGAAGTGATCTCTGTCAGTCCATATCTCTGCAATACAGCTCTGAGAAACCCCCAGCTGACCCAGCATATCTATTCTGTTCTGAATAAATCCTGATTGATCAGGATGTATCAGTTTAGGGAGTACAGGCTTAGTCAAGTTGTCAATATTTTAGAATATATTTTTAAATCATAATTTATAAGTGAGATTGGGTGATATCTACTGAAATCTGAGGGTCTTTATCCTGTTTTAGTATATTCAAAATTTTCACTTTATTATTTCATTAAACATATTGTATTTTTAACGAGTTGACAAAAGTTTGATAGTATCATTTATCTAATTCATCGACACCCTGGGCTTTATTAATGTTAGATTTTTCTATTGCTTCCTCAATTTCATAAATCGTTATTTCTCTATTTAGTTTGGTTAAATCTTTTTGTCAACACTCTAGGGAGATCAATGTCCTTTAAAAATTCTTCTATTTCTAATTGGTTGGGCTTATGAAAATTATAGTCTTGTTCCAAGTTGTAACTTATTTCCTATATATTTTGGATGGGTGAGTAGTGTATTATTTTGTCCTTTCACACTTCATATTGTATTCTTCATTCTTTGTTTTTTTACTTTATTAGCTAAATATTTGCCAGTCTTATCTCCAAATAGAAATTTTGTTTATTGTTACTTCCACATTATTCTGTCTAATTATACTTGGTGTATTTTTTTCATTTGTAAATTATACTTCCCCATCTGCTGTGAAATTTCTCTACAAGGAGACAACTTATTTTTCTGTTGCAATATATAGTGTCCTATTGGTTTTTCTTCTCTTTTTTTTAGTTCAATTGCTTTAGTTGTCAAAATAACTCTTACATAGGCTTTATGGGTACACCATACAACCATACAACACCATATCCTAAGTTCGTCTCAAAAAAGTTATTAATCTCTTTTCCTAAAGATTTAACCTGATTTTCATCTTTTAATAAGAGTAACTCCAATCTCCATTTTTTAATATGTGAATTTTTAATTGTTTCTTTAACATTAATACTAATAGGGTTATGATCCAAAAAGGAGCTTAAATGTATTTTAGCCTCGGTTACTGCATATAAAGTTGTTGTGTCTCCCAAAAATACATCTTTTCTCATATATACATAATGTCTTTTAGCAAAACAGGTGTAGTCCCGCTCATATGGATGTAAAGTTCTCCATATGTCGTAAAGATTAATTTCTTGTATTATTCTATTAATTCTAGAAATACTATTTTTATTTAGTTTTCCTTCGTTTTGTTTCTGAGGGGATGATCTATCTTTCATTGAGTCTAACATATAATTTCCACAAATGATTAAGGCTCCTTTTCTTAATTGTCTAACCATTTTTAGTATTTTTATTATACATTTTTCTTGTTTATTGTTAGGTGTGTAAATATTAACTAATGTATATGTCTTATAATTTATCTCTCCAATCCAAAATATTTATCTGCTCAATTCATCTACTTTCTTTTATTCCTCTTTTATTTTTTATTTTTTTGTTAAATAGGATTGAAACTCCTCTTGACTTATTGTTGAACGTTGAATCTACTCTTTTCTGATATATTTTACTATTCAGCAAGTGCAGAGTGTTTAATTTCAAAAAGGTTTCTTGAAGACACAATACATCTAGCTTACCATATTCAGCCAAAGCTATTTTCCTTTTCAAGGGAGAGTTAAAACTGTAAACATTATGGGATAAGATTTTTAATACCATCTTTCGTATTTTTAATTATTTCCCACTTTCTAATCTTGATATTGTATATATATCAGAAGATTTAATCTCTATTTTATCTTTTCTTTTTTTTTGTATTTCTCTTAGGGGCTTTAGGTTTACTCTCAGTTTTATTATACCCCTGAATCCTGCAACTTAACATCCCAACCACACTAACATACTTACATGCATTTCGTCTATGACCTCTATTTCTCAATTTGGTCATATTAACAGGGCCTTTAAGCCAATGTCTAGAACTAATTGTTATATGTCCTAAGACAAAGGGGGGGGGGGGGGCAGCTATATTCTCTACTATATCATTCTGCACTTTATTCATCTATTTTATAAAGAAATCCACTTCAAGTATGTTCCTACCTTAAACTGATGATAGCCAAAAGCTTGAAACAGTTCTGCATATTGCTCTTGGTTTGTGCAAAGTCCAACCCGGTGCTTTGCTTAAAAGCTGTTTAATACAGCGGGCATATGCTTTAAGGGAGCAATGTATAAAATTGCTACTTTTGGATTGAAAGAGTGAGGTACGTTGTATTCTCATTTGCATGTCCCCACCTTTTAGACATGCAAATGGGCTTATTAATGTATTATTCATTTTCTGTACTCTGTACAGTGGAGAGCTTTTCTCACTGTAGTGCTCACCATACACTAAATGATTGTTGTGGAATACCCAATCCTACAAAAATCTACTGCACAAACCAGAATCTGCCTCATACTGATGATAGCCAAAAGCTTGAAACAGTTCTGTGTATGAGTGATTCTTGGTGTGTGCAAAGTACAACCCGGTGCTTTGCTTAAAAGCTGTTTAATACAGTGGTCATATGCTTTAAGGGAGCAATGTATAAAATTGCTACTTATGGATTGAAAGAGTAATGTGCATTGTATTCTCATTTGCATGTCCCCGCTTTTTAGACATGCAAATGGGCCTATTAATTAATTATTCATTTTCGATTGTTTAAGATATATTTTACTCCTCATCAATTTACCCTTACCGTTTTCATGAACAAACCTTTAAACTAAATCCAAAGAAAAAAAACAAAACATTATTTTATATCTTTTGCTACTTTCCTCTTAATACTATTCAAAATAGTGATATCGCATAAAATATAATTCATTCAATGATAAACATTACTTCCAATTTAAGCATTAAAAATTTATATTATATCCTCTGGTGATATCTATATGAAACCAGTTTAGAGATTTATATTTTACTTCATCTTCCTCTATTCTAAGGGTTATAGAAATAAATTCATGACTTAAATGTCCAGTCCACTTTTCTCTTTTCCCCTCTCCTCTCTTCCCTCCCTCCTTCTTTTATTTTTTTAATCTGCCAGTCAGGTTCCTTAATTTCCAATTCAGTTACTTGAACCCCTCTTCTATCTTACAGTCCCAAATTTTAAAAAGTTCTAATCCTTCTTTAATATTCAATACTTTGTGCCATCGAGAGTCTTTCAGGATTAAAATGCCATTAGGTGATCTCCATTAATACACTGTTTTCTTTTCTTAATGCTTGAGAAATATGGGAATATTCCCTCCGCTTAGCTAGTGTATATGCAGAGATATCCGAGAATATTAGAATTTTTTCATATGGATGATCTAAGTTTATTTTTTTATTAGAGACTTTAAGGATTACATCTTTAAATGGAAGGTATTGCATTTTTGCTATCACATCTCTTGGATTTATTGTATCCATATTCATAGGTAGAGGGATTCTGTGGCATATTTCGATGTTGCTCTCTTCTTTAGGGAATTCAAACAACCGGTTTACACCAATTATGCTTCATTTAGGCTCCTGACATTCAGTCTCATACCAGAGGAGGTAAGGGGTGGGGGGTTTGGGGGTCAGTGAAGATCAATAGACTAGTCCTATGTTCATTTGAACACTTGAATACTTTTTTAAAGAAGTTTTTAGTTAGTGAAAACCTTGCTTTTGGATATATTCTTACTAACTAAAAACTTCTTTAAAAAAAATATGTTATGTGCTTATTTAGAGGCCTATTCAATTGGCCAAATTGCAATTGAATGAGGGCCTTAGTCTGCCCCCCCCCCTTCATTTGTTGCTCTGTTAGGTAATGCATTGGTACTTCTTATACCTGACCAGTCCGTGGACTCTTAAAAAGGCCTAATATGCTTGGGTTCTTCTTCCATCCGATTAGGCCGTGGACTCTTAAAAAGGCCTAATATTTATGGACACAATATAGACAGTTTGGTATTTTTTTCTGTATTGCCATTGATAGGATAAAGGGGGAGTTAGAAGGAACTTGGATATAAATAGTAAGGGTTTGATAAGGGTTTGACAAATCTTCTGTTATTCCTGTGTCCTCTCCAAGGCTGTTATTCTTTCCTTACACTTTTTTCTCTCCCTTTTTGTTGTTTGTTTTTGTTTATGGAGTATATTTTCTATTTTTTTTATTTTAAGCATATTTTTCTTGGGGTTCCCAAATTATTATTTTTTTTTTTTGTTATTTTTGTTATTTTGTTTGTTTTAGAGGCTTACAAAGGTGAATAGGTTAAAAGCTATCCCTAAGTCCCTTTTTGCTTTACAGTTAGAAATTAAGTGGTCAGGATATAACCATTATGCTTGTAAAAACAGTGGGTGGCTGTGGTAGGAGGGAGGCCTAACAACGACTTTTTTAGTACAGCTTGGTAGAGGTGTGTTAAGTTTCCGAAGAGTGCTACAGTAGGGAGGTTTTTTAGGTTTCCCTGGTTGCCATCGGCAAAGGAGGGTAGGAGGGGGACCTGCGAAGTTTAGTTGATCAGTCTCATTGGGAACACAGGTGAATGTACTCTGTCCTGCCCTATTAAAGTTTAATATAATGTTTAATATAGTATGGCATAATTAATCTATGTATAGCCCTTAACAAAAAGGTATTGGGTTTATTATTGCCTTTACATCGCTGTGCTTTTTTTTCTGTTTTAGATGTTTTTCTTTTCAGGCCTTAGGTTTCTTTGGTTAGGAACTTAGACAACTATCCTTGTTTTAAGGTGGGTGTTCTCTGTTATTATCTGTTATTTCTGAGGTCAACTTATCAGCCCTTTTTTCATTTTGATAACTCATACTTTAAACTGCTTTTTCCCCCACTTGCTTTAAAGAGTTTGGAATTTAATTTTACGCGATAGGTCTTTAGTTGTTTTGGGTCGGTGCCCCTCTATTAGATTATCCCTGTGGTTTCATTTCATATAAGTCAAGGGGTATTGTTGCCGGTTATTTTTTTCCCTTTTAATAGGGGTGTACGACATCATTGTATTATCTCTTTATTGAGAATATATTTATTCCTTTGGGGTGTATTATATCTGCTGGTTAATGGCAGTATAATGCCTGGATAAAGCTGGGCTTTTGTTTTTAATCTTTTTGCCTTAGATTAAGTTTTTATAACTAGTTTCTGCTCGTAGTAGGCTTGTGATAGCTTCACTATGAAGAAATCTTTGCAACCTATGAGAGCTAAGAACAGGGATCAAAAGAATATAGACAAATCACGGGATAATTGTTTTATACCCCATAATAAATCTCCCTCTAAGGACAAATGATCAACCAATTCGGGTCAGATGGACTCCTCGGTAGTTCAGGACAACACAGAATCGGCAGAGGAAAAAATAACCCTCGCCATAATGAAAAATGTATTTGCGGATTTTTTCAAAGATCTATTAAATTAGAATTAGCCTCAGAAGTTGCAAAAAACACTTATTCAATTAATTCCCAGGTGAAGGTAATTCAGTAAATAGAACTTAAGCAAACTGCTATGGAAAAGGAACATCTAAACCTTAGGAATGAGATAAGGACGTTAAGAGAGGAGGTTGCTCTATTAAATAAAAAATGCACTAAATTGGAGGACCACTCCAGAAGCAATAATTTGCGTATTAGGGGTATTTTAGAGTACATCTTCTATAGAGATTTAGGGCCCTATGTTAGTGAATTTTTTAGAGTTCTCCTGGCATCAGACAAGCCTATGGAAGAGCTCTTGGACAGAGTTCACCAAATCCCCCTTTCTAAAAATACAAAACATGAATCTCCTAGAGATGTTATTGTGAGGATTCATCACTTTGCGCAAAAAAAACTAATCTCTAGGATCGCGTTTCGGGTAAGGATGTTCCCTCAGGCATATGAACACCTCCAGATCTTTTCCGACTTATCAGGAGATACAATACAGAAGAGGAAAGAATTTAGCTTGATAACTAAAACGTAGTTGAGAGAGAACCAGATTCTATACTGTTTCCCTACAAATTTAATTGTCACTTATATGGGTAAAAAAATTGTAATGGAGAATCTTCCTTCCGCCAGTTTTGTATATCCGGCATGTTTATTGTGTCTGTGCTACATTCTTTTTGGGGGGAATAATACTCCATGGGAGCCTAATGCTGCCTAGTCATACTTTTAACTGTTTTTCAGTTTTTTTGGTGCTGCATAATTGGCCCCTCCACTTGAGTTTCTTAGGGGGATGATGTGGTGGGGCGTGCAGCCCCAAATTCCTTATTAAACATGGTTAATAAAAAGGGCAAATTAATTAATTAGTTTGTTTTGCTGTGTCTATGTTTGTATGTTTTGTAGTATGTAATGCTGATCGGTGGTCATTTGGGAGTTGGGTTGGGTGGGGGGTGGGTTGGTCATCCATATTTTGTACTCTTTTTTGTCTTTAATGACACTCAAATTTATTAGTCACAATGTGCAGGGGTTAAACTTGGCTTCAAAGAGACGTGCGGCTTTTAATCGTTATAAGAAAGAGAAAATAGCAATAGTCTGATTACAGGAAACACATTGGAAGCATGGTTTGGGCACCTCGTTTTATGACAATAGTTCCCCTATTAGCTATAATTCCACTTTTAGGAAAAAAGCCGGAGGTGTTTCAATTTATTTTGGTCTTGGCCTACGTTTGGATGTAGTAATGGTTAAAATTGATAAAGAAGGCTGCAACATTTTGTGGATAGGTAAAATTGATAATGTTTTGTATACAATTATGAATATTTATGCACCTAATCAAAATCAAGCCAATTTTTTAAAACATGTATTTGGGTTGTTTAAAAGGTTCTCACAGGTATTGGCTATCCTTTGTGGATATTGTAACTCTTTGTTAAATCCGGATCTAGATCGATCCTCGGGTTAATCCACTGGGCTCGGATGCTAGTCTTATAAGGCGGGCCGATGTTCTCTGCGGGAAGTTGATGGAGTCTGGGCTTTATGATGCATTGAGAGTGCTCCACCCTGAAGAAAGAGACTACACTTACTTCTCACACAGGCATCGTCATACTCGAGAATTGACTTGGTTCTGGTTAATTTGGCGGTACTGGAGAAGATTTCCAAAATAGCTATAGACCCCATTGTGTGGTCTGATCATGCCTTGATTTCATTAGACATATTGGTGGGGACATTGTGTGGCCATAGACCCCAGTGGAAAATCAACAACCGACTTTTGGAGGAGGAAACAGAAAGGCTTCTGTTATGTCAAGAGATTTAGAATTTTTTGTCAGTTACTGAGAATTCGGTAGAGTCGAATGTTACTCAATGGAGCTCTCTAAAAGCCTCAATTAGAGGTTATTTAATTAACCGTAACAGCATAAAGAAAAAAACATAGAGGCCTTCTGCTGAGATTGCTTTATATTAAGCTGTCAATGTTACAGGCAGAAAATAAACATAAACCATTATCAAGTCATACGGATGAGATCAAATTTATACAGGCGCAGATAAAGCATATTAATCAGTTCGTAGCCGATAAGTGGTTGTTCCGCATTCAACAAAATATGTTTCATGAAGGAAATAAAATAGGTCCTTGGCCAAAAAATTTAAGAAGAACAATTCAAATCAAAGGATAAACATGATTAGGCATGGGTCGATTTTATCTTCAACTCCTAAAAGCATAGCAGTAGCGTTTGCCGACTGTTATGAAAAGTTGTACAATCTAGAGTGTCCCTCTAAGGAGCAGGGTTTGTTCATTGCCAAGGTACAAGGATTTTTGGACAAATTAAATTTGCCTAAAATTTCAGATAAGGTTTTTTTGTCTTTAAACTTGCCAATTTCCCTGGAAGAAATTTCGGCTGCAATTAAAAACTCCAGAGTTCAGTCAGCAGTGGGCCCTGACGGTTTTAGCAATATTTTTCTTAGAGTCGCACTTACAGTAATTGTTAATCCTTTGTCAAAATTCTTTAATGAAATAAAGGACATTGAAATATGGAAGCTTTGTCAGCAAATATTATTACTATCCCGAAAATGGATAAGGATGTGGTTGAATGCAGCAGCTATAGGCCGATTCCCCTTCTTAACACTGATTTGAAAATGTATGCTAAAATTTTGTCCATCAGAGTGAATAGGGTAATTAACCAGTTGGTCCAGACTGATGAGACAGGGTTTATCCCGGGGAGACAGGGGGATGAGAACTGCAGGCGAGTACTAAATCTTATCTCCGTTGTTAAAGCAGGGAAGATCCTTAAAGTGTTCCTCTCCCTCGACGCTGAGGCCCTCATTCAATTGCAATTTGGCCAATTGAATAGGGCTCTAAATAAGCACATAACATATTTTTTTAAAGAAGTTTTTAGTTAGTAAACATCTATCCAAAAGCAAGGTTTTCACTAACTAAAAACTTCTTTAAAAACAGTATGCTATGTGCTTATTTAGAGCCCTATTCAATTGGCCAAATCACAATTGAATGAGGCCCTTAGAAAGCATTTGACTGGCTTAATTGGTCCTTTATGCACTGCATTTTAAGAAAATTTGGCTTTGCCGAATTTGGGGAAAAGGCAATTGGAGCGCTTTATTCAAATCCATCAGCTTTGGTTGTAAGGGGTTGGTTTTGCGTCTAGAGTGTTCGCGATTGAAAACAGGAAGAGGCAAGGCTGCCCGGTATCTCAGCTACTGTTCGTGTTAACAATTAAACATCCCCGCAAATGGGTGGCATAGAATTGAATAAGGTAGAACATAAATCAATTCTATTTGCGGATGATATATTACTTTGTCTGACCAATCCAACAGAGTCTCTTAAAGAAGTGCAGAAAGTAATTGAAAGTCACAGTGCAGTCTCTAATTTTAAGATCAATATTGGTAAATCAGAAGTATTGTCATTTAACATCGGTCAGCCTCACATTAATATGCTCTCGCAAATGTACCCCTATAATTGGCACACTAATAAGGTTACTCATTTGGGTATTGACTTTTTTGCTACACCTAGGGACATAGTCGCTATTAACTTTGATAATTTATATAAAACATTTTTATTGTTAATTTCTGATTGGAAAGGAAAGCAGGTCTCCTTTCCTGGCTGTTTGGCAATTGTCAAAATGTCCCTTTTGCCCAAAATAATCTACCTTTTTCGTTTGTTACGCTGTATATTACGAACTATCTTTTAAATAAATTTCAAACTCTGTTAGATATATTAATTTAGGTAAACCATTGAGAGTTAAAAAGAAAATTTTGGCCAGACAATTTATTAGAGGCAGTATGGGATATCCATCCATAAAACTATATTATGAGGCCACTAGCCTTTCCCATGTTATCCGTTGGTACGACCCAGAAGCATCCTATGCTTGTGATTCAATTGAAAGGGAATTTACAGGGGGTTGTGATCTTAGGAAACTCTTGCTGATGGCTTTCCAAGGGATGACTTTTATGAAGGGGCATATGTTGTTTAATGAGAATATGGACAATTATTAATCATGAATACAAATTAGTGGATATTTCAAGTCCATATACTCCACTTAGCATTTTGGCCAAGGAATTTTCTTAATTCTACTTTTAATTTGTGGGCCATTTAAGGTTTGCATGTTTTGGAAGATCTATTTTTTATGGACTGTTTTGTCTCTTTTGAACACTGCGGTTTTATTGGTTATCATGCGCATGTTTGGTGGCACTGTCCGTATTTACTCTTGCTCCCTTCTTAAATATAGGTATCACCTCTGCTTTTCTCCAGTCATCTGGAAGAGACCCTGTGTTGTTTGAATATTGAAAAATTAGATATAATGGTTTGGTTATTACAGAGCCCAGTTCTCTCAGTACCATTGGATGTATTCCATCAGGATCTGGGGCTGGATTTCTTCCTGTATAAACCAATTATGTGGTAAAGGTAGTGTAGCCCATTTTGTTGCAGTGTCCCAACCACTGGTACCTCCCTTGTGTATACCAAAGAAAAGAACCTATTTCGCTCATCTGCCTTTTCCTGGTAACTAATTGTTAGACATAGTGTTTCACATTGTAATGTTCCTATAGCTTCCTTCCTGGCCTTCTTCCCATTAATATATTTAAAAATATTTAAGGGTTAATCTTACTCTCCTTTGCAACTAACTTTACATTTTCTATTTTAGCCAGTCTAATTACTCTTTTCCATGCTTTGTTGAGTGTACTCAGGAACCTGCTCCCTTAGCTGAATGGTTGGTCTCATTCAGTGAAAAACTCTGATTATTAGAACTTGCCCATGCTTAGCTGCATATCCAATCTGTAACAAAAATTGCAGATCATCACTTTTAATTATATTTGAGGGTTTATAGCATACTTCTACCAATATTCTTTTAGAATTTGCTCCTCCGCTATTTAACTCTGCCCACAAACATTCACCCCTTCTGGATCACTACTTTGTTGGGGTGAAGGGGCTTGGGTACTTCAAAAGAAAGCTGTGAGCTATACCATGTAGGGTCAACCAAGATGGACAGGTCATGGCAGAGAGGACAGTCAATTTGCAGTCCACTGGAGGAGATTGCAATCGACTAAGGAAACGTTATGGACAGGCACAACCAGAGACATAATGGTATGGCACCGGAAGATGGGCCATTCAGGTCGGAAGGTGCCTACCATATTACTGAGGAAGAGCAGAGGGCAAGTATAGGTAGCACCAGATCTAATGCAGTGGCTGGGCCAAAGCCGAAAGGACACCCAGCTGCGGATGTGTCTGGAGAGGAAAGGAAAATCTGCTGCAAAGAACAATTCTGCATAGCCTGGAATGTTAGAACTATAAACCAAGGCAAAGTAGACATGGTCAAGAATGAGATGACAAGAATAAACATTGATATCCTGGGAATTAGTGAATTTATAAATGGACCGGAATGGGACATTTCACATCAGACAACCACCAGATCTTTTATTGTGATCAAGAATCCCACAGAAGAAATGGAGTTACCCTCGAAGTCAGTCAAAAGATGGCGAAAGCAGTACATGGTAACAACCCAATAAATGACAGAATGATTTAAATTCAAATTCAAGACAAACCATTTACCATCACAGTGATACAAGTTTATGCTCCAACCATGGATGCTTAAGTTGTCCAGTTCTGTGAAGATATTCAACACGTCATAGATAAAACACCAAGGAAAGATGTTACTATTATCATAGGAATTTGGAATGCTAAATTAGGGAACCAAAAGACACCTGGAATAATTGACAAGCTTGGCCTTGGAGTACAAAATGAAGCAGGTCAGAGATTAGTAGAATTCTATCAAGATAATTCTCTTGTCGTAGCAAACACCCTTTTTTATCAGCTTCCGAGATGACTCTACACATGGACATCACCAGATGGACAACATCGAAATCAGATTGACTATATAATTTGCAGCCAAAGATGGAGGAGCTCTATACAATCAGCAAAAACAAGAACTTACTGCGGCTCAGACCATGAGCTTCTTATTGCAAAGTTCAGAATTAAACTGAAGAAAAGAGGGGAATCTTCAGACCAAGTAGATACTAAATAAATAATATCTCTTGTGAATATGAAGTGGAAGTAAAGAATAGATTTAAGGAACTAGACATGGAAGATAGAATGCCTTTATTAGGACCTGGTCCAAATCTTACAATATTATTCAGGAAATAGCAACAAAAGATTATCACCAAAGGAAAGAAAACTAAGAAGACAAACTGGCTGTCTGATGAGGCTTTGAAAGTAGCCCGGCAAAGATGGAAACGAAAGGTAGTAGCGATTGGCCAAGATTTGTCCAACTAAATGCAGAATTCAAGAGCATAGCAAGTAGAGACAAGGAGACATTCTACAATAAGCACTGTAAAGAGGTCAGAGAAGATAACAGAATAGATAAATCAATAGAAAAAGTGGAATAGTAACAGATTTTATTTTCCTGGGATCAACGATCTCTACAGATGTTGACTGTAGTTATAAATTAAAATACATTTGCTTCTGGGGAGGACATTTATGGCAAGCTTGGACAAGCTAGTAAAAAGTAAAGATATTAAACTATCAACAAAGGTCCACATATTTAGAACTATGGTATTCCCAGTAGTAAAATACGGATGTGAGAACTGGACCATAAATAAGTCTGAGCGCCGTAGAATTGATGCCTTTGAATTGTGGTGTTGGTGAAAACTACTTAGAGTTCTTTGGACTGCAAGAAGATCAAATTAATCAGTACTTCAGGAAATCAAGACAAACTGTTCACTAGAAGATATGGTCATGAGGCTGAAGCTCAAATATTTTGGCCTTATCACGAGATGGCAGGATTCCCTATAGAAGACTCTGATGCTGGGAAAGATTAAAGGCACACAAAGAAGGTAACTACTGAAGAGGAGATGGATAGATGAGGCCACTGAAGCAATTAACATGAACTGGCATGCTTGTGGTCCATAGGGACACGAAGAGTTGGACCCGACTGAATGACTAAACCACAACAACAAGCATTCAATGTTATCGCTAGTTCCATCATAGATATCTTCTCTGACTTTAGGCTTAAAGTCAGGCTTAATATACAGACAGACCCCTCCTTCTCTTTTACCACTGCCCCGATCTTTCGTAAATAGGTTATAACCTAATGTACCTCAGGAAACCCTTGAGGAGCTGCAGAGTTCCACAGCAGAGACTGGAGTATCTGTACATAGGACGACAATAAGCTGTACGCTCCATAGAGTTGGGCTTTATGGCAGATTGGCCAGAAGAAAGCCATTACTTTCAGCAAAAAACAAATTGGCATGTTTTGAGTTTGCGAAAAGGCATGTGGGAGACTACCAAAATGTAAGGTGTAAGGTGCTCTGGTCTGATGAGACTAAAATTGAACTTTTCATCCATCAAAGAAAACGCTATGTCTCGCGCAAACCCAACACATCACATCACCCAAAGAACACCATCCCCACAGTGAAACATGGTGGTCGCAGCATCATGCTGTGTGGATGTTTTTCAGCAGCCGGGACTGGGAAACTTGTCAGAGTTGAGGAAAAGATGGATGGTGCTAAATACAGGGATATTCTTAAGCAAAACATGTACCACTCTGTGAGTGATTTGAGGCTAGGACAGAGCTTCACCTTTCAGCAGGACAATGACTCCAAACACGCTGCTAAAGCAACACTTGAGTGCAAGGAGGAATGGGCAAAAATCCCAGTGGTAAGATGTGACAAGCTCATAGAGACTTCTCCAAAGCGACTTGGAGCTGTGATTGCCACAAAAGGTGGCTCTACAAATTATTGACTTTAGGAGGTGAATAGTTACACATTGACTTTTTCTGTTATTTTGTCCTATTTGTTGTTTGCTTCACAATAAAAAATAAAAAAACATCTTCAAAGTTGTGGACATGTTTTGTAAATTAAATGATGCAAATCCTCAAACAATTCATGTTAATTCCAGGTTGTGAGGCAACAAAACACAAAAAATGCAAAGGGGGGAGGCGGGGTGTGTGTGAATACTTTTGGAAGGCACTGTACCTCCCTGGACATCTCCACCCTCCATGTTAGGCCCAGCTAAACTGTGCCAGTGGTGCAATATCACTAAGTGCTGCAATTCTCCTCTCCAGTTCTCCAATTTGAACTTCAATATAGGCAACATGCTCACACTTGACACAGAGGTATGGGCCCTGGATCAGCTGTTCCAGTAGTGCATACATGTGGCAGGATGTACACTGAGTGAGGTTGCCACTGGACTTACTCATACTTACAAAATACAGTGAGATGAAACATTCAATATATTTGTGTACAATCCCTTGTTTTCATTACCCTTCCTTCTGTTTCTTTCTTCCCTTTTCTGCACTAAAATGTAATCCCTTTTTGTTGAACTCCCTCCTTTTATTTAAACTCCCACATTTATAATAGACCTGCACTTTTATTAGAACTGTTCACAAGCTCACAAGTTATTTCCTTCCCCTGTTTAAATTAGATTCTGACTACTCACCTGTACATTATCAGAGCACACAACAAAGAAACACCCTCAACTTTCCACAAGAAAATCACATTTGCAAACAGACCCAGACAAGTCACACCCTTATATGTAAGCTAACACAGGCAAACCCACTCCCCTCTAACCTGTACAATATCAGAGCACACAGCAAAGAAATACCGTTAACTTTCCAAAAGTAAATCACAGTTGCAAAACGTTGTCTTTATTTCAGAGCCACTATCTAGTTAATTGAGAGGACACATTTCAAATAATTGAAATCTAAAAATGGAAACAAAACAACAGCACCAGATACAAGACTTCTACAACATGTTAAATCTTACTTACAGTAATCATTTTATCTTATTCATATTTTTCAAATAAAAACATAACTTTATTCCTATAATAGTATTTAAATCTCTAAATAATAATTTCATCTCTAAATAATATTTGTAAATAAATTGAATTTAAAAACGTGTATTAAAGGCTCCATAAATTCTTCTCCTTTTGTTGTAGATCTTCTGCTCCTCTTGTGGACCTTCTTTCAGTTGAGTCACACTATAGAGAAGTAAAGCATAGGGTAGATTAGATGCTGTTCTCTAAGCCATGCTATTATATCATTTATCTCCTGTGATATTATTGTTAATAAATATATTTCTGTTGGGTTACCAGTTACCAGTTAGAGGTGCTTTGTTGGCTTCTGCACATACTTTAGAAGATTTTTGTTACATTAACAAATTTTAGATTATTTTCGGAAAAAAACAACCGCAAAGCATGGGGTAAACTATAGATAATACAGAACAACATATTTCTTTCAAATTCTAACTTTCAGTACAACTATTTCCGATTTAAGCAGAATATTAATTTACTCCAGATAAACTATAAGTGCTAGTAAATATTACGGGATTCGTAAATTCTGACTGGTTTGCCAGTAAATGGTCAGTGCTCTCAAATCTGCACCTATCCTATTGCATCAAAATGTATTACAAGGTACCGGCTAAAGGTCTAATATGAAGTCCTGTCTAAAGTGACCTTAGATTTGATGGTTTTAAACTTACCAAACTGATATACGGCTACAAATGACGCAAACGGCACAGATCCATCACTATAAAACTGAACAAGTAGGGAATTCCCAGATGAAAGGATATTGGGGACAATATCAGAACCACAGTATTTTCCTATTTGGGGGGACGTGGTTAGAGGCCCATCAAATATTTGGAGGTAAGCATTGGAGCAGGTGCTCTGTGGCCCCATGTCAAATTGATATGTATCTATTGAAACCTAGAAATGAAAATAAACACATTAAATGATATGGCTGGCACAATTGTTGATTAGATTATTGAAACATGATGAATTTAATTCTGTATCAACAGTATTTAATACATTTTGAACAAAAATTGCTCATAAAGGGTTGTAATAGTGTAGAGTTATCCCAACTGACTTCTATTAGACCTAGCAGGTAATGTGAGTGACACCAGGGCAAAGTTGATTAATAATCCTTTGTTTTCTTGTGGGTTTTGGGAAAACATACATTCTGCAACAGCTTATCACTGTTATCAATTTATTCTACACATGTGAGTAAACCATAATAGTATGAAAGGAAGACAAGCATGTCTAACTAAATGGTGTGGTGTTGCTCAGTGTGTAAAGAGGTCTATGGTAGGTCATAAAAACAGGGTGCATTCATGGACCTTACTGTTTAAGTTGATGTGCAGTCCAAGGAGAGAAAAGGAGTGTAAGCGATATTGGGCACAGACTGGGAATGACACTGAGATTTGTGAAGGGGATTCTCAGTGGGAGGAGGAGGAATAAAATGTTAAATTAGAGTGGCAAAGTATGATGAGGAAATATAAAGCAATGTATTTATTCAGATAAATAATATATAAGCATTGAGGACTTAATATGCACTCTCAAGTAAAGCCAAGATCTTTACTCACCTTAGATCTTGTTGGAGCTTTGATTATCCAGGCGCAGTTCATGGAAGAGGTGGAGTACAGGGGTCTAAAGTACCCCGGGGAGGAGGTAAAACTGGAACCACATTGCACTGAAAGAGAAGAATTAAACAGACAAAATATTTCTAATAAATTATAGGATACAAGATAGAAACACATTCAAGGAAATAATCAAGTAAACCACAGTAGCAGATTCCAGAACTATCCACAGTATATTAGGTTTAATGATCTATCATGTATTTGGTTTGTTCTGTTCTTTGATTTTTATCTGTAGCCATCCTACTTGACCTTCCCACTGGTTTACTAAATTGTTAATCTAATTTTAATTATCTGAAATAATAACAACATTTAGTGTAACAAATACACCATTATATTTTTTGTTTTGTGTGAAATCCCAATCATTTATTCACATCTAGATTGTAGGTCTGCGAGTTTCAATCCTGCGCGGTGCTTTAGGGAAAGCGCTATGGACACTGGATTCCAAGCTCAAAGACAGGGCCATACACTCTTTGCAATGTATGAATCTTTAACTTGTCATTGCCTGTAACTTAACTTATGTATAGCGCTGCGGAATATGTTGGCGCGTTACAAATAAACGATAATAATAATAATAATAATCTATTTGAATTACCCCCACATATACCAAGACATGGTTGAGGCAATGTCAACTCTTGTAGAGATTGTTGTCTACAAATAAACATGCCTTCCCCTGCAGTCCAAATATAGCACTAATGTACAATTACCAAAATAAATTCCACCCCAAGGGGTTGAAATCAGAACTTTGTCAGCAACATTTAATGATCTAAATCTCCAGGAAAAAGTACACCCTTAGTCCTAATTTATAACCCAAAATCAATCTCTATGCATAGATGTGGACTAATATAAAACTTAACCTTTATCAATAATTGTTCAAAAATACTATAATATGGATACAATCCTAAATAATAATGATAAAAAAAAAATATATATATATATGTATATTAAATAAATAGTACATCTGTGTTCACATTTGAATGTCTAAAACAAGTTTAAAAACCTGCTTCCAGCTCAGAATTCCAAGAAAAACAGTTATTACACTGCATTCTGGGAAGCTAAGCCGGGACATGCAAATGTGCCCACAAATGCCTCGCTCTTCAATCCTTAGCCATTATCAAACATGGCTTCCTTTAAGCTTATGCAAAGCCAAGGTTGGATTAAACACAAGCTGAGTATCCAATACATGTACAGCTGTTTCAAGCTTACTGGCTATCATCAGCATGGAACAGGATCTCAGCCTGTGTTGTGTACTTTATGAGAAGGTAGTTCACTACAGCAATCATTTATAATATGGTGTTTTTCAGTGTGCGCAGTTCGGCCGTTAAGTTCGTATTTTTTTTAAAGTGTTACGGGCCATATTTTTTTTTTTCTGCGGTTTGTTCAAAGTGCTACGGGTGTCGCACCAATGCAGTGAGCGCCTAAGTCCCTGCCTAAGTGCTACGGCGTCATAGGGATGAGCGCTTATGGCGCTCATCTCAACCAGTGCAGTGAGTGCCTTCGGCGCTCCCTGCCTAAGTCGTACGGGGTCGTAGGGATGAGCACCAACGACACTCATCTCCACCAGTGCAGTCGTACGGGTTCGTAGGGATGAGCGCCTTCTGCACTCATCTCCACCAGTGAAAAGAGTGCCTTCTGCGAGGGCTTTGCGAGGGCCGCAGTTGCTGAGGGCTCGCTTTGCAAGACCACAGTTTCCCTGTTGCGTTAGCAATGGATTTTGGCAAGCCCGCGTTGCTGAGAACTATATATGTGATATATATATATATATATATATATATATATATAAATCTTCGTTATTTAGGATTTTATCTATATTATAGTTTTTTTAAAACAAGTATTAATAAAGGTTAAGATTTATATTAGTCCACAACTATGTCTAGAGATTAGTTTTGGGTTGTAAATTAGGACTAAGGGTGTCCTTTTCTTGGATATGATTCAACTGATGTCTGCCGATAAATAATTACTAATAACATTAAATAAAACAGGACTCATTATGAGGCCCTTTACTAGTTTCCATATCTTACTTTGAATGAACTATATTAATTATGACACCCTCTTGCCTGTTGTCCACTTAGTAAAACTATACATTATTTGGAGAAAAAAAACAAAAGAATGCAGTCTTATGAATTAATATATTGCACTGAATAGTGTCAGATGCTGTGCCAAAATCTATAGAAACCATAAATATTGTTCTACCATAGGATCTAATTTTATTTGCATAGTTCTGCTTTGCAGTAATAGTGATATATTATTAGGTAGGAGAAGGTTTGTGGGAGTAATTTGGTCTTATCTGCAGTTACATTTAGGATTTCTGTAGGTTCTTGCCTGACACAATATAAAGAAGACAGACGTGCCAGCCGTTACTACCTGTGCTGTAGGAAGCCTTGAAGCCAGTTGCCGCAGTGGCATTGTCAGTGACAAACTCCAGTAGCATCATGTTTGTAGAGGACACCAAGGAAGGGAGCTGTCCAGTGCCACAGGCTCTGTCTACAAGTACTGGAGATGACCTGGTGGCTCCATCATAGACTCTCAGGTAATCTGAGGCACAGTCAGGAGAGGTCTGGACGTCAAATGCACTAAACTGTAAAAAAATCTGACAAAGGAATTATGTTTTAATAGAATAATCAGGAGAGATTTGACAGCTGATAACTCATTCCAAGAATATATATGATCTTCGCTACCAACTGATCTGCTCTCTTTCTTTTAGCATTTACCTGATTAGATGGTGCTCGGATAAGCCAAACACAGTCAGCATTAGTTGGGTAATTACTGGGGTAGTTGGCAGACATTAGTGTCCCGTTAGAATTAGGAAGGACGGTACTGCAGGCCCCTGGAAGAAAAATACACATTGCTAACTATAATGGACAACATTTCCCCAACTGAATTCGTTAAACTAATGAAGATACTTTCTGACATACTGCTGCAATGTATTGATTCTGTTAAACAAATATTTCTTTGCTCTATAAATTCTTTCTTGTTGTTGTTCAGTCCATCAGTCATGTCTGACTCTCAGTGACCAAATGGATGCAGCGCACCAGGCACATCTGTCTGTGTCTCCGATTGTGCTTGTGCATTTGGTTGTGCTATGACCTGGCCATCTTGGGTGACCCTACATGGTATAGCTCATAGCTTCATTAAGGTACACAAGACAACACAATATGGTGGCAATCCAGAAGGGGATACATTCTTACCACAGTTGTATAACTTGTTTATTTTAGAAATATCCAAGTTGCTCAGTCCATATCTCTGTCCAATATTTACGGTTGAGTCTGGCTTGGGTACAATGGTGGGTAGTCCTGCTCCTATTGAAAAGTCATACCTGGAAAAGATAATTAGCATTTATTAATATACTCATTTATTCAAGTATCATTTAGCATTAGTGCTGGGTATACTTTAGGCTGGAGGACGGGATCATTGTCTAAGAATTGGTATTAATATTAAGCTATTATTTTCATATAAAATATCACTGCAAGTCTCAGCTTTCCTTACTCCATACTTTTCGGCTTTTCAAGTCATTGTTATGATTTATTTCTACATTTTATTACTTGATACAAACAACTCTTATGAAGTTTGCACTTAATATTGACCAAGTAAAAATGTGATCTCAGTCATTAATGCAAATTTTATGTGTAAATTCAATACCCCAGCATCTTATATAGTATTTATGTCTCAGTACATCACCTGCCATAGTGCATCACAGATGAGTAATCATATTCCAAGCCCAGATTGTTTGTGTCCATTTTGTCAAAGTTTGCAAGATTACCTGTAAAGAACCAACAAGACAGTTAAATACCCGACATGATTTTTTTACCACAGTTCTACTTTCCAGTAGCCCCCATAATAGCCTCAAGTAGAATACTATGTATTGACCACGCTATGTACATGCTTGGCCGACATGAAGAGTGGTGCTGTCTGTGCCACAGTCATTCTCCCTTTCTAAATTGTTATAACCCATGGAGAATACACTCCATGTACAGAGCATTAAAACAACTTATACACTGCACTATTTACTTTAAGTAAACACAAATATGTTTGACACACACTTATCTCTCTTTTATGTGGTATTATAATTAGTAGTTTAACGTGCTATCTCTTGGCATATTGTGATTGTTTGATGTCGGGGACAGACATAATTAAATGAACTGTATGATGACACAAAGGCAGAATCCACAGAGATAACAAAAGCTCATCCAGCCTCCAGTTAGCATTTGCACCACTTATTATCATACTAGAGACAAACTAGTTTTATTTATCTAAATATTTATTTAGTTCATAGAAACTGGTTAGTCCAAGGTATCAAAATTAACTAATGTTCTAAAATGAGACCCAAGTTATTGTGATATAACACGTCCATTTTGAGCTCTACCCAATGTCATAGTTCTCTTTGCATGTTGGTATAAGTGCAGGGGTGATATTATATATACATTGTGCCAATGTCTTACTTGGTATGATGTTGGCTGTCATTATATTTACGTAGTCATCCCGGTCGCTCCTGCTCTGCTCATGGTAGAATCCCAGGACATGATCCAGTTCATGTTGGACTACCCCCCTTTGTATACAGCTGCCTGACTGTAGAGACACCGCCTGGGGCCCCCCCAATCTTTCCAACATAAGACCAGCAGCTAAAAACAAGCAGTTGGATTATATTTTAATACTAATATTTATTTGCATATCAAGTATTGGATAAGATCCTGTAAGGTGAAGTTTTCACATATATTTTCAGGCTAACTAATATGTTTAAATTTGTGAGATAAGAGTTTATGATAACACAACCATGTGATTTTGGGACATTGGTTACATATGCACTGTATTTCTTCTTAAAAACTGTCTCAAAATCCATGTCTCATGTCAAATCCAAACTAGAGCTCTGTCTTCTATTATTACATTTAGATTTGCTCTGTGATAATGGGGTTAATTTAACTTTTCCACATCTCAGGGTCTTTACAGATGTTTTTTATTTATTTATTTCCAGCAACAGTAATAGCCACATTAAATTCTGAGCTTGTACGTGAACGTGAGACCCGCAACGGCTGCGAGCTTGAAATTTTGCCCAGTTACAGAGCTATTAAATTAGAGCAGGGCGCGAGTTACGGGCCCGAGAGGCAAACCCGTAAACCATCTGTCGAACATTAGCTGCGCGGCCATGAATGGAATCAATTAGTCAGACCTGCAGTTACGAGTTTAGATGGAGCGAATGGCAACAGAGATCATCAGAATGACGTCACTGAAGTTTTACGGATTTCAATTACGAGTTACGATCGGACCCACATTCCAGATATAATGCAATATTGATAAAGCCGTAAATCTTATATTCTATTACAAGTAAGTTCCATTATATGTATTAACACATTGATTGCCCGGATCGATATGACACAGAAATAAAAGTTAAAATAAAGTATTTTATATTGCTGATTTGCGAGCCAGAGAATGTTGTGCTATTGATTCTAAAACCTAACATCACTTTCCCTTTTATTATATTTACATTAGTGTGTTTGAATTTGCATTTACAATGCTACGGATTGGACTTTAACCCCTTGTGGGTCCTCTCTAGTACACATAGGCTTCTTGACTACATTTGCGGGTTACAGGCTTGAACGCATGTGATTTCGATGCAATTTATTTGCGCGATTGGAACAGTTACGGGCTTGAAAGAACAAAGGATTTGCAGGCTCGCAACTCTGATTTCTCCATCTTACCCTGCAAGTCATCTGTGGGTAGCTTTAAGATGCCAATTTAATAGCTGCAGTTTTCAACGTAGAGGGAATTTAATGTGGCTATATGTTTGTAACAACTGGAAGTAAACAAAGACCATCAAGTAGCACTAAGAAGGGTTTTCGAAGCTAAAGTGAAATTCCATATACATTTAAACATTTTAATGAAAAGACACTCAATGTGATTACATTTTATCTATAAAGTGATTAAATACATACAATGTTGTCATTATGATAATATAATAATGATATCTTAAAGTGCATTTATATCCATGATCTGTTAAATATGCTGTGAATGTTCTATACATCTCAAGTCAGATCACACAACTAGCAAACTAGCTGTTACATCACACCCTAACAAGCAGTCCTCCACAATGTCTTTATCACCTCCAAGCATCTCCTAGACAGTAAACTTTCTTCAACATCTACATTATTTTGTTTATATGTATATATTTGAGGTTTTGCCTTATAATTTTGTATGTTGGCACTTTATGATATTATTGACATACCCAGACCCGGACATAATCTGCACATAGTCAGGTTCCACTGTGCGAGGAATAAAGCGCACACAGGTCAGAGTAGCAAAGTCCTTCATGGCATCGGTGATAACAGAGACAGAGTAAGCATCTGAGGAGACACCATACAGAGGGTTATGAGCAGGGCATGGAACCATTGTATAGATACTGAACATAAACAAAAAACGCTTTGTGACCATAATGGATATACTTGACTGTTGACTATTAATAAGGTTTTGAGACATTCTATAGATATTGTTCATGCCATGATCCCCCTGACTACCAGTCCTTTGGACACATATGATCAACCTAGGATGATTAGGATTCTGAGGCTGGCCATTACACTGGCTGCTTAATGACTCATATCTGGACCTCCTCCTGGGAATATGTGGTTGTGGTTATAGTAATTTAACATGTCATGTTATGCTGATTACCCTATGTATGTTAATAACTGTATGTTATGTTGCTGTTCTATGTGTGTTTGACTTATGATGTTAGATTTTGTATGTTGCATGTTCATGAAGAGTTAACTGATTTAGAATGTGATGAGGTATTCTGTAACTATCATGTTGAGTTTCAGTTAGGTAATCTGTCAGTTATGCTGACATAGCGTGAGGGTAGTAGGTATCACAGTCTCTGACTAGATGAATATGCATATGGAAAAATATATCTAGTAGAAAATATATTTATATATGTATTAAGATCCTTAGAGAGGATAAGAGCTATCACTGTCTGGCTGGATTAATATATATATATATATATATATATATATATATATATATATATGTAATAAGATATCTAAAAGTTATATATGTATCAGAATCTCTGTAGAATATAATAAGAATTATCACTGTCTGACTGGATTAATATATATATGGAAAAAGATATCTGAAAGGTATATATGTATCAGAAACTGTATAGAATATGATAAAAGGTATCACTGTCTGACTGTATATATATATATATATATATGTATGTAATAAGATATCTGAAAGTTATATATGTATCAGAATCTCTATAGAGTATGATAAGAGTTATCACTGTCTGACTGGATTAATTAATATATATATATATATATATATATATATATATATATATATATATATATAGAATAATATATCTGGAAGATTTCCTGATTTTTATAATGCTGAGCCTGCATTCATATTTCTGAGTAAGGGCATTTTAGAGATATCAGCTGTCTCGGTGAAGGGATCAAAAGAACCTGGTGGATCAGGTGGGTAGGTTTGGCCATAACAGCCTTATCAAGCCCGACTGAAGAAAGCAGATCGCCAAAGTACATATAGAATTTCCTTTTGGGACCAGAGTGGGAAGGACATTGGTTGAGGAGCTAGACCAAAGGAATGCCATTCTGGGGAAAATAAAATAAGTCTAAGTTTTAGAACAGGAGGCCATTTTCTCGTATACATATCGTTTACACTATTTATATTCTACCTATCACAAAAGGTTGGTAATAAAGAAGACACTTTGTTAGCTACAACATTGGGCTGCTTGTTGATATTTTGTTTTCATGTGTGAGAAAACATATTCAGTGTTAGCATTACTTAATAAGAATACTCACCATAACTAGATGAGATGGTGTATGGGACATTGACTATACCATTGCTGTTCTTGCTCCATCTACAAGAGTCTCCACCACCGCTACATACCATGGCACTGCGCCCAACTTGTCCAGCTATGTCTCCGTGTTGCAACATCTTTGTGCTGTCTATACAAAAATACCCAAAACATCAATATCCACACACAATTAACCCTATTCATACTCATCCCAGGATTACATTTTGAGGTATGTTAGAAACAATTGTCACATACAAATGTGTGTTGTTTTGTTTAAGACATGGTCACATATTGTGTAGCTCAGTTGGATATATATTGATGTAAGTAGATACATAATAATAAAATGCTAAAAAAAACTGTCTTCCACTTAGGTCTTAAAGAACAAAAGGATAGTTGTAGAAGGTGATACATTTTAGTAGAATTATATAGCATCCATTGTAGAGAAGAAATCAACTAACAGTTAAAGAATGTATCACTCGTAACCAATAATTCAACATAAATTTATCTTAGTCCATTTTATTTCACCCAGTGTTGGGGCTTCCTAATCAGTAGTTGGCAGCTTGGAAACACAGGCCCAACCAGAATTCTGTAGAACTCGTACTGGATGTAACACACACACAATCAGTCTCAGTACTAATTCCGTTTATTGCTACGTCATTGCATAGACTTTATACTTGCAAAAGAAGGCGGATATTAGAGCGATTTTCACAGTTCACGTTAGTCGGTACAAGGACATATAATCAGGTGTTTTCTGTTTCTTAGAACAACTAGAAATGTTTTGTGTTTTAGTAAGGTCGACAAACATCTCAAGGATAGGCACATGATATTATGGTTAGGCTATGTGTCAGCAAAATATGTTAACCCCTTCATTGGCAGAATATGTTAACCCCTTCACCCAGTACTCCACAATTATACCTTTTTTACTACACTTAATACATCACAATTTTACCTTATTGTTTATAATTTCTACCTTCACTCATACTCAAGTCTAAGGCAGTATATGTAATATAATTTAGTTCACTGTGTACCCCTTATTCCACCCTTTATCCATTTTCCTTCTCTCATTATTCCTAAATTCTACTTTAAAACACCTACGTTCTACCCTCTCCATACACTGCTCTATCTCAGCCAAATTCATTTATTCTCCTTTCCTTAGTGTACCCACCTTTATCTACTCTTTTTCAGTTAATGTTCCTCATGCCAACCTTATTCCATCCCTGTTCATTCACACTACCCAGTTATACCTTTATCCACTTTTCTCCACTCATTACACATAATTAAACATGTTTCAACTCGTCTTTACCTTTGTTGGTTTCTAGGATCCTGCTGAAGATGTCCATTTCAGGTTCAGTGATATTTCCTGTAGAAAGAGGACAAAGAGAAGCAATAAATACTAAATTAAAAAAAGTGTACAAAAAATTGACAGTATGTCAGGGACAAGTCAAAATTAAGACATGTATTAAAATGTTTTTCAAAATAATCTAAATAAATAAGAATATTGTAAAAAAAATGCATAATATTATTACTCATGATCTCTCTCTTATACTTTGAAGACATATCTGGTGAACATTGTAACTCTCAGATATTGCTCTTACCTAAAGAATATTGTAATGGTCAGATATATATTTTCTTAAGTTCATAGAGACAAATACATTTATTAATACTTATTTAATAAATAATTGCTAAATATACATACCTTGAAGTAGCAGTTTTGGATGGTAAATCTGAAACAGAATCATAATATCATAAATGGCCCATGCAGTATAATGTTACATTCATTAAAAGTTATTTGAAGGTGTTAAATTACAGAAGAGGTAACAAGTACTGTCAAAAACATTCACAGAGGAGAAGTATCATTATCATCAGACCTGTATTTCTCAGGTGGACCCTATAGTATTAGTATACATGTATATACAGTATGTACTGTAACAAGAAGTATGTATTTATCTGTATAACATGTTAGGATACTTTGTAAACAATCACATATAATAGTTGTCGTACTTACGAATGTTGGTCACGCAATGTTAAAACTTACGGGCTTGCGCATTGCGAGGCCCACAAGACTTTAAAATTTTGAAACGAAGGGGGCTGCAATGAGTGCCAAATGCGCTCATCGCTCATCGCGAGGCCTGCAAGACTTTGAACAAGGCTTGCAATGAGCGCGGAAGGCGCTCATTGCCAGACCCATGATGAGCGCCAAAGGCTTTAAAATTCAGAAATGACTGGGGCTGCAATGAGCACTGGAAGCGCTCATTGTAGGCCTCGCAATGAGCACCAAAGGTGCTCAGCGCGAGGCTCACAAGACTTTGAAAAAGGCTGCCAGTGACCACCGAAGCCTGCAAGACTTTGAAAAAATTACGAATTTAACAGCCGCCATTTTTTGCAATCACGTAACTCCAAAGCCGTTCGGGGAATCACCAAAAGACCCCAATGGATTACCAAATTACCTTACAATCTCACACACCCCAGGGGGAGAGGCAGGGAGCCTGTATGCTAGGTTAAAAGCTAATTTGCTATTCAATTGGCGTTCTTTGAAAAGTAAGAAAATGGCTATGCAAGAAGAAAAATGTCGGCTGTACACATTTCAGGCTGAGAATGAGGGAGACTCTGATGTCCATCCTGGAGATACTCAGTACTTGTCTAGAATTGCTACAGTTCTTGATTCTTGTTTTGGACACCAGCCAGACGGTAGCCTTATATTCATAATTTGGGCAATGTTTCAGCCAATCAGCTGCCAGGACAAAAGCTGAACGGGTGCATCCTGCAGGATCCCTCCGGGGTATCTATGAGTCAGGGAAAACTGAAGGGCTGTGATGTTATTTTGTGATTACTGGTAATGATGGTTTGCTTATTAGAACTGTAATTAATGCAGGTTGTCACTTTTTTCTTACATCCAGAACAAATTGGAATTATCCACAAGTCACACACAGATATCCCAACAACTAAAAATCTAATCTGTCAATTACTAGAGGGGAGAATAAGTTATATGTGAATACAATATATTCTAAACATACAATGATTTTCAGTGATATATAAAAAGAATGTAATAATGTTAAAAGGCATTAGATTTATGGGATACTCAGAACGTATATGTTTTTATATATTTGTCCTCAGTAAAGATTATCTGTGTATATTTGAATTAATTTATAACTCCATAATATCTCTCTTTCTGGCATTTCCACATAAAAATCTGCAAATATCTATTGTGTTTATTGATCAATACAAATAAGGTGTAATTATTGCTTGTTTTTTATATAAAATATTTAAAATTGTAAAAACATTTTTATAAGATTTGTGTGTAAAACGTTTTCAAATTATTAATATTTTTTATTTTCCCAAATGTATAGGAATAGTCATTATGAAAGAGTTTGAGGTGAAACTTGTTGGTTTATTGTTCAGAGATCATAGGAACTAATTTGTGTGGCAAAAACATCCAACTGGCCCAAGATTTATCCAACTGGGCTCATGATCCACTGGTCAGGTCCATCATTTTGGCTCAACAAATTCTATTTATAATCCTATTATTGTGTGTCTAGCAATTATAAGAGTAAGAAAGTCCATACATTATATTACAGTCACTACATTATCATGGCACGCTAGCAATATACATATAGTCATCTATTTCCTTACATTAGTATCTAGTTTACTAGTAAAGGCAATAAAGTTTGTTTATGAAAAAGGGTTAAAGTTTATCTCAACTTTGTACAAAATATAGGAATTGAGGAGAGTTTATGATTAAAGGTTACTTCAGAATTGAAACGTAAACACATTTTAGATGGCTGTTGAGTGTGGGTAAAAGTAGAAATGACAGATATTAAGGTACAATCACATATTATAATTGTCAAACTACGATTCGTCGTCACGCTTGCAACGAATCGCAGTTTGACTACGATCTGATCTCAAAGGCGATCGGATCGTGCGCATGCGCTTTGCAATGCATGGCGCACATGCGCAACGCGTGGCGCGAACCGCACATGCACAGAACACGACAGAGCGTGGCAGGCGCGCAGCTCATAATGGCAGGGTAAAGACACAGAGGGAGGGGAGGGAAGAGACACAGAGGAAGAGGGGTGAAGAGACACAGAGGGAGGGGGGAAGAGACACAGAGGGACAGGGGGTAAGAGACACAGAGGGAGGGGGGAGAGACACAGGGGGAGAGACATAGAGAGAGAGAGGGGGGCAAGAGACACAGAGGGAGAAGGGGGAAAGAGACACAGAGGGAGAAGGGGAGAAAGAGACACAGGGTAGGGGGAAAGAGAAGCATTGGAGGGAAGGGGGAGAGGGGGAAAAAGACATGAGGGAGAGGGGGCGGAAAGAGACACGGGGAGAGGGGGAAAGAGACATGGGGAGAGGGGGGAAAGAGACATGGGAAAAGGGGGGAAAGAGACACCGGGAAGAGACATGGGGAAAGGGGGGAAAGAGATAAAGGGGGAGGGGGGGACAATGGGGAGAGAGGGAAGAAAGAGACACAGGGGGAAAGAGACACAGGGGAGGTGGAAAGAGACATGGGCAGGAGAGATAGGGAAGAGACATAGGGGAGGAAGAGGAGGGGGGAGAGACACAGCAGAAGGGAGAGGAGGGGGGAAGATACACAGGGAGGGAAATGGGGGAAGAGACACGAGAAAGGGGGGAACAGACACAGGGGGAGGGGGACGGGGAAAAGAGACACAGGGCAGGGAGGAAGAGACACAGTGGAGGGAGAGGGGGAAAGAGACACAGGAGAGGGGGAAAGAGATGCATGGGAGGGAGAGGTGGGAAGAAACACAGGAGGAAAAGAGACACGGGAGGGGGTTAGAGACATGGGAGAGAGAGGGAGGTAAAAACACATGGGGAAGGAGATACAAGGGAGAGAGAGAAGGGGGAAAGGAGACACAAGGGAGGGAGAGGAGGGGGGAAATGACACACAAGGAAGGAAGTAGACAGGGGGAAAGACTCGCAATGAGCGCCAAAGGTGCTCATCGCGAGGACAGTAAATTAGATGGTGGGAGAGGTAAGGGGGAGGCTCGCAATGAGCGCAGAAGGCGTTCATCGCGAGGCCAGTAAAGTAGAGGGTGAGAGGCTCTCATTGTGTGGCAAACAGCATTGCCAGGCTTCACTTTTTATTGCTGTCATTTTTGACAGGCAAGTCGCTAGTTGTGATATATTGAGTGCAAGTCGATACGGAATAATAGAGGATTATTGGGTGAAAGGAAATTAATAAAGGGGGAAATACGGGATTCTCAGTGAAATAGAGTATATTCATTATAATATGCTCTAGGGAAATTGGATTAGGTATAATTGAAGAGTACTGTGCGAAAGGGAATAGACTAAGAATAGCTCAATACTGGTTACAAGTAATAACTGAGGTTAAATTAATAAATACTGCAGCAAACTACTGTTTAAATGTTTAATATTTTTCCATTGCATTTTGTTTTAGGGTCAAAGAAAGTGAAAGGTTACATCAGTACACTCAAGACAAAATTATTTAACTGTTATTTGTTTTCTCCTCTACAATGAATGGTTCATGGTTCTACTAAAATGTATCATCTACTACATTTAACTTGTTCTTAAAGGCCTAAGTGGAAAACAGTTTTTTTGTATTTATTTAGATTGATATATCCAACCGAGCTACCCAATATGGGATTATGGTTACTTACACAGTACAAGCAACTTACAACCTAGGATGTATTTACATTCAGTCTGTTTATTCTTATTCTTCAGCTACTTTGATGAGTATAAATGGAGTTGTTGGAGTGTGGATATTAATGTTTTGTGTATCCTTGTATACAGATAGTATAAAGATGTTGTAACACAGGGACATAGATGGATTAGTTGGGTGCAGCACTATGATATGTAGAGGTAGTGGAAGAAGAACAGCTATGGTATAGTCAGTGATATACACTATTATCACTAGTTTTCGGGAATATTCTTATTGATCTCATATGGTCCCAATTTATAAATGAATGCTAACACTGAAAATATGTTCTTGCTCACAGACGTATCAATAAGTAGCACAATGTTTTATGCTAACAAAATATCTTCTTTATCTCCAATCCTATATATTAAGTAGTAAATACTGTATACAATGTAACTATATTTTTAAGGGAAAATAGCATCCTCACATTTCCAAAACTTAGACCTTATTTATTTTCCCTTCTGTGTATTTTTTTGAGATTCCAATAGACCGGATGACAGCTCCTCCTCCAGTGTCCTTTTAATTCTGGTTTCAGATGGATGTTGCCTATGTACAATATCTATAGAATGTCTCAAAACCTTACTAATAACCAACTGTCAGATATCTCTTTGTATTATGGCTCCAGAGTGACCTTTGGTTATATTCTGTATCTATACAATAGATCAATGCCCTTCAGATAAATCCATGTATGGTGTCTCCTCAGATGCTGACACTGTCTCTGTTATCACTGATGACATACTGGATTTTGCAACTCTGACCTATATAGTTTTTATTCATTAAACTGTGCAAACTGACTATGTTTTATGTTGGACTCTGGGTATGTCGTTATTATAATAAAGTGCCAACATAGAAGATAAATAAAACAAAACAGCACATATGTTCATGTTTGTACAGGATGAATTGAGGGCTTTACTGTATGTGCCTGTGACAGTTTACTGTCTAGGAGGTACATGGAGGTGGTAAAGACATGAGGAGGACTACTTAATGGGTAGTTCTAAGTATATGAGTGAAATATCATTGGGATGATTTACATCAAACACCAGTAGGTAACTGGCTCAATCCATTTGCTTTTTTACATTTTTCTAAAAGTATTTCATAGCTACAAATATTTCCTCAAAATTAATCTTCTTAAAGAAGCCCATCATCTACATTGTACTGCAACCAATTGATTTAAACTCCATAACACATAGTCACATCCAGTGGATACATCTTGCTAACTCTCACAACCCGTCATGCACCTTTTGACTCAGCAAAAAGGGACTCATTTGCATCAGTTTGTCTAATGTCTTATGTTATTGTTATGTGATATAGTTTCTTTACACCTTTGCTTATTTATCTTATGTACTTTTTTTTTTTTTTTTTTTAAATAGTGCTAAGCAAAATGTTAGTGTATAGAAAGCTCACACACAGCTATCACATAACATGGAAATCTATTATTCATTCTCTCTGCTACTTTCCAATTATGAATCTTGTTATTAAAGGGAAGCCATGACCAGCATACACCTGTCCTCTACCTGTTACTCTGTATACTCCCAAAAAACTCTCTACATTTCTATTGCTGAGCTAATGAGATCAGTTGCACCATTGAATACTGTGTGCATAATGCATTACCAGTTGTGTAGACTAATTGGAGGTTACCAGAGGCAGCAAGTTATATGAGGCAAGACTATATACTGTATATATATGAGATCCAGAAAAAAACGAGTATTTAAGGAAATATAGTTTTCAACATTTAAATATATAAATCTGAATATTACTTTCAATATTAGTAGAGTAAACTAACACTGCATACAGCAGATTAGTGATAGTATTATTACATTTCTGAAACGTGCATAATCTTCAACATTTTAAAGAAAAAATAATATTTTTCTTATCCTTAATCTAAAATAGGTGACAGTGACATATTTTGAAGCTTAATATCAAAGCCGTGAAAAAAGAAAATTGAGTCTAAAACATCCAACAAATTATAATTTTTGTAAAACCTTTTTAAAAATGTTTATTTTCCATCTAGGAACAATGCCCAATGCAACAAAACATACTTTGAATAATGGTTTCCTCATTATCAGGTAGGTCCATTTGCGAATAGATTTGGAAAACCAAACCACAGGATATGATGGTTTTGATACAATGGAAAATGCTTGTAAATTACCCAAATCCAAACTAATGTTTTCATACCCAACTGGTAGAATCTAAATCTGAAGATTAGTTTCAATATTAGAAAAAAAAAATAATTTACATAGCCAAGATTAATAATATTGAATGAAAGTTTTTATATTTCTGAGAGACAAAAAATGTAATTTGTGCAGAAAAAGGGTTATTTTTCTGCTCCTAAACCTTAAATTAGAGCATAACTTTTATAATTATGTTACATTATTACTAATTATTATTCATCTAGTATAAATCTAATTAACCATATAGCATTGTGTCTAGTGTTATGTTGGAAAAATCCACATCTAAATAAAAAGTGAGAAATTTTGAAGTGAAAAAGAAGATTGCCTCTTTGCCCACCCTCCCATCTTAACAATAAATCCTCATATTAGACCTTTGTCCAAGCCTGGGGAATAGCAACCATTTTGTCTAATATTTAGTTTTAAGTGGAAGTAAATAAAATATTCCACTTTTGCAATAGTTTTCCCCATCATTTACTGATTTAATGATATATTTTGATCATCCCTTGACACAATCAGTTTTGTTGAAAATCCCCAGTTATAAGAAATATTTTCATTTCTCAGATTTAGTAGGATCTCTAAATTCTCTTCTTTTGAGAAGTGCTGGATAAGTCTGGATAAAAAGAAAATCTTGTCATAGAGGAGATGATAAACTCTTTTTTCTCTAACCGCCTTTATTAAGGTATCTTTATAAGTAGGGTAGTGAAATCTTACAATTAAATCTCTAGATGCATATTTTGGAACATCTTAGGTAGAGGAATTCTATAAAATCGATCTATTTTGTCATCTCCTTGCGAAGTTGGAGTTATCAAAGAATTTACATAGTGATCTAATTAAAAAGCTCCTTAGATGTTATTGATTCCAGTATCCCTCTCAGTCTAATATTTTTTTCTTCTAAGAGAGTAATTAAATTGATATTGTTTTCATCTTAGGAATTAAGCTTCCCCTTCTAGGTTTTTATTATATTTTAGAAGCGTTTGGTTATTTGAAATTAGAGCTTCTTGTTTATTTTCTACTTCTTCTATACGTCATTTCAAGCAGTTAACTGCTTGAGTGTTTGTTCTTATTTGTTGAGTTAGTTCCACTTTAAATGAGCTCTGAAAATCTATTAGTAGTTTTTTCATGCTAGTGACTGTTAGAGCTCCTTGCTCTTGATGTATTGATATACTAGAATAATTTAAATTTTCATTTTCTATAAATTTGTCTGAGGTAATAATTGATCTAAAATCAGAGGTAGTTTTGTTGAGAATTGTCAATTGACTTATCTATTTCCTTCTCCTTAGGAGAGAACGTTGACAGGGGTCTTAGAGTTTATTTTTTTGTCTTTGTCCTTACTTTTACCCTTTGATCTTTTTTCTTCATTGTAAATAATTTTAATTTCCCTTCCTCTTATTTCTTTCCTTTTTCCTTTTCCCTTCTTTTCTTTTTCCTTTTATTCTCTTTACCTTTCTTGTTCACCCCTTTCCTTTTATTTTATGTTTACCCTCTCTTCCCCTTCCCTTTTTTCTTTCCCATTTGCCCTCTTTTATTTTTTTTTATCAATGTTCTCCCTTATTTTCTCTTTTTTTTCCTCATGTTTTCTATCTATATTACTTCCTTCCTTCTCTCCTATCTCCTCCATTTTTCTATAATTCTCTTAAAACATTATAGTTCTTAATACTTCATAATCTCATCCAAAGTCACATGTTACTTTTACAGAGCATTCAAACCCAAGAATAAGGTGTTAGCCTTATTAAAGCATTAATAATAACCTAAAAAACAACAACAATGAACCAATAACAATGTTTTTCTTTGTCCACTGTCAATGTATGAAGACTTCAATCTACTAATCACATTATATATTTAATCTTTAAAATCTAGTCATCAAAATTGGGGATATAGGGTGGGCACTTTCCTAATATAGGGCCATATTCTATTAGCTGCTTGCAAATGCCTCAAACTCACAAATTTTGCTGCGGGTGTTTTTTTTATGTTTAGATATATTCTATTGATCCCAGCTCGCACATTCTGACCGTAAGGCTAAACTGTTAACCCTGTCTTGTAAGTCTGATTTCAGGGGGCGTGATCTTATAATCTGACAATATTTAAGCAAGCCCATAATTTACTTCTTAGACACACCCAATAGTAAATGAGACCGTCATCATGATTTTGCCAATTGGGCTCGCAATCAAGTAATCTATAAAATGCATTAGATCATCTGTTTTAGTCATGTGGGTTTCATGATATTGTCAAAAGTTTTATCCAAACCAGTCTCAATTTAAAGTAGAGCTATGTTATATTTCCCAAGATATGAACATTTTTTTTTTTAAATAAGAGAGAAGTTAAATCAGAAAACTCTTAATTTTTATGGTTGGTAGGGGCGCTACACTCTGGGCACACAGTTGAGGTTCAATTTTGAGGTATTCAGAGCGTATTATCCATACTTCAGTATTTGTTTTCCTTCCAACCAGCTTTATACTACCTTGTGAAGCGTCTCTTATTCAGAGGTACTTATGCATAACTTGTATAGAATATGAAGAAGATGCGCCCTCTTTTTTTCCCCCCTCAAGCTCTTCTCTCTCCTTACTCCCGATACCATGAAAGCTCTATGTAGGCCGCACTTCACAGGTGGCTTGGCAGACTCATCACTGCCCCAGCATGAGGTGGTCACCACTAAGGTCTCTCCAAGTTCCCCTCAGCATTACCACACTGCTCTGCGCTCAAATCGGGTATACCTCATTCTTGCATTATTCTACTACAGAGAGCTAGCATTGATGTAAAAAATTATCTTTTTTTTTTCGTCATCAAAGAATTAGACCTGGTGGGGGGTGGATTTTGGAATGTTGTATGGAAAACCAACACCACTGGGAGCCCCATTCAATTCGAAGCCTGCAGCGGGTTTTAAATCTTCTGGAGTTACAGAGTGATTACATTCAACAAGGCCACAACCAAAGAGCCGGAGCAGAAAGCCTGTAAACCCTTCCTGCGCCCGCAAGCTGCTAGGGGGCTGGAATAGATGCAATCTTGTGTTATAACCCAATCCTGTAATTACGAAGTGCGACACAGGCCTCAGAGCCAATGAAAAGCGGGATGCCCGGAAAATGATTGACAGGGGGAGATAATAAAGCTGCATTCCACACACCCATGCGTTGACTGTTTTATAGGTTCTTCCAAAGTAGCATGCAGGTCTCGGAGTTGGTGGTTGGTTTTAGAGAGAGTAGGTAAATTTGCAAAGCAGGATCTTTTCGTTTTATTCCTTTTCATTATTATAAATACTATTTTACACTTAAATTATGATTACACATATATACTGATTACGCATAATACAAATACACATAGAGTATTAGAGTGTTATTTTTTTATTTATTTTTTTAGGTACAATTCAGGTCCATGAAGGCATCTTCTGCATCGGCAAGCATTGTGAAGGAAATGTATGAGGTGTAAGGTTTTCCCAGTACCTATCAGATTGACATTCCTTCAATGACAGCTCCCACAATTTTAAAGCTATCATATAGTCAGATATCTAAGACATGATTGTTGTTAACTTAAATGTAGAAAAATACCGCTATGGCAGAGGACTCACAATGGCATGTTACTGACATCCAGCATTAATATCTGCACTAGTGACGCATGTGATCCTGACCTCAATATCAGTCTAAGAACTGATCTTTGGGTCTGATGTAAATAACATTGAATCTGGCTGCTGACCTTTGTGTCCTCTCTGTACTAATGTGTATATTTCCCTATTGCTGATATCATGATTATCCTTTAGAAATGTGCTAACAGCTATATAGCTGATGGATGAGATATCAATGTTGATTAACAATATTAGATAGAGAAGATGATAGTACACCTTGACACAGCCAAGCATTTATTTTGTGAGATGACACATCATTATTAATGGTCATGGCCAGTGTGTTATCCTGAGAACTAGCAAATATTTAGTAATGCTTGCAGATAGGAATCAGGTGAGTTGGTATATTGTTACAGTTACAGTATTTAGCACTGTTCTGTACATGCATGTTTACATTTTTTTTATCTTCCACCGCCTTTTTCTTTTTGACCACTTTTTTCAGATTTTTGTTTTGTCAACACACTGTATGTGTGAAACTGGATTGGGTTACACAGCCCAGAGGTTGAATCATCTGTTTCATTGAGCAGATCTAGACAAGTTGTAAGTGCTATGCACATTAATGGTTTCTTCAATTAAATGGAGTGATTTGTGATGATTCTTTTTTTCCTCAGATTCCAGTTGCAGCTGTGTAGTGACCACATGGGACCCTGGTAGGTGCTATGCATCATGCTTTTTCTAGACTATGACATTATCCCCTTTAGGCATCCCCTTTTCCCCAAAAGCCTCTTGCCTTCCCGGGATACGCCCACACCACACCCATGATATTAATGCACAGTCTTGTCCATTTCTGATTGTGCTCTGTATATTAAATAAAGCTTTGTTACACCATTCTCACTGTGTCAGTGTGTTTTCAATGGTTGGTGTTTTGGGACATCCGCATGCATCACATTAGTGTCACATTCCTATATCAGTAAACTAATGAGCACTAGTTCTATGCAAAAGGTTAATACATATGATAACAATAATAATAATAATAATAACAGTATTAATAATATCATAAGATATCATATAATATTATATATAATATATAATAATAAAGGGTTAATACACATGAGAGGTCCAATTTGTGGAGTATCAACATTCCCCTGAAGGCCTGATAGGAATATGACAGGTGATAATGTGAATCCATTGATAGGTAAAAACATTTAATGGGAGGTCACCATATGATAATAGGCATACATCTTGGCACATGGCCACCAGCAGTGGGACTTTCCAGCATGGGTATAGTGGAGATTAACCCTGATGGAGGTGAGTTGGCTGTTGCTCTACGTGCCTCTGTACAGCCTCTATGTGTGTATGAGGCCCTTCCTGATAGCTTAGAGTAGATTAGTGTGGTGTATGTTCCCTTGTTCCCCTTCTGGATTGCTGCCTTGGTGAAGGGGCTTGTGTACTTCAATGAAGCTGGGAGCTATACCATGTTAGGGTCACTCTAGGTGGACAGGTCATAGCAGAGAGGTCAGATAAATCACAGTCCACTGGAGAAAGAATTGGCAACCCACTATTGTATGTTTTCCATGAAACCTTGTGGAACAGCACAGGAAGAGACATTACTAAATGTGCTGCAGTCCAAAGGGTCACAGAGAGTCGGACATGACTGAAGGACTGAGCAACATATATTCCCCTGGTACTTCATCTATGTTATGTGGTGGTGTAATTTGGCCACTATGTATTTTCCCAATGTAGATCTGATGAGTGAGATGTATATGCAATTATATTTATATTTCAGAGTCCACATTAAAGCCTCTGTGAGTTAGAAAGGGTTAATATGGCCAACAGTTTCATGTTTTAGTGCTGCTATTTATTCAGGTAGTGTGTCTTTAACTGCTTTATGCATGTTGCAGCATGGCTTTTCATATTGGCATATGCATGACCATTCCAACATATGATGAAATCAAAAATGTTTTAAATGCCTATTTATTATTTGTGTATTGTTGTGCAAGTAATTGTAATGCCTTTCATTGTTTTCTCCATAATTTAAAGTCCAGTGGTGTGTTTATATTGTATTTTACAGTGTTGAGAACTTGTTTGTAAACCCTTTGCAGGTCCTATTTGGAGGCCGTAATATTTTTGGCTACATTTGTCGTTGACGAGTTTGAATGCCAGGGCGTCCTTGGAGATTCGTAGCAATTTAATAGAGATTTGCGATCATAACATTTATGGGCTTGACAGATTAAAGGCTTAGCTGGTCCAGATTTTCACGTCCCATATGGTTTTTCAGCCTATAAACCGCACATCGTTTGTGGGTAGCTGAAAGGGGCCAAATCAATAGCCGTAACTCTTGCGGGCTCCTTTACAGGCTACGATTTCTAAAGTCGGAGCAATTTTATGGGGCTCTGGGTATGAAGTTTTTGATAGATTGGAAAATATATATAAAGTGTTGTTAAATATCCGAAAGCCAAAAATTCTAATGTTTATAGTCTTTTTAAGCAAAAATGATATTTTTTTAATCCCTAATGTTAAATTTGTAGATACAGATTTTGTAGCTTAATTTTAAAGTTGGAAAAAAAAGTTTTTTTGAGTCATTATAGAATTTGGATCCTGGAGTTCTTAATTTTGGCAAAAAAAAACACAAGAATGTAACTTTTGTAAAACTATCTTAAGAACATTTTCTTTCCTTCTTGGATCAGTATCCAGTAAAGAAAGATACTTTGAAGCCCTGGTTTCCTCTTTATCATATAGGTCACTTTGAGATTATATATGGAACTAGCGACTTGCTCGTCAAAAATGACGGGGCAATAAAATTTGAAACCATGGGAATGCTGTTTGACACACAATGTAAACCTTTTTGTACTGTTAGGGCCTTCGGTGCTCATTGCGAGCCTTGCGCTGAGTTCCTTCAGCGCTCATCGCGTGGGTCGCCATGAGCACCTTTGGCGCTCATGGCGAGCCTCTTGTCTCGTCTATTTTTGCTCCTCTGAGCACCTTCGGCACTCATTATAAATAGAGATATATATTCATCTATATTTACTTAATCAATAATTAATTAATTATTTCTTGAATAAATTAATATACTTTACCTATTTGTAATTAATATATTCAGCAATGATTAGTCTGAAGAGCTAACAATCTGTTTATATTTTCCGGCACCCTACAATGTACAGTATCAGTGTTAGTGCTCTGATGATAAAGTGTAATGAATGTCCCAACATTCGAAATGGTTTGTGTGCGCGAGGTAAATCCGTTGGTGTAGTTGTATAAAGCGCCATTGTTGATTGGTAATGTTATTAATGTGTTACGCGTCTCGCATGTATTTTCCATATTTTGTAATAGTGTATTTTGTATTTTGTTTGTTGTTGTGTGAAAGTGCTACATGTGGTTTGCGTGGTCCGGGGTCTTGTAGCCTCGGCGGACATTTTTTTTCTCGCTTAGGAGACTTTTGTGTGGTGAAAGTCGTTGAAATCGCATTTAAATCGAGTTGCACTTCACTCCCAGACGTCCTGGCTGTTCCCCCGTGCTGTGGGCGATGTTTTTGTTCTATTTCTTTTTATTTTTTGTGTGTTTTTATTGTTTTTTAGTTGGCGGTTCCGCCGTTAACCTCGTACTTTTGCTCTGTCGTCTCGTAAAGCGCCATGGTAAAGCGCTACACGTTTGGCAGTGTTTTGCACGGTCCGGGGTCGTGTAGCCTTATTTTCTTTTTTCGGCTGCAATTTTTTTTCTTGCGTAGCCGATTTTTGGGTGGTGAAAGTCGTTGAAATCGGCTTAAATTCACGTTGCACCTAACTCCCAGACGTCCGGCCTGTTCCCTCATGCCGGAGTGTGTGTTTTAGTGTGTGTGTTATCTTGGGTGTAGGTTTTTTTGGATGCAAGTCTGCGTACCTATCTGTTGGTATTAATGTGTGAATCTATGTGTATTTCTTGTGTGTGCATATATTTATGTGTCACGTCTGCTTGTATGCACGTGTCTTTGTGAAACTGTAAGTGACCCTCTGTGCATGTCAATGACCTTGTGTCTTTGGTGTGGGTGTCTTTTTGTATGTCATTCATTGTGTTGATATGTCTTAGTTTGTGAAAGTGTGAGTTACACTGTGTCTGTGCCTTTGTGTGTTTTTTTTCTGTTGAGTGTCTCTTTGTGTGGCAGTGTGTTTATATGTGACTCACGGTCTGTATTTCCCAGTTTATGGGTATTTGTGTCTGTGTATGGCCTAGTTGGGAGTATGTGTGCGCTTATACTGGCTGTTGGCATACTTGTGTTTTTTGTCTTATCTGGGCATCCATGTGCGTACGTGTGTGTATATTTGGGTCTAAGAACGATGGTTGTATACGAAAGTAGTTTGTTGCATGTATGTCTGTATGGACAACAGGAAGAATGTTATGAGTCTGGATGTAAGTCTCTTCCCCCCTTCCCTCCCCTGTTTCCCTCCCCCTTCCCTCCACTGTGCCTCTCCACCCTGCCTCCCCTGTGTCTCTTTCTCCCTCTCCCCACTCCTGTGTCTTATTCTCCCTCTCCCCTCCCCTGTGTCTCCTTCTCCCTCTCCCCTCCCCTTTGACTCTTTCCCCACCCTCCCCTGTGTCTTTTCCCCCACCCTCCCCTGTGTCTCTTCCCTCCCCTGTGTCTCTTCCCCACTCTCCCTCAGGTGTCTTCCTTCATCCTCTGTGTCTTCCTCCCCCTCTCCCCTGTGTCTTCCACCCCCTCACCCTTTCCCTCATGTCTTCCTCCCCCTCTCCCCTGTGTCTTCCTCCCCCATTTTCCCTCTTCTGTATGGACTTAGGAATTACTGGTAAGTGTGTACGATCCCATGGAGCATTACGCACTCACCAGAATTATTTTAGTTGATATGTGTGTTTATATATGTTGACATAAGTAACAGTATTGTTTATAGGAAGAAAGGAATAGGACACACGTAAGAGTGTTGTATGTATATGGGCCTAAGAGTGTTCTGTGTACCTGTGTGGAACTACAGTATTTAAATAACGGTGTGTGGGTGTACCTGAAAGTTTAGTTGAGTAGACCTAAGTAAGACTTCTTGTGTGTCAGAAAACCTAAGAACGAGTATTTTGCGTGTATACTTATGTAGGAGTGTTTGCATGTGTCCCTAACAGGGTTTTGTGGGGGGATTAATCTAAGCAGGAGTGTTCTCTGAGTGGACATTAGTACAATGTTGTATCTCTTTGAGTGTACCTAGGTAACAGTATTATCTATATGTATGTGTGTGTGCCGATGGGAAAACTTCCCTTGCAGCCAATCACCATTTCAAATCAGGCTTTATTCAGACACAAAACATATTTTTTTAGTTTAGCTAATGTGACAAGTGTGACTTTTACAGAAAGGCTCAGTGAAAAGTTTTAAAATAAATATATGTCTGCCCTGGGTTACAGATGAGCTCTCATTTGGGTCTCTCTAGGACTCTTACTTAATGAAAGACCTCAACCAATCCTAATTACTTATGTTACCAATCACTCTTCTATGTCCTTGCTTCTATGTACCTGACCCACTTACATTCGGTAATCCGGGGATTTGCAGGGTTACCAGGCATGTTGATCAAGCTACTTATTACACAGTCATATCACATACTCAAAAGTAGACAATGAGCAGAAACAGGTAAGGGTACTGGGACAGCATGATCTGGGGTAAGGGGTATTGGGATAGCAGCGTAATTGAACAAGTCATCAACCAAAACAAAATTTTGAGTCGTTTCACTACAAATACAATTAAGACTTGGTCCACTAAATATCCAGCAAAACTATCTGTAAGAAAAAGAAAATAATACAGGTCAAGAAAAAAAAAAAAAACATAGCAAAAAACACAAACCAAACTTTGTAATGAATATCAGTCTACCTGCTCTCCATTCACCCAGTCATATAAGGCAACTTCATACATGGCAAACAAAACAATTATTCTTATTTCATATCCCAGTAAGATTATGAGGGGATCCCAATTACTATTTCCTTAATTACTAGTAGTCTTGAATGGAACACACATTCAGCCCTAACCACTAAACTCCAACACCTAACCTAATCCCACCCCCCAACTATTACTCTAACTCTTAAACCTAACCCTAACCAAACCCTTACCCTAACCCTAACACCTACCCTCACTCTAACCCCTACCCTCATGCTAACCTTTACCCTCACCCTGCCCCCTACCCTCACCCTAAACAAACTTTTACCCTAACCCCTACCATCACTCTAACCCCAACCCTCATGTTAACCTCTACCCTCAAAACAAACTTAAGGGGACCAGTGAGTCAGGCCTAGGGTATAGGCGGTTGTTAGTGATAGTAAGAAATATGCCTAGCATGTATAATATAAGTGGAAGGGGATAAACAACATAATTACCATTGGCAGAGTAAATTGACTAACGAATTAACTTGAGAAATAGGACAGAACACCTTTAATTCCAATGGTAATGATTACCCAAAGAACATCTAAAAATTGTCACAGAAAATAATTAGAATCACACACCATTGATATATAAATAAAATATAACTAGAGATGTCGCGAATAGTTCGCCGGCGGACTGTTCCAGGCGAACATAGCATGTTTGCGTTCGCGGCGAACTGCGAACATATGCGATGTTCGATCCACCCCCTATACTTTATCATTGAGCAAACTTTGACCCTGCAACTCACAGTCAGCAGACACATTCCAGCCAATCAGCATCATACCCTGCCTTCCAGACCCTTCTAACTCATGGACAGCAGCCATTTTGGAATCATAACTAACTTGCAGTCTTACTGAGAGGAGGGAGAGTGTAGTTTATGCTGATTGAACAGGGAAATCAATAGCTAGGCAAGTTTATTCAGTGTCCAGTGCAGTGCTGAAGGACTCATCAGATTTCTGCTGTAAACACAGCACCCCAAAAAGCCTTTTTTAGGGCTATAACATCATTTTTTGTTTGCTTGTTTTTTTCTGTCTAATCTAACTTCATTTGCCTGTCTCCCTGCTAGCCCCTGCTAGCAAGTGTGTGTGTCAGGCTCACAGCTTATACTATGTGTGCACAGTGCAACCAATACAATCTTGTTGTCTACATTTAAAAAAACAAAACTTTTATTTTGTTAAATCTTAGTTCATTTGCCTGACCGACAATCTAAGTTCATTTGCCTGACCGCTAGCCAGTGTGTGTGTCAGGCTTACAAGTATTGTGCCAAGTTCAACCAATCCAATCTAGTGGTGTACCAGCAGTCTACATTTAAAAAAACAATAATTTTTTTTTCTTAAATCTAAGTTCATTTGCCTGACCGCCAATCTAAGTTCATTTACCTGACCGCTAGCCAGTGTGTCTGTGTCAGGCTTACAAGTACTGTGCAAGAGAGCATGTTGTGTACATGCTTGAGCTCCAAACAAAAGGCTTTTTAGGGTCTTAGTCCCTCAAATACAAGTTTTATTTTAACACCTTTCTGTTTATAAGCACTTTGTGCACGGTGTTGTTCATTTTTGGGAGTTTTTGTGGTATTCTTCTTAGTTTAATTTAAGTTTTAGTTTTCTGGGAGTCAGGCTCAAGTCTCTATCCCAGGAGAGTGAGCTGTCTCCTGGATACTTTGCCACACCCCTCCCTTAGCACTATACCTTCACTCCTGGAGCTTTGTTACTTTGACTTTTTTTCTTTTAAAAAGTTTATTAGGTTTTGTTGAAGTTTTGTTTGTTTGGTGTTGGGTTTTATGTTTTGGGGGAGAGAAGACAAGTAACATCTTTGTAGGCAGTGGGGGAGTTGAAGTTTTGTTTAAAAGGCTTTTTTTTTAACATCTGACACAGAGACACAGAGGGGTTAAAAAGCCTCTGTGTTCTCTGTGTTGTTGCAATTAGCAACACATTGCAACAGGCCATTAACCCTTCCACTGCCAAACATCATCTCTCTCTCCCTTAGTTTTGTCTTTTTGTTTCTTTTTCACACTTATATATTTTAAAAAAAGAAAACAATAGAAAATCATAAAACAAAAAATAAAAATAAATAAAACAAATAAACTAAAAAAAAAAAAGGGTCTAAACATGAGGGATAAGACCATTAAGAAGCCTCAGGGGTCAAAAGGGGGAATAATGGCCCCCTGAAAATCCTAGCTGCAGCACTGCACAGCATAGGCCCCAGGCAGATAAGGCAGCCCCAGCTCCTGGTGGTTCTGCCAGCAGACCTACCCCTGTGGCTAATACCTGGTCACAGGTGGTTTCTGCTGGCCCCAGTAATACCACCGCTGGGGCTGAGGGGCAGATCACCAGGAAGCATGGGGTTAAATGTCAGATGTCTGGGGTCTACAGCATTGATATCTATCTGCGTGCTGCAGCTAATGTCATCAGCCCCTCTGTTATAGTAGCAGCCAGCAAAATGTACGGGAAAGCAGTTTTTTTTACCCGTACTCTGGCTGCTGCACACATTCTTATACAGAGAGGCATCACAGTGGGGGGATTATATGTCCCAATAGAACCCCTGGAAGGGTTGGGCACAAAAGTAACACTCTCTAATGTGCCCCCCTTCCTACCAGACTCCCTCCTGCGCCCCCACCTGCTAACCCTAGGGGAAGTAAAAACACCATTTATAAAAATTCCCCTGGGGTGCAGAGAGAGAGCACTTCGTCATGTGCTCTCTTTCAAGAGGCAGGTACAAATGTGCCTGCCTCAGGGCGCAGAAAACATAGAGGGGTCTTTTGGGGTTCCATTTGAGGGGGTGCTGTACAGGATTTTTTACAGCCCTACGGAGGTGCAGTGCTATCATTGCAAAGGGTTGGGGCATACACGTAGGAATTGTCCTAATGTAAAGCATCATGCCCCAGCCCCAGCAAATGGCACCTCCGTCAGTACGGCACCCATCCCCGCTGAGCCCATAACAGCGGGGACCTCAAGGGTCATAGCCCCCCCACAGAGCTCAGGCAAGGAGGCCGTTCCTCAAGCCACCACCACGGCCTCCAAACCCCCTTCTTCCACAAAAAAGCCATCTGTGTCTGTGGTCTCCAGCAAGACTGCAGACACGGGGAAAAAGGGGAAGAATGTCACCGGTCCTCCCAGTGTCACAGCTGCATCTCCCAAGTCCCAATCTGCCCCCACCATAATTACATCAGTTAGTGTGGGGGCACAGTGTAAGCAGAGGGATAATAAGCCCTCTGCAGGGGAGGCAGCTAGTGGCAGCTCCTCTTCCAGGAGTGACGTCCCCAGGAAGAGGAAGCATAAAACCAACAGGGAGGTTGCTGATAAGTGGGAAGTGCTCTATAGTGGAGCACCTCCCTCTAAAAGCAAGAAGAGGAACAAAACATCTCCTCCTCATCCGGTGACATTGTCTGGCCCAGTTATTAAGCTCAGCCAGCCGGTGCCAGACCACACATCTCTCTCTCCAGACCCTATAGGGGTTAATGTGGAAAAGGGTCTGGAGGAAAAGCAGGGGCAAGAGGGTCTCCCAAGTGAGGCAGGGGTAGACAAGAAAGATCAGGTTCTGCCTCTGGCCTTTGAGGGGGGACCCAACAAAGCCCCTGCTGAATGGGTAGTCAGTGTCCCTGAGGTGCTGAGCTTCAAGGGCACCAGTCAGTCTCCTCCTCCAGTGTCACTCTCTAGTGACGTACCTCGGGCTTTGTTAGAGCCCCAGGCCGAGTCACTACTGGAGGGGGGGAATATAGGCATGACCCCCATTCAGGACCCCATGGATTTGTCTGTCAGGGGGGATGTGGCACAAGGGGAAGTGGAAATGGGGGAGGGTGATAAAACAGGTTTTCCTGTTAACATCATGGGAGAGCCTGTCTACCCTCCTCAGCCGTCCACTGACCCTAACATCGGTGCCATCCAAGCTGAGCAAGCAGCGGTGGAACTGGCAGAGGAGGCATATAAAGCCTCCAAGGCTTCCATTAAGGAAGCCATGCCAGCCACTGCTGTCCAGCCAGCTACCCCTGAATGCACTCCTGAAGCTACAGGGGGGTGCAGCAGCAATCCAAGGGTCCATTATTTACCTTGAAGGGTGCTAAAGGGACTCCTTCTGTATCATCTAAGAGGGGGTCCCTGAGAATAAAGCTGAGGAAACTGACTCCAGCCGGGGAGGATGGAGTAAAAGCCCTCAGCCAAGAGGAGCCCAGGGGTGACCCACTAGAAGGAACATCAGATTCTGGGTGGGTTATCCCTGTCAAGGAAATAGATCTATTCCTTGAGAGCACCCTTCATGGACAAAAGAAAAGGAAGGTGCGGCTGGCCTTGGAGAGGTGGAAGAATATGTTGTTTATTCTCCACTCTCTCCAGCAATATCTAGTGGTCAGCACTAGGGCCAAGAATTCTGGGACTGCGGAGCATCTCCGCGTCCGGAAATTCTATAAAATGTGCGTGTCCTATCAGCAGTCTCAAGGGTCTGAGGAACGCACAATTCCTGACACGCAGTAATGGCTTTGCACATCAGCACGCTAAATACCAATGGCTGTCAAGACAGTTTCCGCAGGTTCCAGGTACTCTCCTATTTATATCAGGGAGGGTACTCTGTGAGCTTCCTGCAGGAAACTCACACCACTCCAGAGGCTGAGGCCTCGTGGCAACTGGAGTGGAGAGGCAGGGTCTTCTTCAGCCACTTCACATCGGCGTCATGTGGAGTGGTGACCCTGTTCTCAGAGTCTTTTCAGCCAGAGCTGCTGCTTGTGAAAGCTGTTATCCCAGGCCGTCTAATCCACCTCCGGGTCCGAGAGCAGGGTAGCATCATTAACCTAGTTAATACATATGCCCCTGCTGGAGGGCTCGAGAGAGTGAGGTTCCTCGCCAGACTGTCCCAGTTTTTGGAGACGGTTGACGCAGATGAGTGTTTGGTACTCGGGGGTGATTTCAACTGCACCCTCGACGCTCTGGACCGGAATAGTCCAGAGCCGTACCCGCCTTCTGCATCAGCCCTGCGGGAGATCATCGCCCGCTTCTCCCTGGAGGACATCTGGCGAGAGCAGAACCCAGGGGCATCAGACGGTTTCACCTACGTCAGGGTGAGAGCCAGTCTGGTGTCCCACTCCCGGATCGACAGACTATATATATCTAGTCACTATATGTCACGAGTCGGTTCTTGTGCCATTAGGATGGCTCCGTTCACAGACCACAACTGTGTGTCTGTGACAGTGGCGCTAACGCCAACAGCGCCACGAGCCGCCTATTGGCACTTCAACAATGCTTTGTTGAAGGACCAGGGGCTCGTGACATTGATCCGGGAGTTTTGGACGGACTGGAGGGGTTGCAAGGGGGACTTTGCCACGTTAAAACTGTGGTGGGACGTGGGCAAGGTTCATTTGCGACTTCTGTGTCAGGAATATACCAAGGGTGCGAGTGGGCAGCGCGAAGCTGAGTTGGAGTCACTCCGGGGGGAGGTACTCCATCTGGAGCAGAGGCTGTTCACTTGTAGGGACCAATCCCTGCAGAGCGAGTATGTAGAGAGGAAGGGTGTCCTCTGTGACCTGGAACGACACCAGGCCAAGGGGGCATACGTGCGCAGTCGCTTAGGTTTTCTCAAAGATCTAGACCGCGGCTCGCGCCTCTTCTACTCACTGGAGAAAAAGGGGGGTAACAGTAGGCACATCACCTGTCTTCTAGATGAAGACGGTGCCCCCCTTACAGATCCGGAGAGTATCCGGGATAGAGCCCGGAACTTTTATAAAGATCTTTACTCTCCGGATCCCATTTCTCCAGACGCCTGCAGGGTGCTATGGGAGGGGCTCCCCACAGTCAGTGAGAGTGTAAGAGAGCGGCTTGATATACCACTATCTTTTCAAGAGCTCTCTGAAGCCCTCCGTGCCATGTCCTGTGAAAAGTCTCCAGGACTGGACGGACTGACTGTAGAGTTTTTCCAATTTTTCTGGGAGACTCTGGGACCTGATTTCCATCTGGTCCTTGGGGAAGCCCTGGAGACCGGGGAGATGCCCCTGTCTTGTCGCAGGGCAGTACTTGCCCTGCTGCCCAAAAAGGGGGATCTCCGGCTTATTAAGAACTGGCGACCGGTCTCTCTGCTCAGCACGGACTACAAGATTGTAGCTAAAGCCATCTCGCTTAGACTTGGGTCTGTGCTGGCAGAATTGGTTCACCCTGACCAGTCCTATGCGATCCCGGGCCGGACTATCTTTGATAGTATCTTTCTGGTCCGGGATCTATTGCATTATTCTCGCAGGACTGGTCTGTCACTCGCCTTTCTCTCTTTAGATCAAGAGAAGGCGTTTGACAGGGTGGACCATGGTTACCTCATAGCCACTCTGCAAGTGTACGGCTTTGGCCCACAGTTTGTGGGCTTTATAAGAACGCTGTACGCCTCTGCAGAGTGTTTACTTAAAATCAATTGGTCCCTATCAGCACCTTTGGTATTTGGACGAGGGGTGCGTCAAGGATGTCCCTTGTCTGGACAGTTATATGCACTGGCCATTGAGCCTTTCCTCTGCCTACTGAGGAAAAGGCTCACAGGGCTGGTGCTAAAAGATCCAGACATGCGGATTGTCCTTTCAGCTTATGCTGACGATGTGCTCCTCGTGGCCCAGGATCCAGTTGATCTTGAGCTGGCAAAACAGTGCCAGGAGGTATATTCAGCTGCCTCCTCCGCTCAGATCAACTGGTCCAAATGCACAGGCCTTTTAGAGGGTAATTTACAGGTGGACTCTTTGCCTCCCACGTTTCGTGACATCACGTGGGAGGCAGATGTCATTAAATATCTGGGGGTCTACCTGTCCGCTGCGGACGCTTCCGTCCCAGACAACTGGAGGGAGTTAGAGGGCAGTGTCCTCTCTCGTCTGGGACGGTGGAGGGGTCTAGCAAAAATGCTTTCCCTTAGGGGGCGGACTCTAGTGGTGAATCAGCTGGTGGCTTCTCAGATCTGGCACCGGCTGATTTGTCTGAGTCCGACCCCCGAGTTTGTCACCAATATCCAGAGGAATTTGTTAGATTTCCTCTGGATGGGAAGGCATTGGGTCTCTGCAGGGGTGGCAAGTCTGCCTTTGGTGGAGGGTGGACAGGGAGTAGTTTGTGTGTGCTCCCAGTTGTCCACCTTCCGCCTTCAGTACCTGCAGAGATACCTATATGCAGATCCCTCTCCGCAGTGGTGCGCACTGGCATCCAGCTTTTATCGCCAGTTGCGCAACCTGGGGTATGACCGGCAATTATTTCTGATCAGGCCCGAGGGGTTTGGGAGAGACCTCTCTGTGTTGCCGGCATACTACCAGGAAACCCTCAAGGCCTGGAGCATGGTCTCCGTGACCAGGCAGGGCGTGCCTTTGGGGGATGAAATATTCACAGAGCCCCTGCTATTTAATGCAGCAGTGGGGGCTCCAATGTTACAGTCCCCCAGTATCATCCGCCGCCTTAGTCATGCACGGATGACCCGAGTCGGGGATCTCCTGGAATACGGGCGTTCTGATTGGGTGTCACCCCAGGAGCTTGCGCTCCGTTTGGGATATGTGACGCCCAAAGTCTCAGGGCGCTTGCTCCAGGAGATTAGAGATGCCATCTCCCCCGACTCGCGCACCTTCCTTCGCGGGGCTTTGCAGGCCGGAGTGCCACATGCACCTTTCAACACCCCTTCTCCGGCTGTTTGCATTGGACACAAGCCCCGTGTTTCCCCTCAGGCTCCTCCTGTCCCCAACCTCTCGAGGTTGAGGGACATACCCTCGGCATGCTTTCGCGGCATGCCGAGGAAGAGCTTATATTCTCTTGTGCTCCATACAGTGCACTTCCTTGCCCTCGTGACCCGTCCCGATACCATCTGGAGGCGGGTCCTACCAGCTGACGAGGGCAAGAGGCCCCGGTGGAGGGAACTTTATTCTGATTTAGTTCCACGACCCACCGGGGACTTGAGTTGGAGAGTGCTCCATGGTGCACTGAGCACGGGAGAGTACTTAGCTAAATTCACGGACTCTCCCTCCACTTGTCCATTCTGTGGCAAGGGAGAGTCCGTGTATCATGTTTATTTTAGTTGCGCCAGACTGCAGCCCCTCTTGTCACTCTTGAGGGGCCTCCTCCTGCAGTTCTGGCTGCATTTCTCCCCTCACATTTTTATTTTTGGGCGCCCAGTGTCCCGGGGCAATAAGGCCAGGGACCTCCTCGTCAACCTGCTCCTGGCATTAGCCAAGTTGGCTATATATAAGTCCAGGAAGCAGTGTTTGATAGGGGGGGTTCCCTTGTCACCTGAGGCCATGTTCCGGGTGCTGGTGCGCTCCCGTATCCGGGCAGAGTACCACCTGGCTTTGTCTACTGGGGGAATGGATGAGTTTGTCTCCCAGTGGGCTGTAGATGGTGTGCTCTGCTCGGTATCCCCCCATCCGGTTTCTTTTTCTTTCAACCTCCTAATATGATTTTTATTTAGTTTACAGAAAATGTTTTCTCATAATTTTAAAATACACTGTGCCAAGTTCAACCAATCCAATCTAGTGGTGTACCAGCAGTCTACATTTAAAAAAACAATAATTTTATTTTCTTAAATCTAAGTTCATTTGCCTGACCGCCAATCTAATATCATTTGCCTGACCGCTAGCCAGTGTGTGTGTCAGGCTTACAAGTATTGTGCCAAGTTCAACCAATCCAATCTAGTGGTGTACCTGCAGCCTACATTTAAAAAAACAATAATTTTATTTTCTTAAATCTAAGTTCATTTGCATGACCGCCAATCTAAGTTCATTTGCCTGACCGCTAGCCAGTGTGTGTGTCAGGCTTACAAGTACTATGCCAAGTTCAACCAATCCAATCTAGTTGGGGTACCAGCAGTCTACATTTAAAAAAACAATAATTTTATTTTCTTAAATCTAAGTTCATTTGCCTGACCGCCAATCTAAGTTCATTTGCCTGGCCGCTAGCCAGTGTGTGTGTCAGGCTTACAAGTATTGTGCCAAGTTAAATGAATCCAATCTAGTGGTGTACCAGCAGTCTACATTTAAAAAAACAATAATTTTATTTTCTTTAATCTAAGTTCTTTTGCCTGACCGCCAATCTAAGCTCATTTGCGTGACCGCTAGCCAGTGTGTGTGTCAGGCATACAAGTACTGTTCCAAGTTCAACCAATCCAATCTAGTTGGGGTACCAGCAGTCTACATTTAAAAAAACAATAATTTTATTTTCTTAAATCTAAGTTCATTTGCCTGACCGCCAATCTAAGTTCATTTGCCTGACCGCTAGCCAGTGTGTGTGTCAGGCTTACAAGTACTGTGCCAGAGAGCATGTTGTGTGCATGCTTGAGCTCTAAACAAAAGGCTTTTTAGGGTCTTAGTCCCTCAAATACAAGTTTTATTTTAACACTTTTCTGTTTATAAGCACTTTGTGCACGGTGTTGTTCATTTTTGGGAGTTTTTGTGGTATTTTTCTTAGTTTAATTTAAGTTTTAGTTTTCTGGGAGCCAGGCTCAGCTCTCTATCCCAGGAGAGTGAGCTGTCTCCTGGATACTTTGCCACACCCCTCCCTTAGCACTTCACCTTCACTCCTGGAACTTTTTTACTTTGACTTTTTTTTTTTTTTTTTTTAAAGTTTATTAGGTTTTGTTGAAGTTTTGTTTGTTTGGTGTTGGGTTTTATGTTTTGGGGGAGAGAAGACAAGTAACATCTTTGTAGGCAGTGGGGGGGAAAACAATTAGAATTTTTGTTGAAAAGGCTTTTTTTTTAACATCTGGCACAGAGACACAGAGGGGTTAAAAAGCCTCTGTGTTCTCTGTGTTGTTGCAATTAGACACCTTGCAACAGGCCATTAAGCCTTCCACTGCCAAGCATCATCTCTCTCTCTCCCTTAGTTTTGTCTTTTTGTTTCTTTTCCACACTTACATATTTTTAAAAAGAAAACAATAGAAAATCATAAAACAAAAAATAAAAATAAATAAAACAAATAAACTAAAAAAAAAGGATTTAAACATGAGGGATAAGACCATTAAGAAGCCTCAGGGGTCAAAAGGGGGAATAATGGCCCCTGAAAATCCTAGCTGCAGCACTGCACAGCATAGGCCCCAGGCAGATAAGGCAGCCCCAGCTCCTGGTGGTTCTGCCAGCAGACCTACCCCTGTGGCTAATACCTGGTCACAGGTGGTTTCTGCTGGCCCCAGTAATACCATCGCTGGGGCTGAGGGGCAGATCACCAGGAAGCATGGGGTTAAATGTCAGATGTCTGGGGTCTACAGCATTGATATCTATCTGCGTGCTGCAGCTAATGTCATCAGCCCCTCTGTTATAGTAGCAGCCAGCAAAATGTACGGGAAAGCAGTTTTTTTTACCCGTACTCTGGCTGCTGCACACATTCTTATACAGAGAGGCATCACAGTGGGGGGATTATATGTCCCAATAGAACCCCTGGAAGGGTTGGGCACAAAAGTAACACTCTCTAATGTGCCCCCCTTCCTACCAGACTCCCTCCTGCGCCCCCACCTGCTAACCCTAGGGGAAGTAAAAACACCATTTATAAAAATTCCCCTGGGGTGCAGAGAGAGAGCACTTCGTCATGTGCTCTCTTTCAAGAGGCAGGTACAAATGTGCCTGCCTCAGGGCGCAGAAAACATAGAGGGGTCTTTTGGGGTTCCATTTGAGGGGGTGCTGTACAGGATTTTTTACAGCACTACGGAGGTGCAGTGCTATCATTGCAAAGGGTTGGGGCATACACGTAGGAATTGTCCTAATGTAAAGCATCATGCCCCAGCCCCAGCAAATGGCACCTCCGTCAGTACGGCACCCATCCCCGCTGAGCCCATAACAGCGGGGACCTCAAGGGTCATAGCCCCCCCACAGAGCTCAGGCAAGGAGGCCGTTCCTCAAGCCACCACCACGGCCTCCAAACCCCCTTCTTCCCCAAAAAAGCCATCTGTGTCTGTGGTCTCCAGCAAGACTGCAGACACGGGGAAAAAGGGGAAGAATGTCACCGGTCCTCCCAGTGTCACAGCTGCATCTCCCAAGTCCCAATCTGCCCCCACCATAATTACATCAGTTAGTGTGGGGGCACAGTGTAAGCAGAGGGATAATAAGCCCTCTGCAGGGGAGGCAGCTAGTGGCAGCTCCTCTTCCAGGAGTGACGTCCCCAGGAAGAGGAAGCATAAAACCAACAGGGAGGTTGCTGATAAGTGGGAAGTGCTCTATAGTGGAGCACCTCCCTCTAAAAGCAAGAAGAGGAACAAAACATCTCCTCCTCATCCGGTGACATTGTCTGGCCCAGTTATTAAGCTCAGCCAGCCGGTGCCAGACCACACATCTCTCTCTCCAGACCCTATAGGGGTTAATGTGGAAAAGGGTCTGGAGGAAAAGCAGGGGCAAGAGGGTCTCCCAAGTGAGGCAGGGGTAGACAAGAAAGATCAGGTTCTGCCTCTGGCCTTTGAGGGGGGACCCAACAAAGCCCCTGCTGAATGGGTAGTCAGTGTCCCTGAGGTGCTGAGCTTCAAGGGCACCAGTCGGTCTCCTCCTCCAGTGTCACTCTCTAGTGACGTACCTCGGGCTTTGTTAGAGCCCCAGGCCGAGTCACTACTGGAGGGGGGGAATATAGGCATGACCCCCATTCAGGACCCCATGGATTTGTCTGTCAGGGGGGATGTGGCACAAGGGGAAGTGGAAATGGGGGAGGGTGATAAAACAGGTTTTCCTGTTAACATCATGGGAGAGCCTGTCTACCCTCCTCAGCCGTCCACTGACCCTAACATCTGTGCCATCCAAGCTGAGCAAGCAGCGGTGGAACTGGCAGAGGAGGCATATAAAGCCTCCAAGGCTTCCATTAAGGAAGCCATGCCAGCCACTGCTGTCCAGCCAGCTACCCCTGAATGCACTCCTGAAGCTACAGGGGTGCAGCAGCAATCCAAGGGTCCATTATTTACCTTGAAGGGTGCTAAAGGGACTCCTTCTGTATCATCTAAGAGGGGGTCCCTGAGAATAAAGCTGAGGAAACTGACTCCAGCCGGGGAGGATGGAGTAAAAGCCCTCAGCCAAGAGGAGCCCAGGGGTGACCCACTAGAAGGAACATCAGATTCTGGGTGGGTTATCCCTGTCAAGGAAATAGATCTATTCCTTGAGAGCACCCTTCATGGACAAAAGAAAAGGAAGGTGCGGCTGGCCTTGGAGAGGTGGAAGAATATGTCGTTTATTCTCCACTCTCTCCAGCAATATCTAGTGGTCAGCACTAGGGCCAAGAATTCTGGGACTGCGGAGCATCTCCGCGTCCGGAAATTCTATAAAATGTGCGTGTCCTATCAGCAGTCTCAAGGGTCTGAGGAATGCACAATTCCTGACACGCAGTAATGGCTTTGCACATCAGCACGCTAAATACCAATGGCTGTCAAGACAGTTTCCGCAGGTTCCAGGTACTCTCCTATTTATATCAGGGAGGGTACTCTGTGAGCTTCCTGCAGGAAACTCACACCACTCCAGAGGCTGAGGCCTCGTGGCAACTGGAGTGGAGAGGCAGGGTCTTCTTCAGCCACTTCACATCGGCGTCATGTGGAGTGGTGACCCTGTTCTCAGAGTCTTTTCAGCCAGAGCTGCTGCTTGTGAAAGCTGTTATCCCAGGCCATCTAATCCACCTCCGGGTCCGAGAGCAGGGTAGCATTATTAACCTAGTTAATATATATGCCCCTGCTGGAGGGCCCGAGAGAGTGAGGTTCCTCGCCAGACTGTCCTAGTTTTTGGAGACGGTTGACGCAGATGAGTGTTTGGTACTCGGGGGTGATTTCAACTGCACCCTCAACGCTCTGGACCGGAAAAGTCCAGAGCCGTACCCGCCTTCTGCGTCAGCCCTGCGGGAGATCATCGCCCGCTTCTCCCTGGAGGACATCTGGCGAGAGCAGAACCCAGGGGCATCAGACGGTTTCACCTACGTCAGGGTGAGAGCCGGTCTGGTGTCCCACTCCCGGATCGACAGACTATATATATCTAGTCACTATATGTCACGAGTCGGTTCTTGTGCCATTAGGCTGGCTCCGTTCACAGACCACAACTGTGTGTCTGTGACGGTGGCGCTAACTCCAACAGCGCCACGAGCTGCCTATTGGCACTTCAACAATGCTTTGTTGAAGGACCAGGGGCTCGTGACATTGATCCGGGAGTTTTGGACGGACTGGAGGGGTTGCAAGGGGGACGTTGCCACGTTAAAACTGTGGTGGGACGTGGGCAAGGTTCATTTGCGACTTCTGTGTCAGGAATATACCAAGGGTGCGAGTGGGCAGCGCGAAGCTGAGTTGGAGTCACTCCGGGGGGAGGTACTCCATCTGGAGCAGAGGCTGTTCACTTGTAGGGACCAATCCCTGCAGAGCGAGTATGTAGAGAGGAAGGGTGTCCTCTGTGACCTGGAACCACACCAGGCCAAGGGGGCATACGTGCGCAGCCGCTTAGGTTTTCTCAAAGATCTAGACCGCGGCTCGCGCCTCTTCTACTCACTGGAGAAAAAGTGGGGTAACAGTAGGCACATCACCTGTCTTCTAGATGAATACGGTGCCCCCCTTACAGACCAGGGGAGTATCCGGGACAGAGCCTGGAACTTTTATAAAGATCTTTACTCTCCGGATCCCATTTCACCAGACGCCTGCAGGGTGCTATGGGAGGGGCTCCCCACAGTCAGTGAGGGTGTAAGAGAGCGGCTTGATATACCACTATCTTTTCAAGAGCTCTCTGAAGCCCTCCGTGCCATGTCCTGTTAGAAGTCTCCAGGACTGGACGGACTGACTGTAGAGTTTTTCCAATTTTTCTGGGAGACTCTGGGACCTGATTTCCATCTGGTCCTTGGGGAAGCCCTGGAGACCGGGGAGATGCCCCTGTCTTGTCGCAGGGCAGTACTTGCCCTGCTGCCCAAAAAGGGGGATCTCCGGCTTATTAAGAACTGGCGACCGGTCTCTCTGCTCAGCACAGACTACAAGATTGTAGCTAAAGCCATCTCGCTTAGACTTGGGTCTGTGCTGGCAGAATTGGTTCACCCTGACCAGTCCTATGCGATCCCGGGCCGGACTATCTTTGATAGTATCTTTTTGGTCCGGGATCTATTGCATTATTCTCACAGGACTGGTCTGTCACTCGCCTTTCTCTCTTTAGATCAAGAGAAGGCGTTTGACAGGGTGGACCATGGTTACCTCATAGCCACTCTGCAAGCGTACGGCTTTGGCCCACAGTTTGTGGGCTTTATAAGAACGCTGTACGCCTCTGCAGAGTGTTTACTTAAAATCAATTGGTCCCTAACAGCACCTTTGGTATTTGGACGAGGGGTGCGTCAAGTATGTCCCTTGTCTGGACAGTTATATGCACTGGCCATCGAGCCTTTCCTCTGCCTACTGAGGAAAAGCTCACAGGGCTGGTGCTAAAAGATCCAGACATGCGGATTGTCCTTTCAGCTTATGCTGACGATGTGCTCCTCGTGGCCCAGGATCCAGTTGATCTTGAGCTGGCAAAACAGTGCCAGGAGGTATATTCAGCTGCCTCCTCCGCTCAGATCAACTGGTCCAAATGCACAGGCATTTTAGAGGGTAATTTACAGGTAGACTCTTTGCCTCCCACGTTTCGTGACATCACGTGGGAGGCAGATGTCTTTAAATATCTGGGGGTCTACCTGTCCGCTGCGGACGCTTCCGTCCCAGACAACTGGAGGGAGTTAGAGTGCAGTGTCCTCTCTCGTCTGGGACGATGGAGGGGTCTAGCAAAAATGCTTTCCCTTAGGGGGCGGACTCTAGTGGTGAATCAGCTGGTGGCTTCTCAGATCTGGCACCGGCTGATTTGTCTGAGTCCGACCCCCGAGTTTGTCACCAATATCCAGAGGAATTTGTTAGATTTCCTCTGGATGGGAAGGCATTGGGTCTCTGCAGGGGTGGCAAGTCTGCCTTTGGTGGAGGGTGGACAGGGAGTAGTTTGTGTGTGCTCCCAGTTGTCCACCTTCCGCCTTCAGTACCTGCAGAGATACCTATATGCAGATCCCTCTCCGCAGTGGTGCGCACTGGCATCCAGCTTTTATCGCCAGTTGCGCAACCTGGGGTATGACCGGCAATTATTTCTGATCAGGCCCGAGGGGTTTGGGAGAGACCTCTCTGTGTTGCCGGCATACTACCAGGAAACCCTCAAGGCCTGGAGCATGGTCTCCGTGACCAGGCAGGGCGTGCCTTTGGGGGATGAAATATTCACAGAGCCCCTGCTATTTAATCCAGCAGTGGGGGCTCCAATGTTACAGTGCCCCAGTATCATCCGCCGCCTTAGTCATGCACGGATGACCCGAGTCGGGGATCTCCTGGAATACGGGCGTTCTGATTGGGTGTCACCCCAGGAGCTTGCGCTCCGTTTGGGATATGTGACGCCCAAAGTCTCAGGGCGCTTGCTCCAGGAGATTAGGGATGCCATCTCCCCCTGACTCGCGCACCTTCCTTCGCGGGGCTTTGCAGGCCGGAGTGCCACATGCACCTTTCAACACCCCTGCTCCGGCTGTTTGCATTGGACACAAGCCCCGTGTTTCCCCTCAGGCTCCTCCTGTCCCCAACCTCTCGAAGTTGAGGGACATACCCTCGGCGTGCTTTCGCGGCATGCCGAAGAAGAGCTTATATTCTCTCGTGCTCCATACAGTGCACTTCCTTGCCCTCGTGACCCGTCCCGATACCATCTGGAGGCGGGTCCTACCAGCTGACGAGGGCAAGAGGCCCCGGTGGAGGGAACTTTATTCTGATTGAGTTCCACGACCCACCGGGGACTTGAGTTGGAGAGTGCTCCATGGTGCACTGAGCACGGGAGAGTACTTAGCTAAATTCACGGACTCTCCCTCCACTTGTCCATTCTGTGGCAAGGGAGAGTCCGTGTATCATATTTATTTTAGTTGCGCCAGACTGCAGCCCCTCTTGTCACTCTTGAGGGGCCTCCTCCTGCAGTTCTGGCTGCATTTCTCCCCTCACATTTTTATTTTTGGGCGCCCAGTGTCCCGGGGCAATAAGGCCAGGGACCTCCTCGTCAACCTGCTCCTGGCATTAGCCAAATTGGCTATATATAAGTCCAGGAAGCAGTGTTTGATAGGGGGGGTTCCCTTGTCACCTGAGGCCATGTTCCGGGTGCTGGTGCGCTCCCGTATCCGGGCAGAGTACCACCTGGCTTTGTCCACTGGGGGAATGGATGAGTTTGTCTCCCAGTGGGCTGTAGATGGTGTGCTCTGCTCGGTATCACCCCATTCGGTTTCTTTTTCTCTTAACCTCCTAAAATGATTTTTATTTAGTTTACAGATCATGTTTCTCATAATGTCAAAATACACTGTGCCAAGAGGTTGTGCGCATGCTTGAGCTCTAAACAAAAGGCTTTTTAGGGTCTTAGTCCCTTAAATACAAGTTTTATTTTAACACCTTTCTGTTTATAAGCACTTTGTGCACGGTGTTGTTCATTTTTGGGAGTTTTTGTCTTAGTTTAATTTAAGTTTTAGTTTTCTGGGAGTCAGGCTCAGCTCTCTATCCCAGGAGAGTGAGCTGTCTCCTGGATACTTTGCCACACCCCTCCCTTAGCACTCCACCTTCACTCCTGGAGCTTTTTTTTACTTTGACTTTTTTTTTAAAAGTTTTTCAGGTTTTGTTAAAGTTTTGTTTGTTTGGTGTTGGGTTTTATGTTTTGGGGGGAGAGAAGACAAGTAACATCTTTGTAGGCAGTGGGGGGGGAAACAATTAGAATTTTTGTTTAAAAGGCTTTTTTAACATCTGACACAGAGACACAGAGGGGTTAAAAAGCCTCTGTGTTCTCTGTGTTGTTGCAATTAGCAACACCTTGCAACAGGCCATTAACCCTTCCACTGCCAAACATCATCTCTCTCTCTCCCTTAATTTTGCCCTTAAACTTGCCCAGTCAGTGCCACCACTCATATCTGGTGTAACAGTCAGTAGTGCACATTTAAACAAAGAATACCATTTTGACTGTAATACATTGAATAGCAGTTACTTGTCTGCAAGCGTCTGTGTCAGGCCTACAGCGTCTACTCTGCCAACTTTTGCAAGTGCACAGTGCCACTCATATCTGTTGTCACAGTAGCTTGCACGCATAGTACCACTAATCGGAAAAAAAATGACAGGCAGAGGCAGGACACCCCGCAGGGGCCGTCGTGGTCGTGGTGCTGTGATTCCCTTTGGCCCTACAATAATGCCCAGTGTTCAGAGGCCAGTTACCCTGAACTTGAAAAGAGAGAGGACGTAGTTGACTGGCACCCAATCTTCTACAGCTTCCGCTTGGAACATTGACGCACCATTCTCCTCCAGCTTAGCTTCGGGCACCTCTCAAGTTACCACTCGCCCGCCTGCCGCCACCACCAACACTAGTACCACAGCCGATTCAATTGATCAGTCAGAAGAGTTATTTACACATCAGTTTGAAGAAATGAGTGATGCGCAACCATTATTGCCAGTGGATGTAGATAACAGGGATATGTCTCAGTCAGGCAGCAGTACACACATGTACGTACGATGTGATGATGATGATGTACCCGCTGCTGCTTCCTTTGTTCAGTTGTCAGATACAAGTGAGGCGGGTGATGATGATGACCATGCGTCCGTGGATGTCACGTGGGTGCCCGCTAGAAGAGAAGAAGAACAGGGGGAAAGTTCAGATGGGGAGACAGAGAGGAGGAGGAGACGAGTTGGAAGCAGAGGGAGGTCATCGCAACGAGCTAGTGGCACAGTCAGACAGCATGCATCAGCACCCGGGATCAGCCAGACAGCACGCCAATCAACGCATGCTGTTGCCACCACCAGAATGCCGTCACCGCAGAGCTCAGCAGTGTGGCATTTTTTTTGTGTGTCTGCCTCTGACAACAGAGATGCCATTTGCAACCTGTGCCAAAAGAAACTGAGTCGTGGGAAGTCCAACACCCACCTAGGTACAACTGCTTTGCAAAGGCATATGATGTCACATCACAACCGCCAATGGGATCAACACATGAGTACAAGCAGCACACAAACTCAAAGCCGCCATTCTCCTCCTGGTCCAGCATCTTCATCCACGTCAACCACTGCTGTCCTCCTTGCCCCCTCTCAATCATCCGCCACTCCGTCTCTCGCCTCTTGCTGTTCCTGCTCATCTCCCCACCGTCAGGTGTCTGTCAAGGGCATGTTTGAGCGTAAGAAGCCAATGCCACAAAGTCACCCCCTTGCTTGGCGTCTGACAGCTGGCTTGTCTGAACTCTTGGCCCGCCAGCTTTTACCATACAAGCTGGTGGAGTCTGAGGCGTTCAAAAAAAATTGTAGTGATTTAGATACCGCAGTGGAAGGTACCCGAACGAAATTTCTTTGCCCAAAAGGCAATCCCCAACCTGTACTCGATTGTGCAAAAGGAAGTAATGGCATCTCTGGCACACAGTGTTGGGGCAAGGGTCCATCTGACCACTGATACCTGGTCTGCAAAGCATGGTCAGGGCAGATATATCACCTACACTACGTATTGGGTAAACCTGCTGATGCCTGCCAAGCATGGAATGCGGGGCTCTGCAGAGGAGTTGGTGACACCGCCTCCTACTCCATCCTCTTCCATAACCTCCTCAGCTGAGTCCTCTTCTTCTGCGTCTTGCTCCACATCAACGGCACCCCCCCAGCTCCCCAGAACGCACAGGTGGATCATTGGCTGACTCCGCACCAACTGGAGACTGGCAAAGTGGTTTGTGACAACGGAAGAAATTTGTTGGCGGCATTGAATTTGGGCAAGTTGACGCATGTGCCGTGCATGGCACATGTGTGTAATCTGATCGTACAGCGCTTTGTCCATAAGTATCCAGGCTTACAGGACGTCCTGAAGCAGGCCAGAAAGGTGTGTGGCAATTTCAGGGGTTCCTACACGGCCATGGCGCATTTTTCAGATATCCAGCGGCGAAACAACATGCCAGTGAGGCGCTTGATTTGTGACAGCCCCACACGTTGGAATTCAACACTCCTAATGTTCGACCGCCTGCTCCAACAAGAAAAAGCCATTAACGAGTATTTGTATGACCGGGGTGCTAGGACAGCCTCTGCGGAGCTGGGGATTTTTTTGCCACGTTACTGGACGCTTATGCGCAATGCCTGTAGGCTCATGCGTCCTTTTGAGGAGGTGACAAACCTTGTCAGTTGCACCGAAGGCACCATCAGCGACATCATACCATTTGTTTTCTTCCTGGAGCGTGCCCCGCGAAGAGTGCTGGATCAGGCCGTAGATGAGCATGACGAGGAAGAGGAAGAGTTGTGGTCACCATCACCACCAGAAACAGCTTTATCAGCATCGCTTGCTGGACCTGCGGCAACGCTGTAAGAGGATTGTGAGGAAGAGGAGTCAGAGGAGGAATGTGGCTTTGAGGGGGAGGAGGAAGACCAATCACAACAGGCATCCCAGGGTGCTCGTTGTCACCTATCTGGTACCCGTGGTGTTGTACATGGCTGGGGGGAAGAACATATCTTCAGCGAGATCACTGAGGACGAGGAACGGGACATGGGTAGCTCGGCATCCAACCTTGTGCAAATGGGGTCTTTCATGCTGTCGTGCCTGTTGCAGGACCCTCGTATAAAAAGGCTGAAGGGGAACGACCTGTACTGGGTGTGCACACTACTAGACCCCCGGTATAAGCAGAAAGTGCCTGAATTGTTACCAAATTACCACAAGTCAGAAAGGATGCAGCAGGTACAAAACAAATTAATAAGTATGCTTTACACAGCATATAAGGGTAATGTCACAGCACAAGGGCAATATAACAGGGGAAGAGGTGAAAGTAATCCTCCTCCAACGACCACGCCGGCAAGGACAGGACGTTTAAAAGATGTGTTGTTGATGGAGGACATGCAGACCTTTTTCAGTCCTACGCATCGCAACAGCCCTTCGGGATCCACCCTCAGAAAACGACTTGACCGACAGGTAGCAGACTACCTCGCCTTAACTGCAGATATCGACACTCTGAGGAGCGATGAACCCCTTGACTACTGGGTATGCAGGCTAGACCTGTGGCCTGAGCTATCCCAATTTGCAATTGAACTTCTGGCCTGCCCCGCTTCAAGTGTCCTGTCAGAAAGGACCTTCAGTGCAGCAGGAGGTTTTGTCACCGAGAAGAGAAGTCGCCTAGGGCAAAAAAGTCTAGATTGCCTCACCTTTATAAAGATGAATGAGGGATGGATCCCGAAGGGACTGACTCTGGGCAATACATTCGACTGAAAAAGCCTGATGAGATGAGCTGCCTTCGGCTAAAAATGGTCCACACGCTGCTGTATGTTATCTGTGAATGCTGGATGACTTGCGTGACTTATCCGCCAACAACTAGGGTTCAAGAAGACGCAATGTTTTATGGCACTTTCTGCCTGGGGAACAAAGGTCAATTTTTCTGGCCGCTGCAACAGCAGTGGCTGCAACAATACCTAATTTTTTTATTTAAATTTTTATGTCAGAAGGCGTACGGCATGTAATGAAAAAGAAAGCATATTGAACAGTCTTGCATAACACAACAATTGTGCAAAAATACATATTTACAATGAAGACATTTTGTTAAAATTAGCTGGCTAGGCCTTCTTATTTTTACTTTTTTGGTTAATAAATTTTCTTTTTTTTTACTGTGATTGCAATTTTTAAGAGAAACCTAAGACATGGTAAAACAGACAATAGTAAAGAGTATATCAGCAGTTAACACCAAAGTCCTATTATCTATCATCACTCCAGCAGTAGCGTATTATTTACAATAATACCCTAGCGCAGGCTTCAGTTGGCGACCTCTCCTTTCCTCGGATGATTTTGCTGCCGGTTGCTTCTGAAGGGTCTCCTCCAGGGCTCCCCCACTCTGGTCCTTCCCCCCGAGTCGCTTCAACCATTAACAAATGTTTTATTATATTAGGGGGGCACTAAATGGGGATGTTATCTAGGGATCCCAAATTGTCTGGAACTGGGTGGTTCTATCCAAGACTACATGGTTTAATCTCTCGTTGAGCAGTAAATAGTTGATTTTTTTTATTAATTCCTGAAAGTTTTAATTTGGGGTTTTCCAACTACTAGCTATGTGTATTTTTTCTTTCAAAAAATATTTTATTAGGTCAGGTAATATATCATATTCAAACAACCATTTCCATGTTACATATATATCCATACATGTTAATACATCACTGAGTTACCTTATCTCTATTAATACTCAGTTTACCCCTTTCCATTCCATAATCTTGGAGCTTATACCATATCTAGGGCTAGTATGTTATCTGGATTTGGTTGTACCTGTAGCCTAAAAATATATATATTTTTTTACTTTTCAGTTATTAATATAGCTTTAATTCAGTTTGTTTTAAGTTGATTCCCTTTAAGTCTTGAATCCGACTATAATTGGGAAAAAAAAATAACTAGTTTTAACATTTAACATGTTGGGAAAGGGACAGGTCCAAAAACATCCTCCTTTTTTACATAAATATGATGTAAAATATAGCACTTACCTCCGTCCTCCGCCCCTCTAAGGAGCCACACACACCTCCATCCATCCCGTTCTCTTGAGAATATCCTCTCCCATTTAGGGGAGCCCCTCTTCCGGACCTAAATTTCTTTAATTGTCTCCAGATGATATGCTATCCCTTAATTGCAGCCACGGAGACCATATATCTCAAAATGTATCCATGGAGTTTTCTACTAAATGGGTAAGGCGTTCATTTATAAGGATAAAGTTTAATTTATTTTTAACCACCTGAAAGTGTAGGGTATCCGATTTCCATTGTCTGGCGATATGGTTCTTTGTGGCCAACATGATGAACTTTAATAGCCTATTTTGAGCGGGCGAGAGACAGACATGTGGAACACCCAGCATGCAGTTTTATATATTAGCAGAAATCTGAATCTTAAACATTTTAGAAGCTAGTAAGCATGTTTCTTCCCATAGTCTTATGACTGCCGAACACTCCCACCAGACATGAATAAATGTAGCCTCATTACCACTGTTCCTAAAAAATGAGCTGCTCCGTTTTGGATCCCATTTATTTAGTGTAGGACCTTTATTGAAGTCTCAAGCAGACTATAATTTAAAGATCCCCTACTTAAGCCTCGCCAACTTTTATCCCATGTGCTGTCTGCCAACTCGGTGCCCAAATCCCTCTCCCAGGCTTTGGTATAGTCTGGTTTGTTTGCCCATGAGTTTTCATTAAATAGTTCATACATGAGGCTAATAATACCAGGCTGAAAGGGGTAATCCCTACATTTTTTGAGTAGCCAGGTGTTTCTTTGGGGGGTTCCCCTACCACTTATCGTATATATAAAATGATGTATCCTGCAAAAATTATAGTGTTCAGCCAGGGGTAAATTGTATCTATCTCTCACCCGCTCAAAGGTCATTATTTTGTCATCATGCCACCATGGACCAACCCTTAGTAGGTTCTGAGACTTCCACCAACTGAGAGAGCTTTCCGGAAGATGTATCTTAAAGTGGGGATTGGGTACGATAGGGGTAAGATCTGATACCCGAGTGTCCAGTTTTTGTGTCCAGTTCATCTCCGTCCATATTTTTAATGAGTGCTTAATCAACGGGTTTTTCAAGTTTCTCAAAAAAGTATACATGCCTGGAATCCATATTACTTTATCCCATGTATAAGGTGACATGCTTACATTTTCCAAAAAAATCCAGAGCGGCTGATGTGTGGGAGAATGCGCCAGAGGAATGAAAGCCTGCTGCGCTGCCTTGTAATACAGTTTGAGATTCGGGCACGATAGGCCCCCTTTCCCTTTTGGTCTATACATATTATTTTTTGAGATCCTCAGGGCTTTATGATTCCAAATAAATCTAAAAATTTGTTTTTTCCCCTTTGAATCTTTATGTGTTGTAAGCGATCTCCCGGGAGTTTAAATCTGGCTGACGGGATTTGTAGTATGTATCTATCAAGTTCATAAATTTGCCTGCAAACCCAAATTTCTGTAATACTGCTTTTAAATAAGGCCATTCCAACGTATCAAAGGCCTTTTGTATATCTAACGCCAAAAGGCATGTGGTTATTTGATGTTGGGATGACCATGAGATTAAATTTTGTGTCTGTCTGATATTGTCCCCCGTTTGTCTATGGGGGATAAACCCTGTTTGGTCTTTATGGATTATGGAAGGGAGAAATCGCGAAATCCTGTTTGCCATTAATTTGGCCAAAATGTTTATATCCCCGTTTAGGAGTGATATGGGGCAGTAATTTTTAAGTTCTAATGGGTCTCGCCGTTCTTTCGGGAAACATATCATATTTGCATGGTTTAGTTCTTGTGGCATGGGAGAGCCTTCTAAAATTTGATTGAAAAGTGTGGCTAAGTGGGGTAATAACAAGTCTATAAAAGTTTGGTAATAGAGATTTGTAAATGCATCTGGACCCGGGTAGCTATGTGTATTTTAAATGCTAAAGCCATTAATTGGAATAGCTTGTTCTAGGATTGAGGTAAGTTTTTTTACGTGTATCCCCAGTAAGGAGGATTCCATTGAAAGAGAAATATCCTTTTGCAAGGATTGGAGGCCCGAGATTTAGCTGAAGTCTTTTATAGTGGACATGAGTGCTGGTATAGAGAGAAGGGGCTTGGTCAGGGTGCAAAGCATATCGTCCGTGAAAAGTGAACACTTAAACTGATGGTGTCCTACTTGAACCCCCTGGATGGCATGGTTGGTTCTGAATGCCTGCGCTAGGGGTTCAATGGCAAGAGCAAAGAGCAGTAGGGAGAGTGGGCATCCCTGCCTGGTCCCTCTCTGTACTTGGATTTTGGCCTTATGGTCCCCTGGTATCTTTAAGTTAGCTACTGGTGAGTCGTAGTACCTTCTGAGCAGGTTGAGAAAGCGTCCCTCAAATCCAAACTTATCTAGCATTTTGTACTTATATGGCCATTCCACCGTATCAAAAGCCTTCTCTATGTCTAGGGCTAGAGGGCAAACTGGGTTGTTATAGTGTTGAGCCAAGAACTGGGCGTTCAGAACCCTCCTAACATTATCTCCTGCCTCTCTGAAAGGAATGAACCCTGTTTGGTCCTTGTGTATTTAGTCCAGTAAATAGTTAGATTGTAATGATACGGAAACAAAAGGTTGTGGAGACCAGCAGCCAAGGTCAGCAATAATCCAGTTCAGCAATTTGTAGGTGAAACAGGAACAAGCTTTATTGAAGTGATCAGAAACCACACAATAATCTGGCAAGGTACATTTGACAGGAAGTGCCTTATATAGGCCAAGGACCAGACACCTGACCAGACACAGCTGAAGAGACTTAGGTACTGATACTATTGCTAGCAGAGTCAAGCTTATCAGATCTCAATGTAATTCACAAAAGGCAGGCTGGCGCAGTGGTAGGGAAGAGGTATAGCAGCCTGGGGACCAGGGTTCAAAACCCAGCAGAGTCAATTCCTCACATTACCCCCGCCTCTATAGGTGCAGCCTCTGGATGCCCTATTACCTGGTTTAGCAGGGTACTGCACATGAAAAGACGGAAGGAGATCAGGAGCGTGAATATTGTCCACTGGTTCCCACGAACTCTCCTCCTCACCATAGCCTTTCCAGCGAACCAGATACTGAAGCTTGTTACGGAAGATCCTGCAGTCAAGAATTTTTTCCACTTCGTACTCATCCTCATTATCCACGAGGACTGGAGGTGGGGCAGGCAGGGCTCGGCCAGGGAAAGTATTTTCATGAAAAGGTTTAAGCAGTGCAACGTGAAACACTGGATGTATTTTCATGGAATTCGGGAGTTGCAAACGGAAAGTGACAGCATTGATCTGAGCAATGATCTCAAAAGGTCCCATGAACCTTTGACCCAATTTATGAGAAGGAATCCGAAGCTTAAGATTCTTTGTTGACAGCCACACCTTGTCACCAACGTGATAGACTGGGGCCTCCTTTCTATGCCTATCAGCAGCTCTTTTGTAACATTCCTGAGCCTCCAAAAGAGTCTCTTTCAACAGTGCTTGGGAATCACGTAAGGCGGTTAGCCGGTCAGTGACAGCAGGAATGGAAGTAGTAATTGGGAGACTGACTAGAAAGGTCGGATGGTAACCATAGTTGGCAAAAAATGGGCTCAAAGAAGTGGAGCAGTGTTGGGCATTGTTATAGGCAAACTCCGCCGTGGGTAGAAAATCCAGCCAGTCATCCTGCAGGTAACTAATATAGCACCGCAAATATTGCTCCAAAGTCTGGTTGGTTCGCTCAGTCTGTCCATTACTTTGCGGATGAAAAGCTGACGACAGATTTACATTAATACCTAGATTAGAACAAAAATGTTTCCAAAAACGAGATGTAAACTGCACTCCCCTGTCAGAAACTACTTCATCAGGCACTCCATGCAAGCGAAATATTTCCCGAATAACCAGGTCAGCCGTCTGTTTAGCTGAAGGGAGACCACGAGCTGGTATGAAATGACCCATCTTAGTTAACCTGTCCACAACAACAAGAATGGTAGTGTGTTCCTTAGAGGGAGGTAGTTCCACAATAAAGTCCATGGATATAGATACCCAGGGACGATGAGGAATCGGAAGAGGCTGAAGCAAGCCAACAGGGGATGAGCGAGGAGTCTTATGTCTGGCACATACATCACAAGAGGACACATACTTCTTAACATCCTCATGATACTTCGGCCACCAAAAGGATCGGGCAAGTAGGTCTTGCGTCTTTCGGATTCCTGGATGACCTGCTGGTTTTGAGTCATGGTAGAGACGTAAAAGGTCCAGTCGCACTGACTCGGGAGCAAACAGACGTTGTTGAAAAATCCAAAACCCATTAAGCATCGTCATATGGAGGTCACGAGGAGGATCACGAAGAACTGGGTCTTCAGCGTAGCCCTTCTTAATGCGAGACATCAGATCAGAAGGAAATGTAACTCCTATAAATATATCCTCCGGCAAGATGGTGGTCTTGGTTACGGTAGTATGGAGGGGGTCAGCTATTCTAGTCAAGGCATCCGCCTTACCATTCTTGGAGCCAGGACGGTATGTAACCAAAAAATTAAACCTCGAGAAGAATAGGGACCAGCGTGCTTGTCTGGCTGACAGTCTCTTTGCTGATCGAATACATTCCAGATTTTTGTAATCTGTGAGGACAGTAATTGGATGGGTAGCTCCCTCCAAGAGATGTCTCCATTCGGTGAAGGCAGCTTTTATAGCCAAAAGTTCTTTATTCCCTATGTCATAGTTTCTTTCTGCTGGCACCATCTGGCGGGAATAGAAGGCACACGGATGTAACAGCATCTTAGGTCCAGTCCTTTGAGACAGTATAGCACCAACAGCTGAATCAGAAGTTAACTTCCACAATAAATGGTAATTCCGGCTGAGGATGTACCAGGACAGGGGCAGAGGTAAACAGAGTCTTCAATCGGGAAAATGCGGTATCCGCCTTATCGGACCACTGAAAAGGAGTCCCTTTACGTGTGAGTTTAGTGATCGGTGTAATAACGGCAGAGAAATTCTTAATGAAACGCCTGTAAAAATTGGCAAACCCCACAAATCTCTGAACATCTTTTTCATTCTTGGGGATGGGCCAGTCCAGCACAGCTTTAATTTTACTTGCGTCCATACTTAAACCTTTGGGAGTTATTACATACCCCAGGAATTGAATTTCTGTTTGTTCAAACTCACATTTTTCTAGTTTAATGTATAGGCGGTGGGTACGAAGGTGCTCTAGAACTATACAGACCTGTTTTCTGTGGTTTTCAAGATTATCAGAGAATATTAGGATATCATCCAAATATGCCACAACAAAATGATCCAGGAGATCTCGTAGTACATCATTGATAAGATGCTGGAAAGTTGCAGGGGCATTACACAGCCCAAAAGGCATTACTAGATATTCGTAATGCCCGTACCTGGTTCTGAAAGCTGTTTTCCATTCATCATTGGGTCTTATGCGAACCAGATTATATGCCCCCCGAAGATCAAGCTTCGTAAATATTTTAGCTGAGTGAAGTCTCTCCAAAAGTTCAGGAATCAGAGGCAAGGGGTAGCGGTTTTTAACAGTGATGTTATTAATGTCCCTGTAATCAACGCATGGCCGTAGGCTGCCATCTTTCTTTTCTACAAAGAAAATAGGAGCTCCTGCTGGAGAAGTAGATGGTCGAATAAAGCCTTTGGCAAGATTTTCTTGTAGGTATTCACGAAGAGCTTTCAATTCAGGCTCAGAAAGGGAATATATACGGCCAAATGGGATAGCAGCCCCAGGCAACAGCTCTATTGGGCAATCATAAGGCCTGTGTGGTGGAAGCTGATCAGCATTCTTCTTATCGCAGACATCTGCAAAATCCCGATATTGTAGAGGAAGCTTAGTCAAGTTTGTAGCAACCATTTCATTAATTGTTGTGGCAACAGGTGTTACCTTAGAGGGTTGACAATTCATTAAGCAGTGTTCTGAAGGAAAGGACAAAGTTCTGATCTTCCAATCAATCTGTGGGTTATGCAGAGCAAGCCAAGGTACCCCCAAAATCACTGGAAACTGTGTTGAGGAAATTAGGTGGAAAGAGATAGCCTCATGGTGATTCACTTCCACAGTCAACATTAAGGGCACAGTCTCATGTGTAACCGGGCCTGACGTAAGTGGAAAACCGTCAACTGTCTCCATTAACACAGGTGAAGAATTAGGGATAGACTGAATTCTATTTCCTGCTGCAAATTTAATGTCCATAAAGTTTCCGCCTGCTCCAGAATCTATCATAGCTGTAGTTGAAATTTTACGATCACCACATTGCAAAGTGATAGGCACCACAAAATGAGGATGTTGAGTCAACATACCCTCTTCACCATGAGCCAGAGAAAACAAGGGTTGTGTGACGGAATTCAGTTGATCTGAAATCTGGGATTGGTGTTGAATCTGTGCACCCTCAGCTGCCATAGCTATTGTTCTTTTGGATTTGCTAGGGCAATTGATGGCATAGTGCCCTGCACTACCACAATACAGGCATAAATTGTGAGTGCGTCGCCACTGTTTTTCTTCGTTGGATAATGGCCCTCTTATTAGATTTACCTGCATAGCCTCTGGCTCAGAGTCTGTAGGTGTTTGTGGGATCGGAGTAGAAGTTCTTGAATAGGAAATTGGAGTAGTACTTGGTCTAAAAGAGCCCTGTCTTTCCAATCTTCTTTCAGAAAGTCTCCGATCAATACGGATAGCCAAACGCACAAATGCATCAAAGTCAGCAGGAAGATCAACACGAGCTAGCTCATCTTTTATAGCTTCTGAGAGACCTTTTCTGAAGTGGAACCTCTGGGCTGATTGGTTCCAGGTAGTATCAGCAACCCACTGTCTGAATTCAGCAGCATATTCAGCCACCGAGCGCCTCCCTTGATGCAAATGAAGGAGAGTGGCTTCTGCTGTAGCACATCGATTTGGGTCATCAAAAACTAGGCACATGGCCTCAAGAAAGTCATTTAGATTACCCAAGACTGGACTGTCCTGTTCCAGAAGAGGGGAGCCCCAAGCCAGGGCTTCATCTTTGAATAAGGAAAAAATAAATCCCACCTTCTCTCTTTCAGATGGAAATCGTTGAGGTAACATCATGAAGTGCAAACGACATTGATTTAGGAACCCCCTAAATTTTTTGCGATCTCCTCCAAACTTTTCTGGTAGGGGCAAGCGGGCATCTTGTGCAGGTGTAACATCTCGTGCCCTGTAGCTGGTATACTCACTGTGCATTGACTGAATTTTATTTTGCAGTTCAGCTATCTGGTCCTGCAGCACTTGAATGGTCTGTGCCTGGGTCTGCACATTTCTTGCAGTAAAAGCAACCTGTTGGGCCTGCAGTTCAGCTACCTGGTCCTGCAGCACTTGAATGGTCTGTGCCTGGGTCTGCACAGTTCTTGCAAATAAAGCAACCTGCTGGGCCAATGCAGAATCTGACCCGGCGGTCTCTATGAAAGGGCCAGATTATTCTGTAGTGATATGGAATCACAAGGTTGTGGAGACCAGCAGCCAAGGTCAGCAATAATCCAGTTCAGCAATTTGTAGGTGAAACAGGAACAAGCTTTATTGAAGTGATCAGAAACCACACAATAATCTGGCAAGGTACATTTGACAGGAAGTGCCTTAAATAGGCCAAGGACCAGACACCTTACCAGACACAGCTGAAGAGACTTAGGTACTGATACTATTGCTAGCAGAGTCAAGCTTATCAGATCTCAATGTAATTCACAAAAGGCAGGCTGGTGCAGTGGTATGGAAGAGGTATAGCAGCCTGGGGACCAGGGTTCAAAACCCAGCAGAGTCAATTCCTCACATAGATATTCGTTTGGCCATAATTTTAGCTAGGATCTTGACATCCACATTTATCAGGGGTATGGGGCAATATTTTTTAACCTCTAAAGGGTCCCTACCCTCTTTTGGAAAGACTATGAGGTCGGCCTGATTCAATTAAGGGGGCATAGGTTCTCCATTTAGTATGGCGTTAAACAATGATGTTAGGTGCGGGGGTAAGCAAGGGCTCAAATTTCTTATAGTACAGATGAGTAAAACCATCTGGCCCTGGGGACTTGCCAAATTTAAGATCTTGAATTGTAGATTTAACTTCCTCTTGGGATATGTCTAGGTTCAAGCTGTCCAATTGAGGTACAGGTATTTTGTGGACTTCTTGCTGTAGTAGGAAGGACTCTATGTCAGATCCGCTGCAGCGGGATTGGGATAAATATATGGTCTGATAGAAGTTTTGAAATGTTTCTTGGATAGCATTGGGGCTAAAGGAGGTTTGGCCATCAGGTAGTCTAAAGATACCGTATATTATGTCCTCTCTTGGGGGGTAAAGACACTAATAATTCCTCCAATAAAATTCTGTTTTTTATGTGGGCAAGGTCCCTGGTTAGCCCCTTGGGTTATCTGTTAAAAAGAGTGGTGCAAAGACTGTGTGGGCTGTTAGCCTCCTTGTCACCGTGTGGCTGTTTAGAATCCCTGCTGCTGCATGTTTCAGCTTTATTAAGGTGTAATTGTACAGCGTTTGACTCAAGTAGCTGCCTGTGCTGGGTCAGTTTGGCTTAATTGCCGGGCCCTTTTCCTGCCAAGATGGCGACCGTCAGTCCATGGGCCTCTATGTCCCCTTCACTACCTTTGTCCCAGCTTGTGTGCTTATTTAGGATGGCCCCCCTTTATATCTCCGGCCCGTGGCCTTCTCAGGTCCCCCCCTCAATCTCTGAGTGTGGGTAAGCGGGGCTGGGGCGTTGAATCAGGCCTACCTTCTTCTCTGCTCGCTGCAAGATCAACAATACCTAATTTTTCAGGCATGTGTACATGCCTAATTTTTCTGGCCACTGGTGCTGCACTGTGGCTTCAACAACCAAACCCCAAAAAAAGGCACATAATAGGGATTAAACTGATAGGAGTAGTACTACTTAACACACCACTCCTATCTGGTGGCACCTTTGATTGCACGTGCCGTGCCCCAAAATTGAAGTGATACGACCAACAAAGCATCTTTTTCCATCTACCGGTTCTAAAAATCCAGGTCTTATACACGCCCCCTGATAGGTGACGTAACAAGTATTAAACTGATAAGAGTAGTACTTACAAACACGCCACTCCTATCTGGTGGCACCTTTGATTGCACGTGCTGTGCCCCAAAATTGAAGTGATACGACCAACAAAGCAACTTTTTCCATCTCCCGGTTCCAAAAATCCAGACCTTATACACGTCCCCTGATAGGTGACGTAACAGGTATTAAACTGATAAGAGTAGTACTACTTAACACACCTTCTAATAATGCAGAGAGAGGCAACGCAGTGAGAGGAGTCTGAAGAAGAGGAGTCAGAGGAGGAAGGTGGCTTTGAGGAGGTGGAAGACCAAACACAGCAGGCGTCCCAGGGGGCTTGTTGTCACCTTTCGGGGACCCTTGGTGGCTGGGTGTAGGAAAAGACCTTTAATGACATCAGTGAGGACAAGGAACGGGACATGGCTAGCTTGGTATCCAACCTTGTGCAAATGGGGAGTTTGCGGTTGTGCAAATGGACTGTTTGCGGTTGTTTGCGGTGCGTTAAGCTGGGAGTTTGGTCTGTCACTGTGAAGCGGGCCTAACCCTTACACTACCTAATCGATACAACATCATACCTGATGTTTTAAAGCACGTTATTCCAAACAATTTAGGAATGTTAGGTAATTTATGCCCTTTATGGCTTAAAACCATACTCTGCATCAACTATGTAATTTTTCGTTCGAGTTTTGCCATGGATCCCCCTCCGGCATGCCACAGTCCAGGTGTTAGTCCCGTTGAAACAACTTTCCCATCACTAATGTGGCCAGAAAGAGTCCCTGTGGGTTTTAAAATTCGCCTGCCCATTGAAGTCTATGGCGGTTGGCCGGGTTCGCCGGTTCGCGAACATTTGCGGCGATTCGCGTTCGCAGTTCGCGAACCGAAAATTTTATGTTCGCGACATCACTAGTAATGTAACTTGTCACAGCGCTATGTTCCCTCTCGTGTTTGCCTGTTGAATCCTGCACACATAAAGATTATTATATTTGATAGTCTTAACTTTCACCATGTTTGGAACCACCATTGTATCCATTTAAATGGTAGCAAATTGAAAAAGGAATTGGCCCTAGAAGTGGATCTTCATGTACACCACAATATACAGTTTAATTTATTCTAAATGTGAACACAGCTAGGGTACGTTGACACACCATGACCAATATCAGCTTGTTTAGAGTATATGCGGCCATGCTATGATGACATGGTGTGTTAGAATACTGAACATTTATGGCTCTGTGCATTAAACAATAAAGGATAATAGTGAGAATAACGCAGACTTTTTGATTTTGTCCTGATCACCGCTACAGTCCGTCAGTCAGACACTGAGGCAGCACAATTATCAAACATAGTAAACAGTATGGTTAGCTGTGTAGGGTTTGGGGCCACAGTTTGTAATGGGGTCTTAGGAGGAATCTCTTCAGGAGTCAGAGGTTTAAGGCTGTTTGTAACCAAACTATCATAACCAGCAATGAGATCAGGACACACCCAGTTGTTATTTTCCCTTTTTAAATAGTACTTTCGATTTTATTGAACCTTATTTTAACTCAAAATTGACAAAGGATCTAGTTATATATCCCCAATTAAGTTTTCTTTATTCATACTATTTATATAGTCTGCTCATGTGATGGGCCAAACTTTTATCTTTTAAGATTTTAATGGATACATTTTTTTGATTCACTGATTAAATGTATTACCCTAAATAAATAGAGTTGTGAAGCTGAGACTGAACTGCAAGAAGATCCATGATACATGATGGATGGAGATCAATTATTTTGGCCATATCTTGAGAAGACAGGATTCTCCAGAGAAGACTTTGATGCTGGAAAAGACTGAAGACACAAAGCAGGGGACGACAGAGGAGGAGATGGATCAATGAGGTCATTGAAGCAATGGACATGAGCTTGAGTGAGCTCAGAGGGACAGTAGTTGATATATGTGACTGGCATGCTGCACTACATAGGGTCACTAAGAAGTGAACACAGCTATGCAACAAAACCAATTTCTTCTTTAAATATAATTTGTACATGACTCAAACTGAATAGCTGTGTGTTATCAGTAGTAATGATAGGAAACCTATTGATAATAAGTCACAAGTTATGTTGGGAAAAACACTGAAAATACCTTAAGAGATGGGGGTGCAATGAAGTCTATATGTACATTTAACACCATGTATATTTTTATAAGTTAAAGTTTTTTGTTTTGCAATGAATAGTAGTCATTTCCAATGAATACTGACCGAATAGATAACTTTCATTTTGCTAATGCTGTTTTGAATAATTTTACTTTACAGTTATTTTAATTAGCATTATTAAAATAATATAAAAAGTACAGACTTTGTGAAAAATACTAGAATTAAATAGAAGTTTTGACAAACATAAATTTTTATTTCAGGAAAATCGACTGTTAGACAAATAAGAAGAACAAAAGTATCAAAAACAGGAGTTTCTAAAATGTAAAAGTGTAAAATACACAAACTCAGTGGCGCAGCTAGGAAGGGGCAGAGGGAGCGGTCCGCGCTGGGTGGCACTTTTTTGGGAGCGCCACTTGTTTTGTCACCAACAGCAGTGGCATGCAACGGCCACTAGGTGGCACAATGGTGGGATGTCGAGTCATTGTTCAATTTGTTGTTAGAGTAAGGGTTAGGTTTAGAGTTAAACTTAGAGTTAAGGGTTAGGGGTTATTGTTTAGTTAACATGATAAGCTTTACTATGTAAAGCTTATCATCTGCCACTATCCTAACCATAACACTAATCCCTAAAACCTAAATAATAAATCTAACTCTAAACCTAACCCTTAAAAGAAATTGAACAAAGCCTCGGCCACCATCGCACCAACTCATGGCTGCTGCACAACATTGCTGGTGGGGATGAAACAGGAAAGGTCACAATACTATTGAGAGGGTGGTAAACTCAGGGACAGCCCCGGGCAGTGAGAGCTCTAGCTATGTCACTGCACATATTGTAAACATTAGCCTATCTTGCAGGCATAACAGCGTGAAACCATGACTTTCTGTGTTATATTCCATGCAAGCTGACCAAGATTTATAGTGTTAAATATTCCAAATAAATACATTCTTGTTCTTTAAATAAATATTTTTTTCAGCAAAAATATGTAAATAACTAATTGTGTATTATAAATATAAGTTATTATGGATTTCATGAAACCAGCAGCTCCTGTAGATCTTCCTTCACTTCTGTGGCACTGCAGAGAAATAAGGAAACAATAATTAGATTCTATGTTTTTAGACCCAGATACTCTTATTTAGTTCTTGTTTAGTTTTTTTAGTTTTTGCTCTTTGTTGTAATACATTTATTTTGGTATGTTATAGCTTTTGTTTTAGCTATCCAAAGGGCTTTATGCTGATCCCAGTTGTTATAAATATGTTTTATTAGTACAAAAATAAATTACATCACATGTGTTCAAATAAAAAAAGTAGAGTTTTTCTAAAATTGTAACATTACGTAATAATTTTATGTTAGGTAGTTAATGTAGGTGATACTATTTGGAATGAAACTGCTTTACGTAAGACCCTTCTCATGTGTCCAATCTTACACATTGTATATGATGACCTAAGAACTGTGATCAACAAACTTACCAACAGCGTATTTGGCCATGAATCCCTTGGTCTGCACAGAGTTATCACTGTGGAACTGGACAAGTAGAGAATTCCCTTCAGAGATGATATTATGAATGGCGGCAGAGCCACAGTATTTCCCTACTTGAGGTGATGTGGGTTTCGGGCCATTGAAGACCAGCAGATAGTCATAAGAGCAGGTGCGTTGCTGCTCCACATAAAAGTCTGTAATATTTAAAGATACCTAGGGAAACAAATACATCATTTAAATGACAAGGCCAGCAGAGAAGGAACTAACAGAATTAGCGTCTATCAAAATACTTTATTTGTGCTCACCAAGTATCCAGTCGGAGCTGTGATTATCCAAGTACAGTCCATGGATGATGGGTATGGAGAGGGGTAGTTTGGGGAAGAGAAAACTCCAGTGGGGCTGGTGAAGGTGGAACCACATTTTACTGAAAGAGAAGATGAAAGATACTGAGATACACGAAGGGGGCCCAACAATACAAAAATGTAAAGCATGTCAAGAAGCAAGTGTAGAAGGAGTCATCTTCTGAAACTGGTAAATAATTGGCTCCAGGGAATGATGAGGAAGTATTATTTTACACCAATGGTAATAGATTATTAGCCAGGAAAGGAGAGATGAGCCATTATTTGTTTAGTATTTTTGTATCCCTTTTTGAATCATATGTTCCAGTCACCTGTGCTGTAGGAAGCCTTGAAGCCAGTTGCCGCAGTGGCATTGTCAGTGACAAACTCCAGTAGCATCATGTTTGTAGAGGACACCAAGGAAGGGAGCTGTCCAGTGCCACAGGCTCTGTCTACAAGTACTGGAGAAGACTTGTTGGCTCCATCATAGACTCTCAGGTAATCTGAGGCACAGTCAGGAGAGGGCTGGATGTCAAAGGCACTGAACTGCAAGAAAATCTGTCAGAAGAAATTAATTGTAATTAATACAGTATTTGTTGGGAAAGATTCAATTTTATGCTAAGTATTGGTAGGAAGTACTGCCCGCATCCACATGGACAGTGCTAAAAGACTGGAGCCAAACTATATCAATAAATAAGCTCAGACTATGAATAGATTTACCTCAAATCTACAGCTATAGTAGGCTTCACCCACTAGGAAGTGCTGAAATCTCCTATCAAATGTCAGTTTACATATACAATCCCATGATATATAAGATAAGGTGAGTTGTTTGGTTCACAATCAATTCATAAACTATTTTAATACATTTCACAAGTCTTGCTCTCTTTGGTATAATTACCAGATCGGATGGGGCTCGGATAAGCCACACACAGTCGGCATTCATTGGGTAAGTATTGGGGTAGTTTGCAGACATTAATGTTCCTGTAGAATTAGGAAGGAGGGAACTGCAGGTTCCTGGAAAAAGATGATGTTACCAAACAATTTAGATCATGCTTGCTAAGGATATCATGGAAAGGGCCACTGACAATTGAACCAATCTGCTTGAGATACATATATATATGGACGTGTAAATAAATGTTTTAATTCTTTAGTATATTTTATTTTTAATCCCATATTCCTACCTGTTTATATCATATGCAGACATCTTGAGCCAGGTACATTAAAGGACCACTGTACCATCCTGAGTCCTTAAGTTTTTAAATAAAGTAATAATAGAGACACTATTTAATGCCCTGCTGAAAACTGGAGGAATCCATGACATTTTGGTGGAAGTTGTGTATGTGATGGGGGCACTTTTTTTACATCTATTGATACAAACTTCCTGCTTGTGGGTCAGTCTGTGAGGGGAGGAGTGTGGTGTCAATTCAATATTATCTAGTTGACCTTTCCCCGTTCCCTTCTCCCCATTCTTTCCTCCATTGATAGTTAGACACAACCTAAAGATCTAGTTCTCAGGCAGTGATGTAACAAACAAAAATGGATTCCTGCACTTAGAAAGAGTATTCATAATTTTCTCATTTTTTATTTTTGTCACTGCTTCTAATGGTATTATTTGTCACCTTTATTATTTGTTACCTTTTTTTCTGGAACTACGGCGGTCCTTTAAAAGTATTTCTATGGAGCTCTATGCGGTGAGATTTGCAAGCATATAGTTGTAGAAGGGGAATGTATTAAGATGCACAGAGTTAATATACAAGGAAGGAACAAATAGCTAGTGGGGTAAAAACAGACTAATATAGGTTTACATAAATGGGATAAACAGGTGCTTGGAGAACCATATAGTGAGAGGAGTGAATACGCTTTAAGGAGTAACATGGAGTGAGAGCACCATAGAAGAGGTGTGCAAACATTTTATTTACATGGGGGGTTAGGGAACTTTGTTCATTATCAAGTCTAGCTCTTCAAAAATCATACTAATGTGTACATATTGCCCTTATTTAATAGCAAGTAGGACTGATGAAATTAAATAATGAAGTTAATTATAATGTATCTGTGTTTCTAGAAATGTTATACAATCTAAAGCTTTCATAAATACCCACTAGTCATTAAGCTTTATGTATTTTATTGTACTGTTATTTCTTACCACAGTCGTATAACTTGTTTATTTTGGCAATATCCAAGTTGCTGAGTCCATATCTCTGTCCAATAGGCACAGACGGGTTTGGTTTGGGGACAATGGTGTCAAGGTTTGAGGTTAAAGAAAAGGCATACCTACAAAAATTAAATGTATTATAATTCACTTTATTTATAAATCATCAATGTATCGTGCCGGACTGTAGTGTTTCATATATATCAGTCTAACAACTTGTAGCATTATAAGTCTCTTCATCACATTTTACTTAGCGTCTAATTCTCATTCCCATAGCAAGTCACACAGCTGATCTAAAATGTCTACAATATTGCTAAAATTATGAAATCACAATGTGATCCAGTCATTTAGCGCTAAATAATCTGATTGTTGCAGCACAACTCTGATATGTAGTGTCTAGAGGTTTATATATACTCCAGTGTCTGATGTTTACACCATAATGCAGTAGTATAAATGTCCGCCCGCTCCTCACCTGCCATAGTGCATCACAGACGAGTAATCATATTCCAGGCCCAGGTTCTTTGTGACTAATTTGTCAAAGTTTCCTATAGCACCTGTAAAGATAATTAGAGCAGCTCAGCTTTATCTATGACAGTGGTTATCAGTTTCTCCTATTCATGGATGAATTGCATGGCATTTGGGCTGAGCATTGAGTGGACAAAGCAATAATAGGACACACTACAATGGTCCCTCTGTGTGATAATTTAGTTGAACACCTATCAACATTTTGTAATTTTTTGTAACATTTAAGTTTCATTCTCCTGTAAGTTACCGGGTAACCCAGACATGGACCACCTGTTCGAGGGGGATCAGTGGTATCTGACTGAAGAGACCCGAAACAGATTTAGGCATTTCCCCATATTCTGTTTTTAGGTGATTGAAACGTATAGAAAGCAGGAAAACAATGGAGGGATTTTTAAATTAATTTCATCTTCAGAACAAAGCATTAACTATTTTCACTCTATAGCAGCCAGATAGGAGAATTTCCATATAATACAAACAATTATATTTGCTAATAAAAGCAGAGATGTCATGTAATAATTGTAATCTCTTACTTGGTATGATGTTGGCAGTTATGATATCTACATAGTTATCACGATCGCTCCTGCTCTGCTCATGGTAGAATCCGAGGGCATGATTCAGCTCATGTTGGATTGTCCCCCTTCCTAAACAGAAGTCTGATTGTAGAGACACCTCCTGGGGTCCTCCGGTCTTCCCAACGTATGACCAACAGCTGGAAGAAAGATTAAACCTTGTATAATTAATACAGAATACCATACATTCTGGTATCAAAATAGAACAAACCAAAGCTTCAAGCTGTGCTACCCAAACAGCAACATACCCATAGTCAGAAATTATGTTCAGGTAGTCTGACTCCACAGTACGAGGAATAAATCGCACACAGGTCAGAGTTGCAAAATCCTCCATAGCGTTAGTGATAGTGGACATGCCATCCGGATCTGAGAAGACAACAGACAAGGCATTATCAACAAGACTTTGCTTTAATGTGAAGATAATGGACATAGAGGAATATCTCTATGTGACCAGAATGCAACAAAGATGCCACACAAGGAGCTATTCACAAGACTTTGAAACATTTATAGAGAAGCCAAATGAATATCACTCTGGAAAATGTAATGGAAGGAGACACCAAGATCTATAAAAAGGTGTCCATCATACTAAACATAGAGATAAATTGTGAATTTCATCCTGGGCCTGAAGGAAAATATACATTCCATCGATAATGAAAATGGGGAATATGTTTCTTTGATTTGTATTGAAATAAACCCAAGATAGGATCTCATCACCAAGGCTTTTATTCATATTTAAATATATTGAACACACGGACATACCTGAGACGCTGTTTACATAGAGAAACAAAATTGTGATCCAAAATGGAAAAACATTTTGGAACTAAAAAATGGAGACATGTTGTCTTTACAAATATAGTCCCTAGATACAATCCTAAAAATGGAAGGTGTGAGGGAAAAATGGAAATTGTAGATACAATTACAAAATAGCATTACAACTTGTGTCAGATCTATGCTTAACATTAGTGATTTTTACAATTTTCTTCCATTGATTTAGCCTATATTCTTCCAATGTATACTCACTAAAATAAGTGGAGATGGTGTATGGCACATTGACTATTCCACTGCTTGTTTTGTTCCACCTACAGGAATCTACATCACCATCACATATCATGGCACTGCGACCAATTGGTAGGGCAATGTCCACCTCATGCATCAACTTTTTGCTGCCTGTAGACAAAGATATACAAAACATAAACTAATATCCACAAATTATCCATAATACCTTAAATATAGAAGGACCAAATGTTACAACACCCTAGTTAGGTCAGGTCTGAGCTTATCAGTTAAAAGTGTCTTCTAGTATGTGTACATTAAAGTATATTGCTTACTATTTAAGATCTAGAAATGTTTCCAAGGGTAAAATATCATAGAAAAGTCATCATTCTCTACACTGACTATCGCGGCTCCCAGAGCGCAGTGTTTGGCTACATATTAATGCTGCGACTAATATGTGGGTGGTGCATGGATGGATCTTCCAGGAGAGAAGAATTACCGACAAATTAGCAAAGCAGCTCTCGATTAACTAAGGTCATTATATAAAAACACGTATATAGTGATTCAACAGATTAAAGTAAACTCTGATTTAATATGTCTTTATGAATTTTAAAAAAATCATGTATTTTTTATATATTTTATTTAAATGTGTTTACCTCGGTTGGCCTCTGTGATAATACTGAAAACGTCCTTTACTTCTGGTTTTGAAGGCTGGGGTACAGGTACTAGAAAAAGACATTGTATCAATAAACATGTAATTTTACTTAACATTACATTTATTATTCAATACAGAAAACAATGGAGTTAAGACAACAATTGAAGGACAGAGAAAGAAAATAATCTTACATAGTAATACAAATATTCAGGCAAAAAATGTATTAATATTCTTCTTCCCCAAACCTAATTAAAAAATCACAGAGAAACAAGTTACTTCGCTTACTTATTCCCATTTTTTTCCAAACCAATCAGTTCTTTGTACAAATTTGTGGTTAGGTAAATATTATCTTGGTCAGTTATTTATTTTTATTAAATCCACTTGGTCAAACACATGCAATAATACACATAAATATAAATACCTTTTGTGGACAGTTTTGCAGAGTAAATCTGAAAGGTAATAATTTAATAATCAATTAGTTGTATGTGATTGAACATCATAAATAGACAGTTCATGTCTTGAGGAGAATTTATGTAAAGACAATGTCGCAAAGCAGAAAAACATGAATATGTCTTGTGTCTCAAAACTTTGTTCATGTACTCAGCTAGACCTTGTTATTATATTAGGCTATCAACAACAGGGCCCTTTAATCTATTAGTATTTTCATATGATACATATATATATATATATATATATATATATATATACACAGTATATACTGTATGTGTTGTTATATATGATAGTATTAGTAAACAATAAATAATCATGGGACATATAAGGTATTATAGCTCTGCAAGCCTCTTACCTGTAAAGGGAGTCCCATTGTACAGTCTATCAGAAAGGGCAGGAGAATGAAGGATACCCTGATGTTCATCCTGCAGACACTTAGGACTTCTGTAGAACTTCTTCACTTCTGTATTCTTCTGTTGGAGAGTAGCCACGCTCATGCCTTATATTCATGATTTGGACAATGTTTCAGCCAATTAACTTTTAGAACAAGAGATGACAGGGCACAAACAGTAGCTTTCATCAGGGGCATCCAGTGGCCAAACTGGTGGATTGTGATTTAGTTTTGTAATAATTGGTAACAATGGCTTGCACGTCTATAATTAGGACAGATCTTCAAATATTTCTGGCAGCCAGAACAAATTTAAATTATCCACACGTAACATCCAATTATCTCAATGAAAGCCCATATAGATTCCCAACCATCAGATTATCGAGGGAAATACTTTGAAAACGTCAAACATTGAACTAAGTAAAGAACAATTATAATAAATATAAGAATTCATGTCTCATAGTTTTTACTGATGATTTGTTGATCATCCCCCAATTTCACTGATTTATGATTTAAGGTTTTGTATACCATAAAAATGTTTATTTAAAATTATAGTTTTTTAATCCAGAATCTCTACAGTTTAATAATTGTGGATCATGAAAACAGATTTTTTGAGTTTTTTAAATTCCCATTGGCATAATGCATTGTATAATATAACATTGTAAATAAAATATAGAGATGTACGTTGGATAAACTCATTAAAAAAAACTTCTAACCAAGTTATGGTCTAAAACAGTATTTTTCAACAATCGTTTTTGGAATAGTACTGATCCTTGAGACTTTATTTGCCGATCCTCAGGGAGAAAGGACAATGTGGGGTAAATGGGATATGAAGGATATGAAGGATTGATAATGAGAGGAGTCTGATCCCATAAACATGTCACTGAAACAACAGTAAATGGATACTTGAAGAACTAATGTGTCAATAATGGTCTGAATCTTGCTGAATTATGCTTAAATAGAGCCCTTTTAACAGACACAGGGGGAAGGGGGAAAGAGACACAGGCCAGGGGGGAACAGGCACAGAGGGAGAGGGGGGAAGAGGCACAGAGGGAGAGGGGGGAAGAGACACAGGGGGGAGAGATACAGAGGGTGAGGGAGGAAGAGACACAGAGGGAAGGGGGGGAAGAGGTACAGAGAGAGGGGGAAAGAGGCACAGAGGGGGGGGAACAGAGGAAGGGGTGAAGAGACACAGTGGCGAGACACACAGAGAGAGGCGGGGGAAGAGGCACAGAGGGAGAGGGTGGAAGACACAGAGTGGGGAGAGACACAGAGGGTGAGGGGGAAGAGACAGGGAGGAAGAGGCACAGAAAGAGGAGGGGGGAGAGACACAGGGGAGTGAGAGGAGGGGGAAGAGACACAGGGGAGAGAGTGCAGAGGGGAAGATACACAAGGGAGGGAAATGGAGACACGAGGAAGGCCGTAACAGACACAGGGCTGAGGGGGAAAGAGACACAGGCCAGGGGGGAACAGACACAGGGGAGGGTTGGGGGAGACACAGGGGAGGGTTGGGGGAGACACAGGGGAGGGTTGGGGGAGACACAGGGGGGGGGAGATGCATAGGAGGGAGAAGGGGGAAAGAGACACAGGGGAGGGGTTTAGAGACACGGGAGGGAGAGGGAGGTAAAAACACAGGGGGGCAGGAGATACAAAGGAGGTAGACGAGGTGGAAGGAGACACAAGGGAGGGAGAGGAGGGGGAAATAAGACACGAGGGAGGAAGTAGACAGAGGGAGAGTCTCGCAATGAGCTCCAAAGGGGCTCATTGCAAGGCCTGTGATGAGCGCCAAAGGCGCTCATCACAAGGCCAGTAAGGTAGAGGGGGAGAGGCTTACATTGTGTGGCAAACAGCATTGCCAGGCTTCAGTTTTTATTGCCGTCATTTTTGACGGGCAAGTCGCTAGTTACTATATAATGGCTTTGACTGGAAGCATATAATAAAATCTAAATTAGTATATGCACAAATACTGCTTGCACTGATTAGTATTTTAAATATATGAGTGCACATTGCACTAACTAATGTGAAATATAATAATCACAAATGTGATATAAAATATTCCTTGTTTGAAACCTGAGAACATCCACTCTCTTTTTGAGTTTCCTAGTAGTGCAGTCATCATAACTATAGAAAACCTACAAGAACATGCACTGGCTCAACAAAGCTAAAAATAGACATAAAATGATCCTGTAACATCTATCTATTAATAGTCCTACAGCCACATTAAATTCCAAGCCCGCAGAGGCCCTGGTACACCCGCAAAGCCCGCAGGCTTGAAATTCGGAGTTACAGACCAATAAAATTAGCCAAGTCCGCAACAGACGTGACCGATATCCAAATCCGTAAACCATCCTTGTGCACGTTGCATTTGCGGCTGTAACCGTGATCAATTAGTCAAACCAGTGGTTATAGATTTAGATAGAGCCATTAGTAAAAGAGATCATCATCATTACGTCACTAGAAAATGGAGGTTATATTTCCATCACTTACGGGCTTAAAGTACGAGTTGCCATCGAACTTGCATTACAGACATAATGCAATATGGAAAAATCAATAAATATGATATTTTAGTTCATTATATGTATTAACACATTGATTGCCGGGAGTGATATAACACAGAAATTAAAAATAAAATAAAATATATCTTATTGCAGATTTGCGAGCTTGAGAATGTTGTGCTATTAAGTTTAATACCTCACATAAGTTTCTCTTAAATTTTACCATACAGTATTGTGTTTATATTTGCATTTACAGTGCTGCGGACAGGACTTTAACCCCCTTGCTTGTCCTCTGTAGTACCTGTAAGGTTTTTGGCTCCATTTGCCATTTACGGGTTTGAACACCAGTGCATCTTTGGGGATTCGTCGCAATTTAGTAGCAATTTGCGATCGTAACATTTACGTGCTTGACAGATCAAAGACTTAGCTGAGACGGAGTTCCAAGTTTGACAGCCCATAGGGTTTTTCCGCCTGAACCCGCAGATTGTTCGCGAGTAGCTGAAAGAGGCCAATTTAATAGCCATAAGTCTTGCGGGCTACGAATTCGTAAGTTGGTGGAATTCAATGGGGCTGCTAGAAGAGTTGCTATTGTTGTTTAACGTATCATACCAACGTCTATAGTTTAGCCTATCAATACAACTTTTACAGTTTGGCCAGTTTTTCAACTTTTATGTTAGTCTATCATTCGAACTTCAATAGTTTATTCCATCATTCCAGCTTCTATGGTTTAGCCTACCATTCCAGCTTCTATTTTAGTCTATCATTCTTCAATATTTTAGAAAACTACTATAGTTTAGCCAGTCCTTCTAAAATTCTGTTGTTCAGCCTATTATTCCAAGTTAAATCGTTTAGCCAATTGTTCCAACTTTTGTATTTTAACCTATAATTCCAATGAATGTGAATCCAAGCAACACCTTTGACAGTAGATATTTCAACAACCACCCAATAGGGAAGGCTCTCAATCCCCAACTTATGGAGACTTCAATGCTTCTGTGTAAAATTGTATCCAGCTCATACTTAAAATTTGTATTTCATGAATAAATTACATACATTACTACTCTATGCAAAATAATGTCCTATCTCTTCCTTTATCTGTGTTCACTAGTTCACTTACACAGAGGCTGCTACTAACAGACCACATATGCTATACTATGGACATCATTCATTTGAGAAATTGTAGCTTACTGGAACCCGATATGTAGCCCGTAAACTAATTTGCTTCTCAATTGGCGTCTTTTTGCAAGCCGCAATCGATTTACCTTTGGTTGTTATAACCATAACTTACAACCCATCTAAGCCTTTGATCTTTCAAGGCCGCAAGAGTTACAAATGCAAATCACTATTCAATTGCTTCAATTCCTCAAGCCCGCAAATATTTTCACACCTGTAAATGTCAAATGTTGAAGAAAAGCCTACGGGTACCAGATAGAATTACTTGCACAACAGTCTCTTTTTTTTTTTGTTGTAGATAATCGTTTATTACAAAAATACAAAACATACATACCGTAATACAATTACATTCTTACACATGTAACAAACCATTCATTTTTGCAGGATATATATATCTTCACCGAATTTAAAAGATTATAAGCCTTGATTCCCCACATATGCATCCCAAATATGCCAATTTAATATCAGACCATTCCCCCCCCTCCCTTTTAGTTTAATTTTGTCATATTCTCTATTTCTTTTAACTTATCTCATAATTTCTTGTATGGTGGGAAGTAGGTTGGATTTCCAATACTTTACTAGTAACCATTTAATAGTCAACAAGATATGTGGCATTCAAAATTTACACTGGGGGAATTAGTCAACTATTTCTAAATGTAAAATAGTGAGTTAAGGATTACAGGGAATCCTCATCTCTACAACGTCTGAAATCCAGATAACCATTCTCCTCCAGAAAGCTTTCATTATTTCACACTCCCACCATACATGGAATGCATTACCTGATAGACCACATTCTATCCAGCATTTCATCGTATCATTAGGCATAAATCTATTTATCGTTTCAGGTGTAGGTAACGCTGTGTTATCTTAAAATATAAATCCAAATAAGAATTTGCTAGTGCCGAGGACTTTACAAACATAAAGGTTTTCAACCATAGGTCTTCAGATATTCAATTATTTTTCTCCTGCTGTTCTAACTTTCGTTTTACTAAAAGGCTCATTTTGAAAGGTCATTTTATGACATTTGGAGATTACATGAGATAGGGTTCTACTGTAAATCATCTGTTCACAAGATGTTAATATTGGCATGTTTTTGAATTGAAAGGCTCTCTATTTCAATATGTTTTTAAGAGAAACATTTTGCAGCCACATACCTTTTTCAAACCCATAAATCTATTTCAATATAGACCATTCAATTAAATTCCCTTCTTCATACATATCATCTATACGGTATATACCCTTTTTCCATTGTTCTACATTTATTTTCTCCTGATATAAAGATATTAAATCTACAGGGATATCAAGAGATGGAAAATATGATAGTTTTAATTTAACCCTCATATTCATCCCAAATTTCAGTAATGATTTAATACCTCAAGACAGGTTCTTATGTCTTAATATTTCCCCACACCATTGCCACAAGATTATGTAAATAGGAGTATTTTCCAACATATGGCCTGCTATTTGCTTCCAAACTGGATTTAAAATAGGGGAACTCCAAACTATAATTTGTGAAATAGCTATAGACTCTTGGATTTCTCAAAAAGATGAAAATCCTCTCATTTCAAATTTTCTTTTAGTTATTTCTAAAGGTATTCTTTATCTTTTCTTATTTAATATATATTCAATAATACACCTCTGTATTTTTACCAACATATATTTTGGGACCATTTCCCAGATGCATCTAAATACATATGTTAATTTAGGTATTATTATCATTTTTATTATTACAATTCTTGCACTCCATGAAAAATACATTTTTTCCAGTCTATTATTACTTTTATATGTCTAAATATTCTATCTAGATTTTCCTTTAATATTTTTATTGTTCGAATAGGGAAGCTTATTCTGTGATGTACTATATTCCTCACTTCCAAGTTGAGATTATATTGATTTTTAAATCTAGCTTTAGTCTCCTGATCTATTTTCTTCATAATTCTATCTCTTTTAGTGCGATTTACTTTAAAATATGACACTTTTCCAAATTTTATTACGATCTCTTCCAATCTGGCTAACGATTTTTCTGTCAAGGTCAATACTAGATCATCCGCAAATAAGAGATTCTTGTATTTCTTGGTGCCAATAAGAGAGTCTTGTATTCCTTGGTGCCAATATGTATTCCATTTATGTATTTTGAGTTTCTTATCATTTGTACCAATAGTTCTATATATAAGATGAACATAATGGGAGACAGGGGCATCCGTGTCTTGTCCCATTTCTTATGGTAAAATATTCTGTCTCAAAATTTGGATTTACTAATTTCACCTTTGGATTGATATAGAGTGAATTGATAGCTTTGGAAGTGATCTCTGTCAGTCCATATCTCTGCAATACAGCTCTGAGAAACCCCCAGCTGACCCAGCATATCTATTCTGTTCTGAATAAATCCTGATTGATCAGGATGTATCAGTTTAGGGAGTACAGGCTTAGTCAAGTTGTCAATATTTTAGAATATATTTTTAAATCATAATTTATAAGCGAGATTGGGTGATATCTACTGAAATCTGAGGGTCTTTATCCTGTTTTAGTATATTCAAAATTTTCACTTTATTATTTCATTAAATATATTGTATTTTTAACGAGTTGACAAAAGTTTGATAGTATCATTTATCTAATTCATCTAAACCCTGGGCTTTATTAATGTTAGATTTTTCTATTGCTTCCTCAATTTCATAAATCGTTATTTCTCTATTTAGTTTGGTTAAATCTTTTTGTCAACACTCTAGGGAGATCAATGTCCTTTAAAAATTCTTATATTTCTAATTGGTTGGGCTTATGAAAATTATAGTCTTGTTCCAAGTTGTAACTTATTTCCTATATATTTTGGATGGGTGAGTAGTGTATTATCTTGTCCTTTCACACTTCATATTGTATTCTTCATTCTTTGTTTTTTTACTTTATTAGCTAAATATTTGCCAGTCTTATCTCCAAATAGAAATTTTGTTTATTGTTACTTCCACATTATTCTAATTATACTTGGTGTATTTTATTCATTTGTAAATTATACTTCCCCATCTGCTGAGAAATTTCTCTACAAGGAGACAACTTATTTTTCTGTTGCAATATATAGTGTCCTATGCGTTTTTCTTCTCTTTTTTTTAGTTCAATTGCTTTAGTTGTCAAAATAACTCTTACATAGGCTTTATGGGTACACCATACAACCATACAACACCATATCCTAAGTTCGTCTCAAAAAAGTTATTAATCTCTTTTCCTAAAGATTTAACCTGATTTTCATCTTTTAATAAGAGTAACTCCAATCTCCATTTTTTTATCTGTGAATTTTCAATAGTTTCTATAACATTAATACTAATAGAGTTATGATCCAAAAAGGAGCTTAAATGTATTTTAGCCTCGGTTACTGCATATAAAGTTGTTGTGTCTCCCAAAAATACATCTATTCTCATATATACATAATGTCTTTTAGCAAAACAGGTGTAGTCCCGCTCATATGGATGTAAAGTTCTCCATATGTCGTAAAGATTAATTTCTTGTATTATTCTATTAATTCTAGAAATACTATTTTTATTAAGTTTTCCTTCGTTTTGTTTCTGAGGGGATGATCTATCTTTCATTGAGTCTAACATATAATTTCCACAAATGATTAAGGCTCCTTTTCTTAATTGTCTAACCATTTTTAGTATTTTTATTATACATTTTTCTTGTTTATTGTTAGGTGTGTAAATATTAACTAATGTATATGTCTTATAATTTATCTCTCCAATCCAAAATATTTATCTGCTCAATTCATCTACTTTCTTTTATTCCTCTTTTATTTTTATTTTTTTTGTTAAATAGGATTGAAACTCCTCTTGACTTATTGTTGAACGTTGAATCTACTCTTTTCTGATATATTTTACTATTCAGCAAGTGCAGAGTGTTTAATTTCAAATAGGTTTCTTGAAGACACAATACATCTAGCTTACCATATTCAGCCAAAGCTATTTTCCTTTTCAAGGGAGAGTTAAAACTGTTAACATTATGGGATAAGATTTTTAATACCATCTTTCGTATTTTTAATTATTTCCCACTTTCTAATCTTGATATTGTATATATATCAGAAGATTTAATCTCTATTTTATCTTTTCTTTTTTTTTGTATTTCTCTTAGGGGCTTTAGGTTTACTCTCAGTTTTATTATACCCCTGAATCCTGCAACTTAACATCCCAACCACACTAACATACTTACATGCATTTCGTCTATGACCTCTATTTCTTAATTCGGTCATATTAACAGGGCTTTTAAGCCAATGTCTAGAACTAATTGTTATATGTCCTAAGACAAAGGGGGGGGGGGCAGCTATATTCTCTACTATATCATTCTGCACTTTATTCATCTATTTTATAAAGAAATCCACTTCAAGTATGTTCCTACCTTAAACTGATGATAGCCAAAAGCTTGAAACAGTTCTGCATATTGCTCTTGGTTTGTGCAAAGTCCAACCCGGTGCTTTGCTTAAAAGCTGTTTAATACAGCGGGCATATGCTTTAAGGGAGCGATGTATAAAATTGCTACTTTTGGATTGAAAGAATGAGGTACGTTGTATTCTCATTTGCATGTCCCCACCTTTTAGACATGCAAATGGGCTTATTAATGTATTATTCATTTTCTGTACTCTGTACAGTGGAGAGCTTTTCTCACTGTAGTGCTCACCATACACTAAATGATTGTTGTGGAATACCCAATCCTACAAAAATCTACTGCACAAACCAGAATCTGCCTCATACTGATGATAGCCAAAAGCTTGAAACAGTTCTGTGTATGAGTGATTCTTGGTGTGTGCAAAATCCAACCCGGTGCTTTGCTTAAAAGCTGTTTAATACAGTGGTCATATGCTTTAAGGGAGCAATGTATAAAATTGCTACTTATGGATTGAAAGAGTAAGGTGCATTGTATTCTCATTTGCATGTCCCCGCTTTTTAGACATGCAAATGGGCCTATTAATTAATTATTCGTTTTCGATTGTTTAAGATATATTTTACTCCTCATCAATTTACCCTTACCGTTTTCATGAACAAACCTTTAAACTAAATTCAAAGAAAAAACAAACAAACATTATTTTATATCTTTTTGCTACTTTACTCTTAATACTATTCAAAATAGCGATATTGCATAAAATATCATTCATTCGATGATAAACATTACTTCCAATTTAAGCATTAAAAATTTCTATTATATCCTCTGGTGATATCTATATTAAACCAGTTTAGAGATTTATATTTTACTTCATCTTCCTCTATTCTAAGGGTTATAGAAATAAATTCATGACTTAAATGTCCAGTCCACTTTTCTCTTTTCCCCTCTCCTCTCTTCCCTCCCTCCTTCTTTTATTTTTTTAATCTGCCAGTCAGGTTCCTTAATTTCCAATTCAGTTACTTGAACCACTCTTCTATCTTACAGTCCCAAATTTTAAAAAGTTCTAATCCTTCTTTAATATTCAATACTTTGTGCCATCGAGAGTCTTTCAGGATTAAAATGCCATTAGGTGATCTCCATTAATACACTGTTTTCTTTTCTTAATGCTTGAGAAATATGGGAATATTCCCTTCGCTTAGCTAGTGTATATGCAGAGATATCCGAGAATATTTGAAATTTTTCATAAGGATGATCTAAGTTTATTTTTTTATTAGAGACTTTAAGGATTACATCTTTAAATGGAAGGTATTGCATTTTTGCTATCACATCTCTTGGATTTATTGTATCCATATTCATAGGTAGAGGGATTCTGTGGCATATTTCGATGTTGCTCTCTTCTTTAGGGAATTCAAACAACCGGTTTACACCAATTATGCTTCATTTAGGCTCCTGACATTCAGTCTCATACCAGAGGAGGTAAGGGGGGGGGGGGGTCAGTGAAGATCAATAGACTAGTCCTATGTTCATTTGAACACTTGAATACTTAGGACCTCATTCAATTGCTATTCGGCCAATTGAATAGGGCTCTAAATAAACACATAAGAATATTTTTTTAAAGAAGTTTTTAGTTAGTGAAAACCTTGCTTTTGGATAGATTCTTACTAACTAAAAACTTCTTTAAAAAAATATGTTATGTGCTTATTTAGAGGCCTATTCAATTGGCCAAATTGCAATTGAATGAGGGCCTTAGTCTGCCCCCCCGCCCCCTTCATTTGTTGCTCCGTTAGGTAATGCATTGGTACTTCTTATACCTGACCAGTCCGTGGACTCTTAAAAAGGCCTAATATGCTTGGGATCTTCTTCCATCCGATTAGGCCGTGGACTCTTAAAAAGGCCTAATATTTATGGACACAATATAGACAGTTTGGTATTTTTTTCTGTATGCCATTGATAGGATAAAGGGGGAGTTAGAAGGAACTTGAATATAAATAGTAAGGGTTTGATAAGGGTTTGACAAATCTTCTGTTATTCCTGTGTCCTCTCCAAGGCTGTTATTCTTTCCTTACACTTTTTTCTCTCCCTTTTTGTTGTTTTTTTTTTGTTTATGGAGTATATTTTCTATTTTTTTATTTTAAGCATATTTTTCTTGGGGTTCCCAAATTATTATTATTTTTTTTTGTTATTTTTGTTATTTTGTTTGTTTTAGAGGCTTACAAAGGTGAATAGGTTAAAAGCTATCCCTAAGTCCCTTTTTGCTTTACAGTTAGAAATTAAGTGGTCAGGATATAACCATTATGCTTGTAAAAACAGTGGGTGGCTGTGGTAGGAGGGCGGCTTAACAACGACTTTTTTAGTACAGCTTGGTAGAGGTGCGTTAAGTTTCCGAAGAGTGCTACAGTAGGGAGGTTTTGTAGGTTTCCCTGGTTGCCATCGGCAAAGGAGGGTAGGAGGGGGACCTGCGAAGTTTAATTGATCAGTCTCATTGGGAACACAGGTGAATGTACTCTGTCCTGCCCTATTAATGTTTAATATAATGTTTAATATAGTATGGCATAATTAATCTATGTATAGCCCTTAACAAAAAGGTATTGGGTTTATTATTGCCTTTACATCGCTGTGCTTTTTTTTCTGTTTTAGATGTTTTTCTTTTCAGGCCTTAGGTTTCTTTGGTTAGGAACTTAGACAACTATCCTTGTTTTAAGGTGGGTGTTCTCTGTTATTATCTGTTATTTCTGAGGTCAACTTATCAGCCCTTTTTTCATTTTGATAACTCATACTTTAAACCGCTTTTTTTTACCCTTTCTTTAAAGAGTTTGGAATTTAATTTTACGCGATAGGTCTTTAGTTGTTTTGGGTCGGTGCCCCTCTATTAGATTATCCCTGTGGTTTCATTTCATATAAGTCAAGGGGTATTGTTGCCGGTTATTTTTTCCCTTTTAATAGGGGTGTACGACATCATTGTATTATCTCTTTATTGAGAATATATTTATTCCTTTGGGGTGTATTATATCTGCTGGTTAATGGCAGTATAATGCCTGGATAAAGCTGGGCTTTTGTTTTTAATCTTTTTGCCTTAGATTAAGTTTTTATAACTAGTTTCTGCTCGTAGTTGGCTTGTGATAGCTTCACTATGAAGAATTCTTTGCAACCTATGAGAGCTAAGAACAGGGATCAAAAGAATATAGACAAATCACGGGATAATTGTTTTATACACCATAATAAATCTCCCTCTAAGGACAAATGATCAACCAATTCGGGTCAGATGGACTCCTCGGTAGTTCAGGACAACACAGAATCGGCAGAGGAAAAAATAACCCTCGCCATAATGAAAAATGTGTTTGCGGATTTTTTCAAAGATCTATTAAATTAGAATTAGCCTCAGAAGTTGCAAAAAACACTTATTCAATTAATTCCCAGGTGAAGGTAATTCAGTAAATAGAACTTAAGCAAACTGCTATGGAAAAGGAACATCTAAACCTTAGGAATGAGATAAGGACGTTAAGAGAGGAGGTTGCTCTATTAAATAAAAAATGCACTAAATTGGAGGACCACTCCAGAAGCAATAATTTGCGTTTTAGGGGTATTTTAGAGTACATCTTCTATAGAGATTTAGGGCCCTATGTTAGTGAATTTTTTAGAGTTCTCCTGGCATCAGACAAGCCTATGGAAGAGCTCTTGGACAGAGTTCACCAAATCCCCCTTTCTAAAAATACAAAACATGAATCTCCTAGAGATGTTATTGTGAGGATTCATCACTTTGCGCAAAAATAACTAATCTCTAGGATCGCGTTTTGGGTAAGGATGTTCCCTCAGGCATATGAACACCTCCAGATCTTTTCCGACTTATCAGGAGATACAATACAGAAGATTAAAGAATTTAGCTAGATAACTAAAACGTTGAGAGAGAACCAGATTCTATACTGTTTGCGTTTCCCTACAAAATTAATTGTCACTTATATGGGTAAAAAATTTGTAATGGAGAATCCGGACCAAGGCACAGAATTAATCACTGAATGGAATTTGTTCGATAGGGTGGCTAAGGATCTGACCCTTTTTCAATAATTTTCGTATGCCTCAGGGAACGTCTACATGGTACAAGTTGTCGGTTTAGTAGTTGGGTTCTCGATATTAGTAAGTGAGGACTCTGGAAGTGGCTCTAGAGAAGGCTGTGGGGAGGTCAGCGTTGAATCTTTCCTCCCTTCCGCCAGTTTTTGTTTATCCGGCATGTTTATTGTGTCCATGCTACATTCTTTTTTGGGAGCCTAATGCTGCCTAGTCATCCTTTCAACTGTTTTTCAGTTTTTTTGGTGCTGCATAATTGGCCCATCTACTTGAGTTTCTTAGGGGATGATGTGGCGGGGTGTGCAGCCCCAAATTCCCTATTAAACATGGTTAATAAAAAGGGCAAATTAATTAGTTTGTTTTGCTGTGTCTATGTTTGTATGTTTTGTAATATGTAATGCTGATCGGTGGTCATTTGGGAGTTGGGTTGGGTGGGGGGTGGGTTGGTCATCAATATTTAGTACTCTTTTTTGTCTTTAATGAATTATTAGTCACAATGTGCAGGGGTTAAACCTGGCTTCAAAGAGACGCGCAGCTTTTAATCGTTATAAGAAAGAGAAAATAGCAATAGTCTGATTACAGGAAACACATTGGAATCATGGTTTGGGCACCTCGTTTTATGACAATAGTTCCCCTATTAGCTATAATTCCACCTTTAGGAAAAAAGCCGGAGGTGTTTCATTTTTTTTTGGTCTTGGCCTGCGTTTGGATGAAGTAATGGTTTAAATTGATAAAGAAGGCTGTTACATTTTGTGGATAGGTAAAATTGATAATGCTTTGTATACAATTATGAATATTTATGCACCTAATCAAAATCAAGCCAATTTTTTAAAACATGTATTTGGGTTGTTTAAAAGGTTCTCACAGGTATTGGCTATCCTTTGTGGGGATTGTAACTCTTTGTTAAATCAGGATCTAGACCGATCCTCGGATTAATCCACTGGGCTCGGATGCTAGTCTTTAAAGGCGGGCCGATGTTCTCTGCAGGAAGTTGGTGGAGTCTGGGCTTTATGATGCATTGAGAGTGCTCCACCCTGAAGAAAGAGACTACACTTACTTCTCACACAGGCATCGGTCATACTCGAGAATTGACTTGGTTCTGGTTAATTTGGCGGTACTGGAGAAAATTTCCAAAATAGCTATAGACCCCATTGTGTGGTCTGATCATGCCTTGATTTCATTGGACATATTGGTTGGGACATTGTGTGGCCATAGACCCCAGTGGAAAATCAACAACCGACATTTGGACGAGGAAACAGAAATGCTTCTGTTATGTCAAGAGATTTAGAATTTTTTGTCATTTAGACTTCGGTACAGTCGAATGTTACTCAATGGAGCTCTCTAAAAGCCTCAATTAGAGGTTATTTAATTAACTGTAACAACATAAAGAAAAAACATAGAGGCCTTCTGCTGAGATTGCTTTATATTAAGCTGTCAATGTTACAGGCAGAAAATAAACCATTATCGAGTCATACGGATGAGATCAAATTTATACAGGCGCAGATAAAGCATATTAATCAGTTCATAGCCGATAAGTGGTTGTTCCGCCTTCAACAAAATATGTTTCATGAAGGAAATAAAATAGGTCCTTGGCCAAAAAATTTAAGAAGAACAATTCAAATCAAAGGATAAACATGATTAGGCATGGGTCGATTTTATCTTCAACTCCTAAAAGAATAGCAGAAGCGTTCGCCGACTGTTATAAAAAGTTGTACAATCTAGAGTCTCCCTCTAAGGAGCAGGGTTTGTTCATTGCCAAGGTACAAGGATTTTTGGACAAATTAAATTTGCCTAAAATTTCAGATAAGGATTTATTGTCTTTAAACTTGCCAATTTCCCTGGAAGAAATTTCGGCTGCAATTAAAAACTCCAGAGTTCAGTCAGCAGTGGGCCCTGACGGTTTTAGCAATATTTTTCTTAGAGTCACACTTACAGTAATTGTTACTCCTTTGTCAAAATTCTTTAATAAAATAAAGGACATTGAAATATGGAAGCTTTGTCAGCAAATATTATTACTATCACGAAAATGGATAAGAATGTGGTTGAATGCAGCAGCTATAGGCCGATTCCCCTTCTTAACACTGAATTGAAAATGTATGCTAAAATTTTGTCCATCAGAGTGAATAGGGTAATTAACCAGTTGGTCCAGACTGATGAGACAGGGTTTATCCCGGGGAGACAGGGGGATGAGAACTGCAGGCGAGTACTAAATCTTATCTCCGTTGTTAAAGCAGGGAAGATCCTTAAAGTGTTCCTCTCCCTCGACGCTGAGGCCCTCATTCAATTGCAATTTGGCCAGTTGAATAGGGCTCTAAATAAGCACATAACATATTTTTTTAAAGAAGTTTTTAGTTAGTAAACATCTATCCAAAAGCAAGGTTTTCACTAACTAAAAACTTCTTTAAAAACAGTATGCTATGTGCCTTTTTAGAGCCCTATTCAATTGGCCAAATCACAATTGAATGAGGCCCTTAGAAAGCATTTGACTGGCTTAAATTGGTCCTTTATGCACTGCATTTTAAGAAAATTTGGCTTTGCCGAATTTGGGGAAAAGGCAATTGGAGCGCTTTATTCAAATCCATCAGCTTTGGTTGTAAGGGGTTGGTTTTGCGTCTAGAGTGTTCGCGATTGCAAACGGGAAGAGGCAAGGCTGCCAGGTATCTCAGCTACTGTTCGTGTTAACAATTGAACATCCCCGCGAATTTGTGGCATAGAATTGAATAAGGTAGAACATAAATCAATTCTATTTGCGGACGATATATTACTTTGTCTGACCAATCCAACAGAGTCTCTTAAAGAAGTGCAGAAAGTAATTGAAAGTCACAGTGCAGTCTCTAATTTTAAGATCAATATTGGTAAATCAGAAGTATTGTCATTTAACATCGGTCAGCCTCACATTAATATGCTCTCGCAAATGTACCCCTATAATTGGCACACTAATAAGGTTACTCATTTGGGTATTGACTTTTTTACTACACCAAGGGACAGAGTTGCTATTAACTTTGATAATTTATATAAAAAAATGCTATTGTTAATTTCTGATTGGAAAGGAAAGCAGGTCTCCTTTCCTGGCCATTTGGCAATTGTCAAAATGTCCCTTTTTCTCAAAATAATCTACCTTTTTCGTTTGTTACGCTGTATATTACGAACTATCTTTTAAATAAATTTCAAACTCTGTTAGATATATTAATTTAGGTAAACCATTGAGAGTTAAAAAGAAAATTTTGGCCAGACAATTTATTAGAGGCATAAAACTATATTATGAGGCCACTAGCCTTTCCCATGTTTTCCGTTGGTACGACCCTGAAGCATCCTATGCTTGTGATTCAATTGAAAGGGAATTAACAGGGGGTTGTGATCTTAGTTAACTCTTGCTGATGGATTTTCCAAGGGATGACTTTTATGAAGGGGCATATGTTGTTAAAGATTTAATGAGAATATGGAGAATTATTAATCATAAATACAACTTAGTGGATATTTCAAGTCCATATACTCCACTTAGCATTTTGGCCGAGGAATTTCCTAATTCTACGCTTAATTTGTGGGCCAATTAAGATTTGCATGTTTTGAAAGATATATTTTTAATGACTGTTTTGTCTCTTTTGAACACTGCGGTTTTATTGGTTATCATGCGCATGTTTGGTTGCACTGTCCGTATTTGCTCTTGCTCCCTTCTTAAATATAGGTATCACCTCTGCTTTTCTCCAGTCATCTGGAAGAGACCCTGTGTTGTTTGAATATTGAAAAATTAGATATAATGGTTTGGTTATTACAGAGCCCAGTTCTCTCAGTACCATTGGATGTATTCCATCAGGATCTGGGGCTGGATTTCTTCCTGTTAAGCAATTATGTGGTAAAGGTAGTGTAGCCCATTTTGTTGCAGTGTCCCAACCACGGGTACCTCCGTTGTGTATACCAAAGAAAATAACCTATTTCGCTCATCTGCCTTTTCCTGGTAACTAATTGTTAGACATCGTGTTTCACATTGTAATGTTCCTATAGCTTCCTTCCTGGCCTTCTTCCCATTAATATATTTAAAAATATTTAAGGGTTAATCTTACTCTCCTTTGCAACTAACTTTACATTTTCTATTTTAGCCTGTCTAATTACTCTTTTCCATGCTTTGTTGAGTGTACTCAGGAACCTGCTACCTTAGCTAAATGGTTGGTCTCATTCATTGAAAAACTCTGATTATTAGAACTTGCCCATGCTTAGCTGCATATCCAATCTGTAACAAAAATTGCAGATCATCACTTTTAATTATATTTGAGGGTTTATAGCATACTTCTACCAATATTCTTTTAGAATTTGCTCCTCTGCTCTTTAACTCTGCCCACAAACATTCACCCCTTCTTAATCACTACTTTGTTGGGGTGAAGGGGCTTGGGCACTTCAAAAGAAAGCTGTGAGCTATACCATGTAGGGTCAACCAAGATGCACAGGTCATGGCAGAGAGGACAGACAATTTGCAGACCACTGGAGGAGATTGCAATCCACTAAGGAAACGTAATGGACAGGCACAACCAGAGACATAATGGTATGGTACCGGAAGATGGGCCATTCAGGTCGAAAGGTGCCTACCATATTACTGAGGAAGAGCAGAGGGCAAGTATAGGTAGCACCAGATCTAATGCAGTGGCTGGGCCAAAGCCGAAAGGACACCCAGCTGCGGATGTGTCTGGAGAGGAAAGGAAAATCTGCTGCAAAGAACAATTCTGCATAGCCTGGAATGTTAGAACTATAAACCAAGGCAAAGTAGACATGGTCAAGAATGAGATGACAAGAATAAACATTGATATCCTGGGAATTAGTGAATTTATAAATGGACCGGAATGGGACATTTCACATCAGACAACCACCAGATCTTTTATTGTGATCAAGAATCCCACAGAAGAAATGGAGTTACCCTCGAAGTCAGTCAAAAGATGGCGAAAGCAGTACATGGTAACAACCCAATAAATGACAGAATGATTTAAATTCAAATTCAAGACAAACCATTTACCATCACAGTGATACAAGTTTATGCTCCAACCATGGATGCTTAAGTTGTCCAGTTCTGTGAAGATATTCAACACGTGATAGATAAAAAACCAAGGAAAGATGTTACTATTATCATAGGAATTTGGAATGCTAAATTAGGGAACCAAAAGACACCTGGAATAATTGACAAGCTTGGCCTTGGAGTACAAAATGAAGCAGGTCAGAGATTAGTAGAATTCTATCAAGATAATTCTCTGGTCGTAGCAAACACCCTTTTTTATCAGCTTCCGAGATGACTCTACACATGGACATCACCAGATGGACAACATCGAAATCAGATTGACTATATAATTTGCAGCCAAAGATGGAGGAGCTCTATGCAATCAGCAAAAACAAGAACTTACTGCGGCTCAGACCATGAGCTTCTTATTGCAAAGTTCAAAATTAAACTGAAGAAAAGAGGGGAATCTTCAGACCAAGTAGATACTAAATAAATAATATCTCTTGTGAATATGAAGTGGAAGTAAAGAATAGATTTAAGGAACTAGACATGGAAGATAGAATGTCTTTATTAGGACCTGGTCCAAATCTTACAATATTATTCAGGAAATAGCAACAAAAGATTATCACCAAAGGAAAGAAAACTAAGAAGACAAACTGGCGGTCTGATTAGGCTTTGAAAGTAGCCCGACAAAGATGGAAACAAAAGGTAGTAGCGATTGGCCAAGATTTGTCCAACTAAATGCAGAATTCAAGAGCATAGCAAGTAGAGACAAGGAGACATTCTACAATAAGCACTGTAAAGAGGTCAGAGAAGATAACAGAATAGATAAATCAATAGAAAAAGTGGAATAGTAACAGATTTTATTTTCCTGGGATCAACGATCTCTACAGATGTTGACTGTAGTTATAAATTAAAATACATTTGCTTCTGGGGAGGACATTTATGGCAAGCTTGGACAAGCTAGTAAAAAGTAAAGATATTAAACTATCAACAAAGGTCCACATGTTTAGAAATATGGTATTCCCAGTAGTAAAGTACAGATGTGAGAACTGGACCATAAATAAGTCTGAGCGCCGTAGAATTGATGCCTTTGAATTGTGGTGTTGGTGAAAACTACTTAGAGTTCTTTGGACTGCAAGAAGATCAAATTAATCAGTACTTCAGGAAATCAAGACAAACTGTTCACTAGAAGATATGGTCATGAGGCTGAAGCTCAAATATTTTGGCCTTATCACGAGATGGCAGGATTCCCTATAGAAGACTCTGATGCTGGGAAAGATTAAAGGCACACAAAGAAGGTAACTACTAAAGAGGAGATGGAAAGATGAGGCCACTGAAGCAAATAACATGAACTGGCATGCTTGTGGTCCATAGGGACACAGAGAGTTGGACCCAACTGAATGACTAAACAACAACAACAAGCATTCAATGTTATCGCTAGTTCCATCATAGATATCTTCTCTGACTTTAGGCTTAAATTCAGGCTTAATATACAGACAGACCCCTCCTCCTCTTTTACCACTGCCCCTATCTTTCGTAAATAGGTTATAACCTAATGTACCTAAGGTAACCCATGAGGAGCTGCAGAGTTCCACAGCAGAGACTGGAGTATCTGTACATAGGACGACAATAAGCTGTACGCTCCATAGAGTTGGGCTTTATGGCAGATTGGCCAGGAGAAAGCCATTACTTCCATTACTTGTGTGTGAATACTTTTGGAAGGCACTGTACCTCCCTGGACATCCTCATTAGCCCCATGTCCACCCTCCATGTTAGGCCCAGATAAACTGTGCCAGTGGTGCAATATCACTAAGTGCTGCAATTCTCCTCTCCAGTTCTCAAATTTGAGCTTCAATATAGGCAACATGCTCACACTTGACACAGAGATATGGGCCCTGGATCAGCTGTTCCAGTAGTGCATACATGTGGCAGGATGTACACTGAGTGAGGTTGCCACTGGACTTACTCATACTTACAAAATACAGTGAGATGAAAAATTCAATATATTTGTGTACAATCCCTTGTTTTCATTCCCCTTTCTCCTTTACCCTTCCTTCTGTTTCTTTCTGTTTCTTTCTTCCCTTTCTGCACTAAAATGTAATCCCTTTTTGTTGAACTCCCTACTTTTATTTAAACTCCCACACTTATAATAGAACTGCACTTTTATTAGAACTGTTCACAAGCTCACAAGTTATTTCCTTCCCCTGTTTAAATTAGATTCTGACTACTCACCTGTACATTATCAGAGCACACAACAAAGAAACACCCTCAACTTTCCACAAGAAAATCACATTTGCAAACAGACCCAGACAAGTCACACCCATATATGTAAGCTAACACAGGCAAACCCACTCCCCTCTCACCTGTACAATATCAGAGCACACAGCAAAGAAATACCATTAACTTTCCAAAAGTAAATCACAGTTGCAAAACGTGTTTTTATTTCAGAGCCACTATCTACTTAATTGAGAGGACACATTTCAAATAATTGAAATCTAAAAATGGGAACAAAACAACTGCACCAGATACAAGACTTCTACAAAATGTTAAACCTTACTTCCAGTAATCATTTTATCTTATTCATATTTTTCAAATAAAAACACAACTTTATTCCTATAATAATATTTGAATCTCTAAATAATAATTTCATCTCTAAATAATAATTGTAAATAAATTGAATTTAAAAACGTGTATTAAAGGCTCCATAAATTCTTCTCCTTTTGTTGTTGATCCTCTGCTCCTCTTGTGGACCGTCTTTCAGTTCACACTATAGAGAAGTAAAGCATAGGGTAGATTAGATGCTGTTCTCTAAGCCATGCTATTATATCATTTATCTCCTGTGATATTATTGTTAATACATTTTATTTCTGTTGGGTTACCAGTTACCAGTTAGAGGTGCTTTGTTGGCTTCTGCACATACTTTAGAAGATTTTTGTTACATTAACAAATTTTAGATTCTTTTTGGAAAAAAACAACCGCAAAGCATGGGGTAAACTATAGATAATACAGACCAACATATTTCTTTCAAATTCTAACTTTCAGTACAACTATTTCCGATTTAAGCAGAATATTATTTTACTCCAGATAAACTATAAGTGCTAGGGAATATTACGGTCTTGGTAAATTCTGACTGGCTTGCCAGTAAATGGTCAGTGCTCTCAAATCTATCCGATTGCATCAAAATGTATTACAAGGTACCGGCTAAAGGTCTAATATGAAGTCCTGTCTAAAGTGACCTTAGATTTGATGGTTTCAAACTTACCAAACTGATATACGGCTACAAATGATGCAAACGGCACAGATCCATCACTATAAAACTGAACAAGTAGGGAATTCCCAGATGAAAGGATATTGGGGACAATATCAGAACCACAGTATTTTCCTATTTGGGGAGACGTGGTTAGAGGCCCATCAAATATTTGGAGGTAAGCATTGGAGCAGGTGCTCTGTGGCCCCATGTCAAATTGATATGTATCTATTGAAACCTAGAAATGAAAATAAACACATTACATGATATGGCTGGCACAATTGTTGATTAGGTTATTGAAACATGATAAATTAAATTCTGTATCAACAGTATTTAATATATTTTGAACAAAAATTGCTGATAAACGGCTGTAATAGTGTAGAGTTATCCCGACTGACTTCTATTAGACCTAGCAGGTAATGTGAGTGACACCAGGGCAAAGTTGATTAATAATGTTTTGTTTTCTTGTGGGTTTTGTGAAAACATACATTCTGCAACAGCTTATCACTGTTATCAATTTATTCTACACATGTGAGTAAACCATAATAGTATGAAAGGAAGACAAGCATGTCTAACTAAATGGTGTAGTGTTGCTCAATGTGTGAAGAGGTCTATGGTAGGTCATAAAAGCAGGGTGCGGATTTATCCATATATTATTATGGATTTTGCCTTCATGGACCTTACTGTTTAAGTTGATGTGCAGTCGGAGTTTGGTCCAGTGAAGTTAGGCAAGGGGAGAGAAGGAGTGTAAGCGATATTGGGCACAGACCGGGAATGACACCGAGAGTTGTGAAGGGAATTCTCAGTGGGAGGAGAAGGAATAAAAGGTTAAATTAGAGTGGCAAAGTATGATGAGGAAATATAAAGCAATGTATTTATTCAGATAAATAATATATAAGCATTGAGGAGTTAATATGCACTCTCAAGTAAAGCAAAGATCTCTACTCACCTTAGATTTTGTTGGAGCTGTGATTATCCAGGCGCAGTTCATGGAAGAGGTCGAGTACAGGGGTCTAAAGTACCCCGGGGAGGAGGTAAAACTGGAACCACATTGCACTGAAATAGAAGAAATAAACAGACTGAGACATAATATTTCTAATAAATTATAGGATACAAGATAGAAACACATTCAAGGAAAAAATCAAGTAAACCACAGTAGCAGATTCCAGAACTATCCACAGTATATTAGGTCTAATGATCTATCAGGTATATGGTTTGTTCTGTTCTTTGCTCTTTCTGTAGCCATCCTACTTGACCTTCCCACTGGTTTACTAAATTGTTAATCTTATTTTAATTACCTGAACTAATAACAACATTTAGTGTAACAAACACATCATTGTGTTTTTGTGTTGTGTGAAATCCCAATCATTTATTCACATCTATTTGAATTAACCCCATATATACCCAGACATGGTTGATGGCATGTCAACTCTTGTAGAGATTGTTGTCTACAAATAAACATGCCTTCACCTGCAGTCCAAATATAGCACTAATGTACAATTACCAAAATAAATTCCACCCCAAGGGGTTGAAATCAGAACTTTGTCAGCAACACTTAATGATCTAAATCTCCAGGAAAAAGTACACCCTTAGTCCTAAATTATAAACCAAAATCAATCTCTATGCATAGATGTGGACTAATATAAAACTTAACCTTTGTCAATAATTGTTTATCGCTCTTCAATCCTTAGCCATTATCAAACATGGCTTCCTTTAAGCTTATGTCTGCTGTATTACACAGCTTTAATGCAAAGCCAAGGTTGTATTAAACAAAGGCTGAGTATCCAATCCATGTACAGCTGTTTCAAGCTTACTGGCTATCATCAGCATGGAGCGGGATCTCAGCCTGTGTTGTGGATCTTATGAGTAGGTAGTTCACCACAACAATCATTTATAGTATGGTGGGCAAAAGAGCGATAGAAGCCTCCACCGTACAGTAGTACAGTAAATAAATAGTACATCTGTGTTCACATTTGAATATCTAAAACAAGTTTAAAAACCTGCTTCCAGCTCAGAATTCCGAGAAAAACAGTTATTACACTGCATTCTGGGAAGCTAAGCCAGGACATGCAAATGTGCCCACAAATGCCTCGCTCTTCAATCCATAGCCATCATCAAACATGGCTTCCTTTAAGCTTATGCATGCTGTATTACACAGCTTTAATGCAAAGCCAAGGTTGGATTAAACACAGGCTGAGTATCCTATCCATGTACAGCTGTTTCAAGCTTACTGGCTATCATCAGCATGGAGCGGGATCTCCGCCTGTGTTGTGGATCTTATGAGTAGGTAGTTCACCACAGCAATCATTTATAATATGGTGGGCAAAAGAGCGATAGAAGCCTCCACCATACAGTAGTATGTTTGATAGTGGCTAAGGATTGTGTATTTTGTTGCTCGTACGGGGTTGTGTTAAAGTTGTTTAGGGGTCGTGTAGCCTCATTTTCGCTTTTTTCGGTGCCCATTTTTTCTCTCGCTTAGGGGATTTTCAAGTGCCTAAACTCTTGAAATTGGTCTTCAATTGAGGGGTAACCTCACTTCCAGATGTCCTGGGCGTCCCCCCTTGCTGTGTGTGTTGTTTTTTATTTTTGTTTGAATTTTGTGTGTTTTTCGGTGTGCGCAGTTCGGCCGTTAAGTTCGTATTTTTTTGGGCCATATTTCTTTTTAATGCCATTTGTTCAAAGTGCTACAAGTGTCGCACCAATGCATTGAGAGCCTAAGTCCCTGCTTAAGTGCTACGGGGTCGTAGGGATGAGCACTTACGGCGCTCATCTCCACCAGTGCAGTAAGTGCATTCGGCGATCCGTGCCTAGGTCGTACAGGGTCATAGGGATGTGCGCCTACGACCTCATCTCCACCAGTGCAGTCGTACAGAGTCGTAGGGATGAGCGCCTTCGGCACTCATCTCCACCAGTGCAAGGAGCTCCTTCGGCCGCAGTTGCTGCAGGCTCGCTTTGCAAGCCCACAGTTTCCCTGTTGCGTTAGCAATGGATTTTGGCAAGCCCACGCTGCTGAGAACTATATATGTGATATATATATATATATATATATATATATATATATATTTTAGTCTTCGTTATTTAGGATTTTAGCTATATTATAGTATTTTAAAACAAGTATTAATAAAGGTTAAGTTTTATTTTAGTCCACAACTATGCCTAGAGATTAGTTTTGGGCTGTAAATTTGGACTAAGGGTGTCCTTTTCTTGGAGATGTTTCAACTGATGTCTGCCGATAAATAATTACTAATAACATTAAATAAAACAGGACTCATCATGAGGCCCTTTACTAGTTTCCATATCTTACTCTAAATGAACTATATTAATTATGACACCCTCATGCCTATTCTCCACCTAGTAAAACTATACATTCTTTGGGGGGGAAAAAACAAAGAATGCAGTCTTAAGAATTAATTTATTGCACTGAATAGTGTCAGATGCTGTGCCAAAATCTATAGAAACCATAAATATTGTTCTACCATAGGATATCATCTTATTTGCATAGTTCCGCTTTGCAGTAATAGTGATATATTATTAGGTAGAAGAAGGTTTGTGGGAGTAATTTGGGCTTATCTGCAGTTACATTTAGGATTTCTGTTGGTTCTTGCCTGACACAATATAAGGAAGACAAATTTGTCAGCCGTTCCTACCTGTACTGTAGGAAGCCTTGAAGCCAGTTGCCACAGTGGCATTGTCAGTGACAAACTCCAGTAGCATCATGTTTGTAGAGGACACCAAGGAAGGGAGCTGTCCAGTGCCACAGGCTTTGTCTACAAGTACTGGAGATGACCTGGTGGCTCCATCATAGACTCTCAGGTAATCTGAGGCACAGTCAGGAGAGGTCTGGACGTCAAATACACTAAACTGCAAGAAGATCTGACAAAGGAATTATGTTTTAATAGAATAATCAGGAGAGATTTGACAGCTGATAACTCATTCCAAGAATATATATGATCTTGGCTACCAACTGATCTGCTCTCTTTCTTTTAGTATTTACCTGATTAGATGGGGCTCGGATAAGCCAAACACAGTCAGCATTAGTCGGGTAATTACTGGGGTAGTTGGCAGACATTAGTGTCCCGTTAGAATTAGGAAGGACGGTACTGCAGGCCCCTGGAAGAAAAATACACATCGCTAACTATAATGGACAACGTTTCCCCAAATGAATTGCTTAAACTAATGAAGATACTTTCTGACATACTTCTCCAATGTATTGATTCTGTTAAACAAATATTTCTTTGCTCTATAAATTCTTTCTTGTTGTTGTTCAGTCCATCAGTCATGTCTGACTCTCAGTGACCAAATGGATGCAGCACACCAGGCACATCTGTCTGTGTCTCCGATTGTGCTTGTGCATTTGGTTGTGCTATGACCTGGCCATCTTGGGTGACCCTACATGGTATAGCTCATAGCTTCATTAAGGTACACAAGACAACACAATATGGTGGCAATCCAGAAGGGGATACATTCTTACCACAGTTGTATAACTTGTTTATTTTAGAAATATCCAAGTTGCTCAGTCCATATCTCTGTCCAATATTTACGGTTGAGTCTGGCTTGGGTACAATGGTGGGTAGTCCTGCTCCTATTGAAAAGTCATACCTGGAAAAGATAATTAGCATTTATTAATATACCCATGTATTCAAGTATCCTTTAGCATTAGTGCTGGGTATACTTTAGGCTGGAGGACGGGATCATTCTCTAATTATTGGTATCAATATTAATCTATTATTTTCATATAAAATATCACAAGTCTCAGCTTTTCTTACTCCTTACTTTTCGGCTTTTCAAGTCATTGTTATGATTTATTTCTACATTTTATTACTTGATACAAACAACTCTTATGAAGTTTGCACTTAATATTGACCAAGTAATAATGTGATCCCAGTCATTAATGCAAATTTTATGTGTAAATTCAATACCCCAGCCTCTTATATAGTATTTATGTCTCAGAACATCACCTGCCATAGTGCATCACAGATGAGTAATCATATTCCAAGCCAAGATTGTTTGTGTCCATTTTGTCAAAGTTTGCAAGATTACCTGTGAAGAACCAACAAGACAGTTAAATACCCGACATGATTTCTACCACAGTTGTACTTCCTAATAGACCCAAGTAGAATACTATGTATTGATCACGTTATGTACATGCTTGGCCGACATGAAGAGTGGTGCTGTCTGTGCCACAGTCATTCTCCCTTTCTAAATTGTTATAACCCATGGAGAATACACTCCATGTACAGAGCATTAAAACAACTTATACACTGCACTATTTACTTTAAGTAAACAAAAATATTTTTGACAATTACACACTTATCTCTCTTTTATGTGGTATTATATTTAGTAGTTCTAAATGCTATCTCTTGGCATTTTGTGATTGCTTGATGTCGGGGACAGACATAATTAAATGAACTGTATGATGACACAAAGGCAGAATCCACAGAGATAACAAAAGCTCATCCAGCCTCCAGTTAGCATTTGCACACTTATTATCATACTACTCCAAGAAGACAAACTAGTTTTGTTTATCTAAATATTTATTTAGTTCATAGAAACTGGTTAGTCCAAGGTATCAAAATTAACTAATGTTCTAAAATGAGACCCAAGTTATTGTGATATAACACGTCCATTTTGAGCTCTAAATGTCATAGTTCTCTTTGCATGTTGGTATAAGTGTAGGGTTGATATTATATATACATTGTGCCAATGTCTTACTTGGTATGATGTTGGCTGTCATTATATTTACGTAGTCATCCCGGTCGCTCCTGCTCTGCTCATGGTAGAATCCCAGGACATGTTCCAGTTCATGTTGGACTATCCCCCTTTGTATACAGCTGCCTGACTGTAGAGACACCACCTGGGGCCCCCCAATCTTTCCAACATAAGACCAGCAGCTAAAAACAAGCAGTTGGATTATATTTTAATACTAATATTTATTTGCATATCAAATTGTGGATTAGATCCTGTGAGGTGAAGTTTTCACATATATTTTCAGGCTAACTAATATCTTTAAATTTGTGAGATAAGAGTTTATGATAACACAACCATGTGATTTTGGGACATTGGTTACATATGCACTGTATTTATTCTTAAAAACTGTCTCAAAATCCATGTCTCATGTCAAATCCAAACTAGAGCTCTGTCTTCTATTATTACATTTTGATTTGCTCTGTGATAATTGGGCTAATTTAACTTTTCCACATCTCATGGTCTTTAAAGATATGTGAACGTGAGACCCGCAACGGCTGCGAGCTTGAAATTTTGCAGAGTTACAGAGCTATTAAATTAGAGCAGGGCGCGAGTTACGAACATTAGCTGCGCGGCCATGAATGGAATCAATTAGTCAAACCTGTAGTTACGAGTTTAGATGGAGCCAATGGCAACAGAGATGACGTCACTGAAGTCTTACGGATTTCAATTACGAGTTACGATCGGACCCACATTCCAAATATAACACAATATTGATAAAGCTGTAAATCTTATATTCTATTACAAGTAAGTTCCATTATATGTATTAACACATTGATTGCCCGGATCGATATGACACAGAAATAAAAGTTGAAATAAAGTATTTTATATTGCCGATTTGCAAGCCAGAGAATGTTGTGCTATTGATTCTAAAACCTAACATCACTTTCCCTTTTATTATATTTACATTAGTGTGTTTGAATTTGCATTTACAATGCTACGGATTGGACTTTAACCCCTTGCGGGTCCTCTCTAGTACACGTAGGCTTCTTGACTACATTTGCGGGTTACAGGCTTGAACGCATGTGATTTCGATGCAATTTATTTGCGCGATTGTAACAGTTACGGGCTTGAAAGAACAAAGGATTTGCAGGCTCGCAACTCAGATTTCTCCATCTTACCCTGCAAGTCATCTGTGGGTAGCTTTAAGATGCCAATTTAATAGCTGCAGTTTTCAACGTAGAGGGGATTTAATGTGCTATATGTTTGTAACAACTGGAAGTAAACAAAGACCATTAACTAGCACTAAGAAGGGTTTTCGAAGCTAAAGTGAAATCCCATATACATTTAAACATTTTAATAAAAAGACACTCCAATGTGATTACATTTTATCTATAAATTGATTAAATACATACAATGTTGTCATTATGATAATATAATAATGATATCTTAAAGTGCATTTATATCCATGATCTGTTAAATATGCTGTGAATGTTCCATACATCTCAAGTCAGATCACACACCTAGCAAACTAGCTGTTACATCATACCCTAACAAGCAGTCCTCCACAATGTCTTTATCACCTCCAAGCATCTCCTAGACAGTAAACTTTCTTCAACATCTACATTCTTTTGTTTATATATATATATATATTTGTGGTTTTCTCTTATAATTTTGTATGTTGGCACTTTATGATATTATTGACATACCCAGACCCGGACATAATCTGCACATAGTCAGGTTCCACTGTGCGAGGAATAAAGCGCACACAGGTCAGAGTAGCAAAGTCCTTCATGGCATCGGTGATAACAGAGACAGAGTAAGCATCTGAGGAGACACCATACAGAGGGTTATGAGCAGGGCATGGAACCATTGTATAGATACTGAACATAAACAAAAAACGCTTTGTGACCATAATGGATATACTTTCCTGTTGACTATTAATAAGGTTTTGAGACATTCTATAGATATTGTACATGCCATGATCCCCCTGACTACCAGTCCTTTGGACACATATGATCCGCCTAGGATGATTAGGATTCTGAGGCTGGCCATTACACTTGCTGCTTAATGACTCATATCTGGACCTCCTCCGGGGAATATGTGGTTGTGGTTATAGTAATTTAACATGTCATGTTATGCTGATTACCCTATGTTATGTTGCTGCTCTATGTGTGTTTGACTTACGATGTTAGATTTTGTATGTTGCATGTTCATGAAGAGTTAACTGATTTAGAATGTGATGAGGTATTCTGTAACTATCATGTTGAGTTTCAGTTAGGTAATCTGTCAGTTATGCATGAGGGTACTAGGTATCACAGTCTCTGACTAGATGAATATGCATATGTTAAAATATATCTAGTAGAACATTTATTTATATATGTATTAAGATCCTTAGAGAGGATAAGAGCTATCACTGTCTTGCTGGATTAATATATATATATATATATATATATATATATATATATATATATATATATATATATATGTAATAAGATATCTGAAAGTTATATATGTATCAGAATCTCTGTAGAATATAATAAGAGTTATCACTGTCTGACTGGATTAATATATATATATATATGGAACAAGATATCTGAAAGGTATATATGTATCAGAAACTGTATAGAATATGATAAAAGGTATCACTGTCTGACTGTATTTATATATATATATATCTGGAAGATATATATATATATATATATATATATATATATATATATATATATATATATAATGTATATGTCAGAATCCATAGTGAAGATAATAGCTGTCCTGGTCCTGTACAACTAGTGAAGTGGATGTTATGATGCCTTGCATATGAAACATTGTCAATGACTGTATTGATACAAAACCCAGAAGATTCACAGACTATTGCCGAATGTTTTAATTTCAAACATACATCTAATAGACCTGTTATGAATTTCAACAGCAATTAAAGCAGTTCCTGATTTTTATAATGCTGAGTCTGCATTCATATTTTTGAATGCTGCATCTGAGTAAGGGCATTTTAGAGATATCAGCTGTCTTGGTGAAGGGATCAAAATAACCTGGTGGATCAGCTCGGTAGGTTTGGCCATAACAGCCTTATCAAGCCCGACAGAAGAAAGCAGATCGCTACAGTACATATAGAATTTCCTTTTGGGACCAGAGTGGGAAGGACATTGGATGAGGAGCTAGACCAAAGGAATGCCATTCTGGGAAAAATAAAATAAGTCTAAGTTTTAGAATAGGAGGCCATTTTCTCGTATACATATCGTTTACACTATTTATATTCTACCTATCACAAAAGAAGACACTTTGTTAGCATACAACATTGGGCTGCTTGTTGATATTTTGTTTCCATGTGTGAGAAAACATATTCAGTGTTAGCATTACTTAATAAGAATACTCACCATAACTAGATGAGATGGTGTATGGGACATTGACTATACCATTGCTGTTCTTGCTCCATCTACAAGAGTCTCCACCACCGCTACAAACCATGGCACTGCGCCCAACTTGTCCAGCTATGTCCCCGTGTTGCAACATCTTTGTGCTGTCTATACAAAAATACCCAAAACATCAATATCCACACACAATTAACCCTATTCATACTCATCCCAGGATTACATTGTGAGGTATGTTAGAAACAATTGTCACATACAAATGTGTGTTGTTTTGTTTAAGTAGCCATGGTCACATATTGTGTAGCTCAGTTGGATATATATTGATGTAAGTAGATACATAATACTAAAATGCTAAAAATGTCTTCCACTTAGGTCTTAAAGAACAAAAGGATAGTTGTAGAAGGTGATACATTTTAGTAGAATTATATAGCATCCACTCGTAACCAATAATTTGACCTAAATTTACCTTAGTCCATTTTATTTCACCCATACCTTTTTTACTTTCACTTAATACATCACAATTTTACCTTATTGTTTATAATTTCTACCTTCACACATACTCAAGTCTAAGGCAGTATATGTAATATAATTTAGTTCACTGTGTACCCCTTATTCAACCCTTTATCCATTTTCCTTCTCTCATTATTCCTAAATTCTATTTTAAAACACCTACTTTCTACCCTCTCCATACACTGCTCTATCTCAGCCAAATTCATTTATTCTCCTTTCCTCAGTGTACCCACCTTTATCTAATCTCTTTCAGTTAATGTTCCTCATTCCAACCTTATTCCATCCCTGTTCATTCACAACTACCCAGTTATACCTTTATCAACTTTTCTCCACTCATTACACATAATTAAACATGTATCAACTAGTCTTTACCTTTGTTGGTTTCTAGGATCCTGCTGAAGATGTCCATTTCAGGTTCAGTGATATTTCCTGTAGAAAGAGAAGCAATAAATACTAAATTAAAAAAAGTGTAAAAAAAATTGACAGTATGTCAGGGACAAGTCAAAATTAAGACATGTATTAAAATGTTTTTCAAAATAATCTAAATAAATAAGAATATTGTAAAAAAAAATGCATGATGTTATTACTCATGATCTCTCTCTTATACTTTGAAGACATATCTGATGAACATTGTAACTCTCAGATATTGCTCTTACCTAAAGAATACTGTAATGGTCAGATATATATTTTCTTAAGTTCATAGAGACAAATACATTTAATAATACTTATTTAATAAATAATTGATAAATATACATACCTTGAAGTAGCAGTTTTGGATGGTAAATCTGAAACAGAATCATAATATCATAAATGGCCCATGCACTATAATGTTACATTCATTAAAAGTCATTTCAAGGTGTTTAATTACAGAAGAGGTAACAAGTACTGTCAAAAACATTCACAGAGGAGAAGTATCATTATCATCAGACCTGTATTCCTCAGGTGGATCCTATAGTATTAGTATACATGTATATACAGTATGTATTGTAACAAGAAGCATGTATTTATTGTTCATCTGTATAACATGTTAGGATACTTTGTAAACAATCACATATAATAGTTGTCGTACTTACGAATGTTGGTCACGCAATGTTAAAAGTTACGGACTTGCGTATCGCGAGGCCCAGAAGACTTTGAAATTTTGAAATGAAGGGGGCTGCAATGAGCGCCAAATGCGCTCATCGCGAGGCCTGCAAGACTTTGAACAAGGCTTGCAATGAGCATGGAAGGCGCTCATTGCCAGACCCATGATGAGCGCCAAAGGCTTTAAAATTTAGAAATGACTGGGGCTGTAATGAGCACTGAAGGCGCTCATTGTAGGCCTCGCAATGAGCACCAAAGGCACTCAGCGCGAGGCTCACAAGACTTTGAAAAAGGCTGCCAGTGACCACCGAAGCCTGCAAGACTTTGAAAAAATTAGGAATTTAACAGCCGCCATTTTTTGCAATCACGTAACTCCAAAGCCGTTCGGGGAATCACCAAAAGACCCCAATGGATTACCAAATTACCTTACAATCTCACACACCCCAGGGGTAGAGGCAGGGAGCCTGTATGCTAGGTTGAAAGCTAATTTGCTATTCAATTGGCGTTCTTTGAAAAGTAAGAAAATGGCTATGCAAGAAGAAAAATGTCGGCTGTACACATTTCAGGCTTCGGGAAATTGAGAGGCTTGCTATGAGCACCGAAGGCGCTCATCGCGAGGCCTGCAAGTTAGAGGGGGAGAGGCTTGCATTGTGTGGCAAACAGCATTGCCAGGCTTCAAATTTTTATTAATGTCATTTTTGACGGGCAAGTCGCTAGTCTCTAATAATAGATAGGTAAATTGAGTTTAAACCAACAATACAATTCCATAACACAGATAATAATACAATGTATTTATATAATATTCTTACCTGTACAGGAGCTCCCAGGTTACATTGTATCAGGGAGGCCAGGAGAATGAGGGAGACTCTGATGTCCATCCTGGAGATACTCAGTACTTCTCTAGAATTGCTACAGTTCTTGATTCTTGTGTTGGACACCAGCCAGATGTGAGTCTTATATTCATAATTTGGCCAATGTTTCAGCCAATCAGCTGCCAGGATAAAAGCTGAACGGGTGCATGCTGCAGGATCCCTCCGGGGTATCTATGAGTCAGGGAAAACTGAAGGGCTGTGATGTTATTTTGTGATTACTGGTAACGATGGTTTGCTTATAAGAACTGTAATTAGTTCAGATTGTCAGTTATTAGAACTGTAATTAGTGCAGGTTGTCACTTATTTCTTACATCCAGAACAAATTGGAATTATCCACAAGTCACACACAAGTGTCCCAACAACTAAAAATCTAATCTGTCAATTACTAGAGGGGAGAACAAGTTATGTGTGAATACAATATATTCTAAACATACAATGATTTTCAGTGATATATAAAAAGAATGTAATAATGTTAAAAAGCATTAGATTTATGGGATACTCAGAACGTATAGGTTTTTATATTTTTGTCCTCAGTAAAGATTATCTGTGTATATTTGAATTAATTTATAACTCCATAATATCTCTCTTTCTGGCATTTCCACATAAAAATCTGCAAATATCTATTGTGTTTATTGATCAATACAAATAAGGTGTAATTATTGCTTGTTTTTTATATAAAATATTTAAAATTGTAAAAACATTTTTATAAGATTTGTGTGTAAAACTTTTTCAAATTATTAATATTTTTTATTTTCCCAAATGTATTGGAATAGTCACTATGAAAGAGTTTGAGGTGAAACTTGTTGGTTTATTGTTCAGAGATCATAGGAACTAATTTGTGTGGCAAAAACATCCAACTGGCTGAAGATTCATCCACTGGGCTCATGATCCACTGGTCAGGTCCATCATTTTGTCAAATTCTATTTATGGTCCTATTATTGTGTGTCTAGCAATTATAAGAATAAGAAAGTCCATACATTATATTACAGTCACTACATTATCATGGCACACTAGCAATATACATATAGTTATCTATTTCCTTACATTAGTATCTAGTTTACTATTAAAGGCAATAAAGTTTGTTTATGAAAAAGGGTTAAAGTTTATCTCAACTTTGTACAAAATATAGGAATTGAGGAGAGTTTATGATTTAAAGTTACTTCAGAATTTAAACGTAAGCAAATTTTAGATGGCTGTTGAGTGTGGGTAAAATTAGAAATGACAGATATTAAGGTACAATCACATATTATAATTGTCAAACCACGATTCGTTGTCACGCTTGCAATGAATCGCAGTTTGACTACGATCCGATCTCAAAGGCGATCGGATCGTGCGCATGCGCTTTGCAATGCATGGCGCACATGCGCAACGCGTGGCCCAAGCCTGACACATGCACAGAACGCGACAGGGCGTGGCAGGCGAGCAGCTCATAATGGCGGGGTAGAGACACAGAGGAAGAGGGGGGGAAGAGACACAGAGGAAGAGGGGTGAAGAGACACAGAGGGAGGGGGGAAGAGACACAGAGGGACAGGGGGTAAGAGACACAGAGGGAGGCTGGGAAGAGACACAGGAGGAGAGACATAGAGAGAGAGAGGGGGGCAAGAGACACAGAGGGAGAAGGGGGAAAGAGACACAGAGGGAAAAGGGGGAAAGAGACACAGAGGGAAAAGGGGAGAAAGAGACACAGGGTAGGGGGAAAGAGAAGCATTGGAGGGAAGGGGGAGAGGGGGAAAAAGACATGGGGAGAGGGGGCGGAAAGAGACACGGGGAGAGGGGGAAAGAGACATGGGGAGAGGGGGGAAAGAGACATGGGAAAAGGGGGGAAAGAGACACCGGGAAGAGACATGGGGAAAGGGGGGAAAGAGATAAAGGGGGAGGGGGGGGAGACAATGGGGGGAGAGGGAAGAAAGAGACACAGGGGGAAAGAGACACAGGGAAGGTGGAAAGAGACACGGGCAGGAGAGATAGGGAAGAGACATAGGGGAGGAAGAGGAGGGGGGAGAGACATAGGGGAGTGAGAGGAGGGGGAAGAGAGTCAGCAGAAGGGAGAGGAGGGGGGAAGATACACAGGGAGGGAAATGGGGGAAGAGACACGAGAAAGGGGGAACAGACACAGGGGGAGGGGGGACGGGGAAAAGAGACACAGGGCAGGGAGGAAGAGACACAGTGGAGGGAGAGGGGGAAAGAGACACAGGGGAGGGGGAAAGAGATGCATGGGAGGGAGAGGGGGGAAGAAACACAGGAGGAAAAGAGACACGGGAGGGGGTTACAGACATGGGAGAGAGAGGGAGGTAAAAACACATGGGGGAAGGAGATACAAGGGAGAGAGAGGAGGGGGAAAGGAGACACAAGGGAGGGAGAGGAGGGGGGAAATGACACACAAGGAAGGAAGAAGACAGGGGGAAATACTTTGGCGTTCATTGCGAGGACAGTAAATTAGATGGTGGGAGAGGTAAGGGGGAGGCTTGCAATGAGCGCAGAAGGCGTTCATCGCGAGGCCAGTAAAGTAGAGGGTGAGAGGCTCCCATTGTGTGGCAAACAGCATTGCCAGGCTTCACTTTTTATTGCTGACATTTTTGACGGGCAAGTCGCTAGTTGTGATATATTGAGTGCAAGTCGATACGGAATAATAGAGGATTATTGGGTGAAAGGAAATGAATGAAGGGGGAAATAAGGGATTCTCAGTGAAATAGAGTATATTCATTATAATATGCTCTAGGGAAATTGGATTAGGTATAATTGAAGAGTACTGTGCGAAAGGGAATAGACTAAGAATAGCTCAATACTGGTTACAAGTAATAACTGAGGTTAAATTAATAAATACTGCAGCAAACTACTGTTTAAATGTTTAATATTTTTCCATTGCATTTTGTTTTAGGGTCAAAGAAAGTGATAGGTTACATCAGTACACTCAAGACAAAATTATTTAACTGTTATTTGTTTTCTCCTCTACAATGAATGGTTCATGGTTCTACTAAAATGTATCATCTACTACATTTAACTTGTTCTTAAAGGCCTAAGTGGAAAACAGTTTTTTTGTATTTTTATCATGTATTTATTTAGATTGATATATCCAACCGAGCTACCCAATATGTGATTATGGTTACTTACACAGTACAAGCAACTTACAACCTAGGATGTATTTACATTCAGTCTGTTTATTCTTATTCTTCAGCTACTTTGATGAGTATAAATGGAGTTGTTGGAGTGTGGATATTAATGTTTTGTGTATTCTTGTATACAGATAGTATAAAGATGTTGTAACACGGGGACATAGATGGACGAGTTGGGTGCAGCACTATGATATGTAGAGGTAGTGGAAGAAGAACAGCTATGGTATAGTCAGTGATATACACTATTATCACTAGTTTTCGAGAATATTCTTATTGATCTCATATGGTCCCTATTTATAAATTAATGCTAACACTGAAAATATGTTCTTGCTCACAGAAGTATCAATAAGCAGCACAATGTTTTAAGCTAACAAAATATCTTCTTTATCTCCTATCCAATATGTTAAGTAGTAAATACTGTATACAATGTAACTATATTTTTAAGGGAAAATAGCATCCTCACATTTCCAAAACTTAGACCTTATTTATTTTCCCTTCTGTGTATTTTTTTGAGATTCCAATAGACCGGATGACAGCTCCTCCTCCAGTGTCCTTTTAATTCTGGTTTCAGATGGATGTTGCCTATGTACAATATCTATAGAATGTCTCAAAACCTTACTAATAACCAACTGTCAGATATCTCTTTGTATTATGGCCCCAGAGTGACCTTTGGTTATATTCTGTATCTATACAATAGATCAATGCCCTTCAGATAAATCCATGTATGGTGTCTCCTCAGATGCTGACACTGTCTCTGGTATCACTGATGACATACTGGATTTTGCAACTCTGACCTATATAGTTTTTATTCATTGAACTGTGCAAACTGACTATGTTTTATGTTGGACTCTGGGTATGTCGTTATTATAATAAAGTGCCAACATACAGGATAAATAAAAAAAAACAGCACATATGTTCATGTTTGTACAGGATGAATTGAGGGCTTTATGTGCTTGTGACAGTTTACTGTCTAGGAGGTACATGGAGGTGGTAAAGACATGAGGAGGACTACTTGATGGGTAGTTCTAACTATATGAGTGGAATATTATTGGGATGATTTACATCAAACACCAGTAGGTAACTGGCTCAATCCTTTTACTTTTTTTTATTTTTCTAAAAGTATTTCATAGCTACAAATATTTCCTCAAAATTAATCTTCTTAAAGAAGCCCATCATCTACATTGTACTGCAACCAATTGATTTAAACTCCATAACACATAGTCACATCCAGCGGATCCATCTTGCTAACTCTCACAACCCATCATGCACCTTTTGACTCAGCAAAAAGGGACTCATTTGCATCAGTTTGTCTAATGTCTTATGTTATTGTTATGTGATATAGTTTCTTTACACCTTTGCTTATTTATCTTATGTACTTTTTTTTTTTTTTTTTTAAATAGTGCTATGAGAAATGTTAGTGTATAGAAAGCTCACACTCAGCTATCACATAACATGGAAATCTATTATTCATTCTCTCTGCTACTTTCCAATTATGATGCTTGTTATTAAAGGGAAGCCATGACCAGCATGCACCTGTTACTCTGTATATTCCCCCAAAACTCTCTACATTTCTATTGCTGAGCTAATGAGATCAGTTGCACCATTGAATACTGTGTGTATAATGCATTACCAGTTGTGTAGACTAATTGGAGGTTACCAGAGGCAGCAAGTTATATGAGGCAAGACTATATACTGTATATATATGAGATCCAGAAAAAAACGAGTATTTAAGGAAATATAGTTTTCAACATTTAAATATATAAATCTGAATATTACTTTCAATATTAGTAGAGTAAACTAACACTGCATACAGCAGATTAGTGATAGTATTATTACATTTCTGAAACGTGCATAATATCGACATTTTAAAGGAAAAAATATATTTTTCTTATCCTTAATCTAAAATAGGTGACAGTGACATATTTTGAAGCTTAATATTAAAGCCGTGAAAAAAGAAAATTGAGTCTAAAACATCCCAAAAAATTATCATTTTTGTAAAACCTTTTTAAAAATGTTTATTTTCCATCTAGGAACAATGCCCAATGCAACAAAACATACTTTGAATCATGGTTTCCTCATTATCAGGTAGGTCTATTTGCGAATATATTTGGGAAACCAAACCACAGGATATGATGGTTTTGATACAATGGAAAATGCTTGTAAATTACCCAAATCCAAACTAATGTTTTCATACCCAACTAGTAGAATCTAAATCTGAAGATTAGTTTCAATATTAGAAAAAAAATAATAATTTACATAGCCAAGATTAATAATATTGAATGAAAGTTTTTATATTTCTGAGAGACAAAAAATTGAATTTGTGCAGAAAGGGTTATTTTTCTGCTCCTAAACCTTAAATTAGAGCAAAACGTTTATCATTATGTTACATTATTACTAATTATTTTTCATCTAGTATAAATCTAATTAACCATATAGCATTGTGTCAAGTGTTATGTTCGAAAAATCCACATCTAAATAAAAAGTTAGAAATATTGAAGTGAAAAAAAAGATTGCCTCTTTGCCCACCCTCCCATCTTAACAATAAATTCTCATATTAGACCTTTGTCCAAGCCTGGGGAATATCAACCTTTTTGTCTAATATTTAGTTTGAAGTGGAAATAAATTAAATATTCCACTTTTGCAATAGTTTTCCCCATCATTTACTGATTTAATGATATATTTTGATCATCCCTTGACACAATCAGTTTTGTTGAAAATCCCCAGATATAAGAAATATTTTCATTTCTCAGATTTAGTAGGATCTCTAAATTCTCTTCTTTTGAGAAGTGCTGGATAAGTCTGGATAAAAAGAAAATCTTGTCATAGAGGAGATCAAAAACTCTTTTTTCTCTAACTGCCTTTTAAGGTATCTTTATAAGTAGGGTAGTGAAATCTTACAATTAAATCTCTAGATGCATATTTTGGAACATCTTAGGTAGAGGAATTCTATAAAATCGATCTATTTTGTCATCTCCTTGGGAAGTTGGAGTTATCAAAGAATTAACATAGTGATCTAATTAAAAAAGCTCTGTTATTGATTCCAGTATCCCTCTCAGTCTAATATTTTTTTCTTCTAAGAGAGTCATTAAATTGATAATGTTTTCGTCTTAGGAATTTAGCTCCCCCTTCTAGGTTTTTATTATATTTTAGAAGCGTTTGGTTATTTGAAATTAGAGCTTCTTGTTTATTTTCTACTTCTTCTATACGTGAATTCAAGCAGTTAACTGCTTGAGTGTTTGTTCTTATTTGTTGAGTTAGTTCCACTTTAAAAGAGCTCTGAAAATCTATTAGTAGTTTTTTCATGCTAGTGACTGTTAGAGCTCCTTGCTCTTGACGTATTGATATACTAGAATAATTACAATTTTCATTTTCTGTAAATCTGTCTGAGGTAATGATTGATCTAAAATCAGAGGTAGCTTTCTTGAGAATTGTCAATTGACTTATCTATTTCCTTCTCCTTAGGAGAGAAGACGTTGGTGAGAGTTTATTTTTTTGTCTTTGTCCTTACTTTTACCCTTTGATCTTTTTTCTTCATTGTAAATAATTTTAATTTCCCTTCCTCTTATTTCTTTCCTTTTAACTTCTCCCTTCTTTTCTTTTTCCTTTTCCTTTTCTTGTTCACCCCTTTCCTTTTATTTTATTTTTACCCTCTCTTCCCCTTACCTTTTTTCTTTCCCATTTGCCCTCTTTTATTTTTTTTATCAATGTTCTCCCTTTTTCTCTTTTTTTTTCTCATGTTTTCTATCTATATTTCTTCTCTCCTTCTCTCCTATCTCCTCCATTTTTACTATAATTCTCTTACAACATTATAGTTCTTAATACTTCATATTCTCATCCAAAGTCACATGTTACTTTTACAGAGCATTCAAAAACAAGAATAAGGTGTTAGCCTTATTAAAGCATTAATAATAACCTAAAAAAACACATCAATGAACCAATAACAATGTTTTTCTTTGTCCACTGTCAATGTAGGAAGACTTCAATCTACTAATCACATTATATATTTAATCTTTAAACTCTAGTCATCAACATTGGGGATATAGGGTGGGCACTTTCTTAATATAGGGCCATATTCTATTAGCTGCTTGCAAATGCCTCAAACTCACAAATTTTGCTGCAGGTGTTTTTTTTATGTTTAGATATAGTCTATTGATCCCAACTCGCAAATTCTGACCCAGCACTAAGGTCTCTCCAAGTTCCCCTCAGCATTAACACACTGCTCTGCGCTCAAATCGGGTATACCAGTAAGGGAGCTAGCATTAATGTAAAAAAGTGATCTTTTTTTTTCGTCATCAAAGAATTTAGACCTGGGGTGGGGCTGGAATGACGTGGAACGAAGTGCGACACAGGCCTCAATGAAAAGCGGGAAAATGATTGACAGGTGGGGATAATAAAGCTGCATTCCACACACCCATGCGTTGACTGTGTTGTAGATTCTTCCAAAGTAGCACGCAGGTCCCAGAGTTGGTGGTTGGTTCTAGAGAGAGAGAGTAGGCGAATTTGCAAAGTAGGATCTTACGGTTTTATTCCTTTTCATTATTATAAATACTATTTTACACTTAAATTATGATTACACATATATACTGATTACACATAATACAAATACACATAGAGTAAATCACACACATAGATACACTTAGAGACAGGTCAACACATACACCCCGCCCCCCTCCCCACCCTATACCCCCCACCCTATAACCCAACAGTTAGCAATTACACATAAAACAAACATTTTTTTTCCATCACAAATATATACACCAATACTTTTTTCTGTTATCCTTATTTTACTTTTGGTATTCATATGGAGGGAGGGGAGAGCAGGGGAGATGAGTGGAGAAGATGGGAGGAGAAGAGGAGGAGAGGTGAGGAGGAAAGAGAGGAGGACACGGGGAGTATTGGAGAGGAGGAAGAGAGTGGAGGAGAGGAGGTGGAGGCAGTGGAGGAGGTTGAGGAGGAGGTGGCGGTGGTAGAGGAGAAGGTGAGGAGGAGGAGGTGGTGGAGGAGGTTGTGGAGGAAGAGGAGGAGGGGGAGGAGGGGGAGGCGGTGGAGCAGATTGAGGATGCGGTAGAGGAAGAGGTGAGTGGAGGAGGAGATGGGAGAAAGTGTAGCGGGGGTGTGTGGGTGAGCAGGTGCCCATATTGATAGACACATCATTCTCATGGTCAGGTGGGGAGAGGTTTGATACCAGGGGGCCGGAGAGGCAATGAGGGACAGACCCCAGGGACAGTTGGGGGAGGACAGGATTCCCACCCACAGTCAGGAGGGCAAGAGGCTGGGGGCAGGCACAGGGCCCCGGGATATGTTGGTACTCCTGCGGGCCATCCTTGAGTGGCCCTCTGTCCTGTAAGGGGGTAGGGAAATTAGGCCCGGGCCTAGGGCCCAGGCATGGAAGGAGGTAGCAGCTGAGGTAAAAGCTGTGGGCATGGCGGAAAGGAATGTGAGGTCTGTAAAGCACAGGTTCAATGGCGTCAGGGTCCTGGTGAGGAGGAAGATGGCCAAGGAGATGGCCTCAGCAACAAGTGGTGGTGACACAGTGACTTTCACCTACAATGAGTTGGAGAGGGACCTCAGGGACCTACTGAGCCCGGTGCCTGACACAGGAGCTTCAGGCCTGGTGGCCCAGCAGGATCCAGCCTCCACGTCAGGTGAATATCACTTACACCAACATGCCACCACATGTACATCACACACACTACACATGTACAGGATGACCAACAAGGACACTGACATGTCAGCTTCATGGAATATACAAGGGATAGATGGATCAGTCATGCGTCATTAAATCAATGAGGCTGACAAATCACACTCTTCAGTGGGCACAACAACAGTAATCAACCAATAGCCAGTCCATGTATGGGTGTGCCCACTGCAGATTATGCAGTTACAGACTGCAGCCAGAATCAATAGAGGGATAGGAGCCAAGACCTATAAAGATCAAGAACCCAATAAAGATAACAGCTAGATAGTTACTCAGAGTTGAAGTCAAGGGGACAGTTAGCTCACTATAGGTGAGATCCACTGTGTGAAAAAGCACATTATTCTTTGTTAAAGTGATCTATTGCCTTATTGTAATTTAAATAAGAACAGTTAAGCATATGCGAGCTACGGTTTGTCTACAGACACAGAGATGATTACCAGCCTCTGCCTTAGCGAACGTTTCACATATTATGGTTTTCTTGTTTACAATAATGTAATCAGCCAGCAGTTAAACACTCAATTGACATAGAATCTTCTGTTCTGTCCCACAATGAAGAGCACTGATGATGAGGTCAATGGCCCTATAAGTGATTCTTCCAGGTTCAAGCCGAGATGTCAGATAGCTTGGAAGGAACTCAATAAAATGTTTTCTTCAACATCATTAACACATATCCCTTTCTGTTCTTGTTTCTCTTTTTCAGCTTCACAGAGGTCTGGGTTCACTGGTGAGCCAAAGGTGGCAGCGTCAGCTCCACCATAGCAGGAGTACACGGAGCAAGCCCCCGCCCAGCAGGATCCGATGCAGGGGGAGGAAGGACCAGCTCAAGCCCCGTGCCCTGGTGAGGAAGAAGAAGAGGAGGACTTCACCTGGGCAGTGAGGCCACTTGCTGGACCTCATGTCACCCCTGTGGCCTTTGACCCCACTACCCCCTCCTTCCACAGCTGCAGCTGTCACCAGGGCACACATATTGGAGGGATGACAGGGGCATGCCTCCACTTCTTCCTCCCCCCTGTGGTTCGTCTGCCTGGCTCCCACCACCAGGTCCACCCCCACCACAACCATAATGGAGTCAGGAACCCTCCCCACCGGGCCACCACCACCACCTCCGCCACTTCTCCACAACTACCAATGGGCCCTGCAGCCAGACCTCCATCCCCAACACCACCAAGACAGGCTGCTCAGGAGGAGAGGCTTGCTGTGTCCAGATAGATCCTGGCAGATCTTGGACTGTCTGCAGGGGATCCAGGCCAGTATCTCCTCCAATCACCAACAGATTATGAACAGCCTGGCAAGGTGGAATAGGGAGGAGAAGAGGCACCATCTCATGACTAAGCCGTACCTTCCCGGGCTGCTCAGGATGGAGGCGGGCCAGTTTGCCATGCTCTGGTCCTCAGCCCTGCTTCATCCACCCTAGAGGCGTCCCCGCACACCAGTAGCTCGACCACTCCTCTCCTCCCCCCATGCCTCCACCACCCCCATTGGTTGTACTGCTGCCTCTTTGGGGGATGCTTCCCCCTGCCCCCTCACCTCCAGCATCTGTGAGACTTCAACCGCACACAGGAGATTGGGGCCTGATGCTAGGTGGAGGAGGAGGTAGGGGCTGCACATATATTTGGTGCCTTCTCAACAGCATTCCTCCGTGACAATCTATTGGTCACAACGTTAACCTAATCTAGTCTGGCTACAGAGTCTTGGATCTTGGCCTATATGATGTTGATGTTTTGTATGCAGATGGCTACCTCCCATCACATGCTCCACGATCCCCTTCTCTGTGGACATGTAGGATTCTGTTGAGCATTTCACCAAATGATGGTCACTGAAGAATGTTGTTGAGAAGATATGCTGCTGTCCCTATCGTTTTTTAAGGCCTTATTTTGTAGGTGTTATTTTTTTATTTATTTTTTAGGTACAATTCAGGTCCATGAAGGTATCTTCTGCATCTGCAAGCATTGTGAAGGAAATGTATGAGGTGTAAGGTTTCCCCAGTACCTATCAGATTGACATTCCTTCAATGACAGCTCCCACAATTTTAAAGCTATCATATATTCAGATATCTAAGACATGATTGTTGTTAGCTTAAATGTAGACAAATACTGCTATGGCAGAGGACTCACAATGGCATGTTACTGACATCCAGCATTAATATCTGCACTAGTGACGCATGTGATCCTGACCTCAATATCAGTCTAAGAACTGATCCTTGGGTCTGATGTAAGTAACATTGAATCTGGCTGCTGACCTTTGTGTCCTCTCTGTACTAATGTGTATATTTCCCTATTGTTGATATCATGATTATCCTTTAGAAATGTGCTAACAGCTGTATAGCTGATGGATGAGATATCAATGTTGATTAACAATATCAGATAGAGAAGGTGATAGTACACCTTGACACAGCCAAGCATTTATTTTGTGAGATGACACAGCATTATTAATGGTCATGGCCAGTGTGTTATCCTGAGAACTAGCAAATGTTTAGTAATGCTTGCAGATAGGAATCAGGTAAGTTGGTATATTACTACAGTTACAGTATTTAGCACTGTTCTGTACATGCATGTTTACATTTTTTTTATCTTCCACCGCCTTTTTCTTTTTGACCACTTTTTTCTGATTTTTGTTTTGTCAACACACTATATGTGTGAAACTGGATTGGGTTACACAGCCCAGAAGTTGAATCATCTGTTTCATTGAGCAGATCTAGACAAGTTGTAAGTGCTATGCACATTAATGGTTTCTTCAATTAAATGGAGTGATTTGTGATGATTCTTTTTTCCCTCAGATTCCAGTTGCAGCTGCGTAGTGACCACATGGGACCCTGGTAGGTGCTATGCATCATGCTTTTTCTAGACTATGAAATTACCCCCTTTAGGCATCCCCTTTTTCCCCAAGAGCCTCTTGCCTTCCCGGGATACGCCCACACCACACCCATGATATTAATGCACAGTCTTGTCCATTTCTGATTATGGTCTGTATATGAAATAAAGCTTTGTTACACCATTCTCACTGTGTCAGTGTGTTTTCAATGGTTGGTGTTTTGGGACATCCGCATGCATCACATTAGTGTCACATTCCTATATCAGTAAACTAATGAGCACTAGTTCTATGCAATAGGTTAATACATATGATAACAATAATAATAATAATAAAAGTATTAATAATATCATAAGATATCATACAATAATATATATATAATATATAATAATAAAGGGTTAATACACATGAGAGGTCCAATTTGTGGAGTATCAACATTCCCCTGAAGGCCTGATAGGAATATGACAGGTGATAATGTGAATCCATTGATAGGTAAAAACATTTAATGGGAGGTCGCCATTTGATAATGGGTATACATCTTGGCACATGGCCACCAGCAGTGGGACTTTCCAGCATGGGTATAGTGGAGATTACCCTTGATGGAGGTGAGTTGGCTGTTGCTCCACATGCCTCTGCACAGCCTCTATGTATGTTTGTGGCCCTTCCTGATAGCTTAGAGTAGATTAGTGTGGTGTATGTTCCCTTGTTCCACTTCTGGATTGCTGCCTTGGTGAAGGGGCTTGTGTACTTCAATGAAGCTGGGAGCTATACCATGTTAGGGTCACTCTAGGTGGACAGGTCATAGCAGAGAGGTCAGACAAATCACAGTCCACTGGAGAAGGAATTGGCAACCCACTAATGTATGTTTTCCATGAAACCTTGTGGAACAGCACAGGCAGAGACATAACTAAATGTGCTGCAGTCCAAAGGGTCACAGAGAGTCGGACATGACTGAAGGACTGAGCAACATATATTTCCCTGGTACTTCATCTATGTGATGTGGCGGTGTAATTTGGCCACTATTTATTTTCCCAATGTAGATCTGATGAGTGAGATGTATATACAATTATATTTATATTACAGGGTCCACATCAAAGCCTCTGTGAGTTAGAAATGGTTAATATGGCTAGCAGTTTCATGTTTTGGTGCTGCTATTTATACAGGTAGTGTGTCTTTAACTGCTTTATGCATGTTGCAGCATGGCTTTTCATATTGGCATATGCATGACCATTCCAACATATGATGAAATCAAAAGTGTTTTAAATGACTATTTATTATTTGTGTATTGTTGTGCAAGTAACTGTAATACCTTTCATTGCTTTCCCCATAATTTAAAGTCCAGTGGTGTGTTTATATTGTATTTTACAGTGTTGAGAACTTGTTTGTAAACCCTTTGCAGGTCCTATTTGGAGGCCGTAATATTTTTGGCTACATTTGCCGTTGACGGGTTTGAATGCCAGGGCGTCCTTGGGGATTCGTAGTAATTTAATAGAGATTTGCGATCATAACATTTATGGGCTTGACAGATTAAAAGCTTAGCTGGTCCAGATTTTCACGTCCCATATGGTTTTTCAGCCTATAAACCGCACATCGCTTGTGGCTAGCTGAAAGTGGCCAAATCAATAGCCGTACGGGCTACAATTTCTAAAGTCGGAGCAATTTTATGGGGCTCTGGGTATGAAGTTTTTGATAGATTGGAAAATATATATAAAGTGTTGTTAAATATCTGAAAGCCAAAAATTCTAATGTTTATAGTCTTTTTAAGCAAAAATGATAATTTTCTAATCCCTAATGTTAAATTTAAATTAAACAGATTTTGAAGCTTAATTTCAAAGTTGGAAAAAAAAGTTTTTTTGAGTCATTATAGAATTTGGATCCTGGAGGTGTTAATTTTGGCAAAAAAAACCACAAGAATGTAACTTTTGTAAAACTATCTTAAGAACATTTCCTTTCCTTCTTGGATCAGTATCCAGTAAAGAAAGATACTTTGAAGCCCTGGTTTCCTCTTTATCATATAGGTCACTTTGAGATTATATATGGAACTAGCGACTTGCTCGTCAAAAATGACGGGGCAATAAAATTTGAAACCATGGGAATGCTGTTTAACACACAAAGTAAACCGTTTTGTACTGTGAGGGCCTTCGGTGCTCATTGCGAGCCTTGCGCTGAGTGCCTTCAGCGCTCATCGCGTGGGTCGCCGTTAGCACCTTTGGCGCTCATGCCGAGCCTCTTGTCTTGTCTATTTTTGCTCCTCTGAGCACCTTCGGCACTCATTATAAATAGAGATATATATTCATCTATATTTACTTAATCAATAATGAATTAATTATTTCTTGAATAAATTAATATACTTTACCTATTTGTAATTAATATTTTCAGCAATTAATAGTCTGAAGAGCTAACAATCTGTTTATATTTTCCGTCACCATACAATGTACAGAATCGGTGTTAGTGCTCTGATGATAAAGTGTAATGAATGTCCCAACTGTGCATTCTAAATTGTTTGTGTGCGTGAGATAAATCCGTTGGTGTAGTTGTATAAAGCGCCATTGTTGATTGGTAATGTTATTAATGTGTTACGCTTCTCGCATATATTTTCCATATTTTGTAATAGTGTATTTTGTATTTTGTTTGTTGTTGTGTGAAAGTGCTACATGTGGTTTGCGTGGTCCGGGGTCTTGTAGCCTCGGTGGCCATTTTTTCTTCTCGCTTAGGAGACTTTTGTGTGGTGAAAGTCGTTGAAATCGCATTTAAATCGAGTGGCACTTCACTCCCAGACGTCCTGGCTGTTCCCCCATGCTGTGGGCGATGTTTTTGTTCTATTTCTTTTTAATTTTTGTGTGTTTTTATTGTTTTTTAGTTGGCGGCTCAGCCGTTAACCTCGTACTTTTGCTCTGTTGTCTCGTAAAGCCCCATGGTAAAGCGCTACACGTTTGGCAGTGTTTTGCACGGTCCGGGGTCGCGTAGCCTCATTTTCTTTTTTCGGCTGCAATTTTTTTTCTCGCTTAGCCGATTTTTGTGTGGTGAAAGTCGTTGAAATCGGCTTAAATTCATGTTGCACCTAACTCCCAGACGTCCGGCCTGTTCCCCCATGCCGGAGTGTGTGTTTTAGTGTGTGGGTTTTCTTGGGTGTAGGTTTTTTTGGATGCAAGTCTGCGTATCTATGTGTTGGTTTTAATGTGTGAATCTATGTGTATTTCTTGTGTGTGCATATATTTATGTGTCACGTCTGCTTGTATGCACGTGTCTTTGTGAAAATGTAAGTGACCCTCTGTGCATGTCAATGACCTTGTGTCTTTGGTGTGGGTGTCTTTTTGTATGTCATTCATTGTGTTGATATGTCTTAGTTTGTGAAAGTGTGAGTTACACTGTGTCTGTGCCTTTGTGTGTTTTTTTTTCTGTTGAGTGTCTCTTTGTGTGGCAGTGTGTTTATGTGTGACTCACGGTCTGTATTTCCCAGTTTATGGGTATTTGTGTCTGTGTATGGCCTAGTTAAGAGTATGTGTGCGCTTATACTGGCTGTTGGCATACTTGTGTATTTTGTCTTATCTGGGCATCCATGTGCGTACGTGTGTGTATATTTGGGTCTAAGAATGATGTTTGTATACGAAAGTGGTTTGTTGCATGTATGTCTGTATGGACAACAGGAAGAATGTTATGAGTCTGGATGTAAGTCTCTTCCCCCCTTCCCTCCCATGTTTCCCTCCACCTTCCCTCCCCTGTGCCTCGCCACTCTGCCTCCCCTGTGTCTCTTTCTCCCTCTCCCCACTCCTGTGTCTTATTCTCCCTCTCCCCTCCCCTGTGTCTCCTTCTCCCTCTCCCTCTCCCCTCCCCTTTGACTCTTCCCCCACCCTCCCCTGTGTCTTTTCCCCCACCCTCCCCTGTGTCTCTTCCCCACTCTCCCTCCGGTGTCTTCCTCCATCCTCTGTGTCTTCCTCACCCTCTCCCCTGTGTCTTCCACCCCCTCCCCCTCTCCCTCATGTCTTCCTCCCCCTCTCCCCTGTGTCTTCCTCCCCCCTTTTCCCTCTTTTGTATGGACTTAGGAAGTACTGGTAAGTGTGTACGATCCCATAGAGCATTACGCACTCACCAGAATTATTTTAGTTGATATGTGTGTTTATATATGTTGACATAAGTAACAGTATTGTTTATAGGAAGAAAGGAATAGGACACACGTAAGAGTGTTATATGTATATGGGCCTAAGAGTGTTCTGTGTACCTGTGTGGACCTACAGTATTTAAATAACGGTGTGTGGGTGTACCTGAAAGTTTAGTTGACTAGACCTAAGTAAGACTTCTTGTGTGTAAGAAAACCTAAGAACAAGTATTTTGCGTGTATACTTATGTAGGAGTGTTTGCGTGTGTCCCTAACAGGGTTTTGTGGGGGGATTAATCTAAGCAGGAGTGTTCTCTGAGTGGACATTAGTACAATATTGTATCTCTTTGAGTGTACCTAGGTAACAGTCTTCTCTATATGTATGTGTGTGTGCCGATGGGAAAACTTCCCTTGCAGCCAATCACCATTTCAAATCAGGCTTTATTCAGACACAAAACATATTTTTTTAATTTAGCTAATGTGACAAGTGTGACTTTTACAGAAAGGCTCAGTGAAAAGTTTTAAAATAAATATATGTCTGCCCTGGGTTACAGATGAGCTCTCGTTTGGGTCTCTTTAGGACTCTTACTTAATGAAAGACCTCAACCAATCCTAATTACTTATGTTACCAATCACTCTTCTATGTCCTTGCTTCTATGTACCTGACCCACTTACATTCGGTAATCCGGTTATTTGCAGGGTTACCAGGCATGTTGATCAAGCTACTTATTACACAGTCATATCACATACTCAAAAGTAGACAATGAGCAGAAACAGGTAAGGGTACTGGGACAGCATGATCTGGGGTAAGGGGTATTGGGATAGCAGCGTGATTGAACAAGTCATCAACCAAAACAAAATTTGAAGTTGTTTCACTACAAATACAATTAAGACTTGGTCCACTAAATATCCAGCAAAACTATCTGTAAGAAAAAGAAAATAATACAGGTCAAGAAAAAAAAAAAAAACATAGCAAAAAACACAAACCAGCTTTTGTAATGAAATCAGTCTACCTGCTCTCCATTCACCCAGTCACATAAGGCGACTTCATACATGGCAAACAAAACAATTATTCTTATTTCATATCCCAGTAAGATTATGAGGGGATCCCAATTACTATTTCCTCAATTACTAGTAGTCTTGAATGGAACACACATTCAGCCCTAACCACTAAACTCCAACACGTAACCTAATCCCACCCCCCTAACTATTACTCTAACTCTTAAACCTAACCCTAACCAAACCCTTACCCTAACCCCTACCCTCACTCAAACCCCTACCCTCATGCTAACCTTTACCCTCACACTGCCCCCTACCCTCACCCTAAACAAACTCTTACCCTAACCCCTACCCTCACTCTAACCCCAACCCTCATGTTAACCTCTACCCTCAAAACAAACTTAAGGGGACCAGTGAGTCAGGCCTAGGGTATAGGCGGTTGTTAGTGATAGTAAGAAATATGCCTAGCATGTATAATATAAGTGGAAGGGGATAAACAACATAATTACCATTGGCAGAGTAAATTGACAAACAAATTAACTTGAGAAATAGGACAGAACACCTTTAATTCCAATGGTAATGATTACCCAAAGAACATCCAAAAATTGTCACAGAAAATAATTAGAATTACACACCATTGATATATAAATAAAATATAACTAGAGATGTCGCGAATAGTTCGCCGGCGGACTGTTCCCGGCGAACATAGCATGTTCGCATTCGCTGCAAACTGCGAACATATGCGATGTTCGATCCGCCCCTTATACTTTATCATTGAGCAAACTTTGACCCTGCAACTCACAGTCAGCAGACACATTCCAGCCAATCAGCATCATAACCTGCCTTCCAGACCCTTCTAACTCATGGACAGCAGCCATTTTGGAATCATAACTAACTTGCAGTCTTACTGAGAGGAGGGAGAGTGTAGTTGATGCTGATTGAATAGGGAAATCAATAGCTAGGCAAGTTTATTCAGTGTCCAGTGCAGTGCTGAAGGACTCATCAGATCTCTGCTGTAAACACAGCACCCCAAAAAACCCTTTTTAGGGCTATAACATCTTTTTTTTTTTGTTTGTTTTTTTCTGTCTAATCTAACTTCATTTGCCTGTGTGTGAGTCAGGCTCACAGCTTATACTATGTGTGCACAGTGCAACCAATACAATCTTGTTTACTAGTTTTCTACTTTAAAAAAAAAAAAAAACTTTTATTTTGTTAAATCTTAGTTCATTTGCCTGACCACCAATCTAAGTTCATTTGCCTGACCACTAGCCAGTGTGTGTGTCAGGCTTACAAGTACTGTGCCAGAGAGCATGTTGTGTGCATGCTTGAGCTCCACACAAAAGGCTTTATAGGGTCTTAGTCCCTCAAATACAAGTTTTATTTTAACACCTTTCTGTTTATAAGCACTTTGTGCTCGGTGTTTTTCATTTTTGGGAGTTTTTGTGGTTTTTTTCTTAGTTTAATTTAAGTTTTAGTTTTCTGGGAGTTAGGCTCAGCTCTCTATCCCAGGAGAGTGAGCTGTCTCCTGGATACTTTGCCACACCCCTCCCTTAGCACTTCACCTTCACTCCTGAAACTTTTTTTACTTTGACTTTTTTTTAAAGTTTTTCAGGTTTTGTTAAAGTTTTGTTTGTTTGGTGTTGGGTTTTATGTTTTGGGGGGAGAGAAGACAAGTAACATCTTTGTAGGCAGTGGGGGGGAAAAGGATTTGAAGTTTTGTTTAAAAGGCTTTTTTTAACATCTGACACAGAGACACAGAGGGGTTAAAAAGCCTCTGTGTTCTCTGTGTTGTTTTAATTAGACACCTTGCAACAGGCCATTAACCCTTCCACTGCCAAGCATCGTCTCTCTCTCTCCCTTAGTTTTGTCTTTTTTTTTTTTTTCACACCTATATATTTTTAAAAAGAAAACAATAGAAAATCATAAAACAAAAAATAAAAATAAATAAAACAAATAAACTAAAAAAAAAAGGGTCTAAACATGAGGGATAAGACCATCAAGAAGCCTCAGGGGTCAAAAGGGGGAATAATGGCCCCTGAAAATCCTAGCTGCAGCACTGCACAGCATAGGCCCCAGGCAGATAAGGCAGCCCCAGCTCCTGGTGGTTCTGCCAGCAGACCTACCCCTGTGGCTAATACCTGGTCACAGGTGGTTTCTGCTGGCCCCAGTAATACCACCGCTGGGGCTGAGGGGCAGATCACTAGGAAGAATGGGGTTAAATGTCAGATGTCTGGGGTCTACAGCATTGATATCTATCTGCGTGCTGCAGCTAATGTCATCAGCCCCTCTGTTATAGTAGCAGCCAGCAAAATGTACGGGAAAGCAGTTTTCTTTACCAGTACGCTGGCTGCTGCTCACATTCTTATACAGAGAGGCATCACAGTGGGGGGATTATATGTCCCAATAGAACCCCTGGAAGGGTTGGGCACAAAAGTAACACTCTCTAATGTGCCCCCCTTCCTACCAGACTCCCTCCTGCGCCCCCACCTGCTAACCCTAGGAGAAGTAAAAACACCATTTATTAAAACTCCCCTGGGGTGCAGAGAGAGAGCACTACGTCATGTGCTCTCTTTCAAGAGGCAGGTACAAATGTGCCTGCCTCAGGGCGCAGAAAACATAGAGGGGTCTTTTGGGGTTCCATTTGAGGGGGTGCTCTACAGGATTTTTTACACCACTACATAGGTGCAGTGCTATCATTGCAAGGGGTTGGGGCATACACGTAGGAATTGTCCTAATGTAAAGCATCATGCCCCAGCCCCAGCAAATGGCACCTCCGTCAGTACAGCACCCATCCCCGCTGAGCCCATAACAGCGGGGACCTCAAGGGTCATAGCCCCCCCACAGAGCTCAGGCAAGGAGGCCGTTCCTCAAGCTACCACCACGGCCTCCAAACCCTCTTCTTCCCCAAAAAAGCCATCTGTGTCTGTGGTCTCCAGCAAGACTGTAGACACGGGGAAAAAAGGGAAGAATGTCACCGGTCCTCCCAGTGTCAAAGCTGCATCTCCCAAGTCCCAATCTGCCCCCACCATAATTACATCAGTTAGTGTGGGGGCACAGTGTAAGCAGAGGGCTAATAAGCCCTCTGCAGGGGAGGCAGCTAGTGGCAGCTCCTCTTCCAGGAGTGACGTCCCCAGGAAGAGGAAGCATAAAACCAACAGGGAGGTTACTGATAAGTGGGAAGTGCTCTATAGTGGAGCACCTCCCTCTAAAAGCAAGAAGAGGAACAAAACATCACCTCCTCATCCGGTGACATTGTCTGGCCCGGTTATTAAGCTCAGACAGCCGGTGCCAGACCACACATCTCTCTCTCCAGACCCTATAGGGGTAAATGGGGAAAAGGGTCTCAAGGAAAAGCAGGGGCAAGAGGGTCTCCCAAGTGAGGCAGGGGTAGACAAGAAAGATCAGGTTCTGCCTCTGGCCTTTGAGGGGGGTCCCAACAAAGCCCCTGCTGAATGGGTAGTCAGTGTCCCTGAGGTGCTGAGCTTCAAGGGCACCAGTCAGTCTCCTCCTCCAGTGTCACTCTCTAGTGACGTACCTCGGGCTTTGTTAGAGCCCCAGGCCGAGTCACTACTGGAGGGGGGGAATATAGGCATGACCCCCATTCAGGACCCCATGGATTTGTCTGTCAGGGGGGATGTGGCACAAGGGGAAGTGGAAATAGGGGAGGGTGATAAAACAGGTTTTCCTGTTAACATCACGGGAGAGCCTGTCTACCCTACTCAGCCGTCCACTGACCCTAACATCAGTGCCACCCAAGCTGAGCAAGCAGTGGTGGAACTGGCAGAGGAGGCATATAAAGCCTCCAAGGCTTCCATTAAGGAAGCCATGCCAGCCACTGCTGTCCAGCCAGCAACCCCTGAATGCACTCCTGAAGCTACAGGGGTGCAGCAGCAATCCAAGGTTCCATTATTTACCTTGAAGGGTGCTAAAGGGACTCCTTCTGTATCATCTAAGAGGGGGTCCCTGAGAATAAAGCTGAAGAAACTGACTCCAGCAGGGGCGGATGGAGTAAAAGCCCTCAGCCAAGAGGAGCCCAGGGGTGACCCACTAGAAGGAATATCAGATTCTGGGTGGGTTATCCCTGTCAAGGAAATAGATCTATTCCTTGAGAGCACCCTTCATGGACAAAAGAAAAGGAAGGTGCGGCTGGCCTTGGAGAGGTGGAAGAATATGTCGTTTATTCTCCACTCTCTCCAGCAATATCTAGTGGTCAGCACTAGGGCCAAGAATTCTGGAAATGCGGAGCATCTCCGCGTCCGGAAATTCTATAAAATGTGCGTGTCCTATCAGCAGTCTCAAGGGTCTGAGGAAGGCACAATTCCTGACACGCAGTAATGGCTTTGCACATCAGCACGCTAAATACCAATGGCTGTCAAGACAGTTTCCGCAGGTTCCAGGTACTCTCCTATTTATATCAGGGAGGGTACTCTGTGAGCTTCCTGCAGGAAACTCACACCACTCCAGAGGCTGAGGCCTCGTGGCAACTGGAGTGGAGAGGCAGGGTCTTCTTCAGCCACTTCACATCGGCGTCATGTGGAGTGGTGACCCTGTTCTCAGAGTCTTTTCAACCAGAGCTGCTGCTTGTGAAAGCTGTTATCCCAGGCCGTCTAATCCACCTCCGGGTCCGAGAGCAGGGTAGCATCATTAACCTAGTTAATATATATGCCCCTGCTGGAGGGCCCGAGAGAGTGAGGTTCCTCGCCAGACTGTCCCAGTTTTTGGAGACGGTTGACGCAGATGAGTGTTTGGTACTCGGGGGTGATTTCAATTGCACCCTCGACGCTCTGGACCGGAATAGTCCAGAGCCGTACCCGCCTTCTGCGTCAGCGCTGCGGGAGATCATCGCCCGCTTCTCCCTGGAGGACATCTGGCGAGAGGAGAACCCAGGGGCATCAGACGGTTTCACCTACGTCAGGGTGAGAGCCGGTCTGGTGTCCCACTCCCGGATCGACAGACTATATATATCTAGTCACTATATGTCACAAGTCGGTTCTTGTGCCATTAGGCTGGCTCCGTTCACAGACCACAACTGTGTGTCTGTGACGGTGGCGCTAACGCCAACAGCGCCACGAGCCGCCTATTGGCACTTCAACAATGCTTTGTTGAAGGACCAGGGGCTCGTGACATTGATCCGGGAGTTTTGGACAGACTGGAGGGGTTGCAAGGGGGACTTTGCCACGTTAAAACTGTGGTGGGACGTGGGCAAGGTTCATTTGCGACTTCTGTGTCAGGAATATACCAAGGGTGCGAGTGGGCAGCGCAAAGCTGAGTTGGAGTCACTCCGGGGGGAGGTACTCCATCTGGAGCAGAGGCTGTTCACTTGTAGGGACCAATCCCTGCAGAGCGAGTATGTAGAGAGGAAGGGTGTCCTCTGTGACCTGGAACGACACCAGGCCAAGGGGGCATACGTGCGCAGCCGCTTAGGTTTTCTCAAAGATCTAGACCGCGGCTCGCGCCTCTTCTACTCACTGGAGAAAAAGGGGGGTAACAGTAGGCACATCACCTGTCTTCTAGATGAAGACAGTGCCCCCCTTACAGATCCGGAGAGTATCCGGGATAGAGCCCGGAACTTTTATAAAGATCTTTACTCTCCGGATCCCATTTCTCCAGACGCCTGCAGGGTGCTATGGGAGGGGCTCCCCACAGTCAGTGAGGGTGTAAGAGAGCGGCTTGATATACCACTATCTTTTCAAAAGCTCTCTGAAGCCCTCCGTGCCATGTCCTGTGAGAAGTCTCCAGGACTGGACGGACTGACTGTAGAGTTTTTCCAATTTTTCTGGGAGACTCTGGGACCTGATTTCCATCTGGTCCTTGGGGAAGCCCTGGAGACCGGGGAGATGCCCCTGTCTGGTCGCAGGGCAGTACTTGCCCTGCTGCCCAAAAAGGGGGATCTCCGGCTTATTAAGAACTGGCGACCGGTCTCTCTGCTCAGCACGGACTACAAGATTGTAGCTAAAGCCATCTCGCTTAGACTTGGGTCTGTGCTGGCAGAATTGGTTCACCCTGACCAGTCCTATGCGATCCCGGGCCGGACTATTTTTGATAGTATCTTTCTGGTCCGGGATCTATTGCATTATTCTCGCAGGACTGGTCTGTCACTCGCCTTTCTCTCTTTAGATCAAGAGAAGGCGTTTGACAGGGTGGACCATGGTTACCTCATAGCCACTCTGCAAGCGTACGGCTTTGGCCCACAGTTTGTGGGCTTTATAAGAACGCTGTACGCCTCTGCAGAGTGTTTACTTAAAATCAATTGGTCCCTAACAGCACCTTTGGTATTTGGACGAGGGGTGCGTCAAGGATGTCCCTTGTCTGGACAGTTATATGCACTGGCCATTGAGCCTTTCCTCTGCCTACTGAGGAAAAGGCTCACAGGGCTGGTGCTAAAAGATCCAGACATGCGGATTGTCCTTTCAGCTTATGCTGACGATGTGCTCCTCGTGGCCCAGGATCCAGTTGATCTTGAGCTGGCAAAACAGTGCCAGGAGGTATATTCCGCTGCCTCCTCCGCTCAGATCAACTGGTCCAAATGCACAGGCCTTTTAGAGGGTAATTTACAGGTAGACTCTTTGCCTCCCACGTTTCGTGACATCACGTGGGAGGCAGATGTCATTAAATATCTGGGGGTCTACCTGTCCGCTGCGGACGCTTCCGTCCCAGACAACTGGAGGGAGTTAGAGGGCAGTGTCCTCTCTCGTCTGGGACGATGGAGGGGTCTAGCAAAAATGCTTTCCCTTAGGGGGCTGACTCTAGTGGTGAATCAGCTGGTGGCTTCTCAGATCTGGCACCGGCTGATTTGTCTGAGTCCGACCCCCGAGATTGTCACCAATATCCAGAGGAATTTGTTAGATTTCCTCTGGATGGGAAGGCATTGGGTCTCTGCAGGGGTGGCAAGTCTGCCTTTGGTGGAGGGTGGACAGGGAGTAGTTTGTGTGTGCTCCCAGTTGTCCACCTTCCGCCTTCAGTACCTGCAGAGATACCTATATGCAGATCCCTCTCCGCAGTGGTGCGCACTGGCATCCAGCTTTTATCGCCAGTTGCGCAACCTGGGGTATGACAGGCAATTATATCTGATCAGGCCCGAGGGGTTTGGGAGAGACCTCTCTGTGTTGCCGGCATACTACCAGGAAACCCTCAAGGCCTGGAGCATGGTCTCCGTGACCAGGCAGGGCGTGCCTTTGGGGGATGAAATATTCACGGAGCCCCTGCTATTTAATCCAGCAGTGGGGGCTCCAATGTTACAGTCCCCCAGTATCATCCGCCGCCTTAGTCATGCACGGATGACCCGAGTCGGGGATCTCTTGGAATACGGGCGTTCTGATTGGGTGTCACCCCAGGAGCTTGCGCTCCGTTTGGGATATGTGACGCCCAAAGTCTCAGGGCGCTTGCTCCAGGAGATTAGGGATGCCATCTCCCCCGACTCGCGCACCTTCCTTCGCGGGGCTTTGCAGGCCGGAGTGCCACATGCACCTTTCAACACCCCTGCTCCGGCTGTTTGCATTGGACACAAGCCCCGTGTTTCCCCTCAGGCTCCTCCTGTCCCCAACCTCTCGAAGTTGAGGGACATACCCTCGGCATGCTTTCGCGGCATGCCGAGGAAGAGCTTATATTCTCTCGTGCTCCATACAGTGCACTTCCTTGCCCTCGTGACCCGTCCCGATACCATCTGGAGGCGGGTCCTACCAGCTGACGAGGGCAAGAGGGGACTTTATTCTGATTTAGTTCCACGACCCACCGGGGACTTGAGTTGGAGAGTGCTCCATGGTGCACTGAGCACGGGAGAGTACTTAGCTAAATTCACGGACTCTCCCTCCACTTGTCCATTCTGTGGCAAGGGAGAGTCCGTGTATCATATTTATTTTAGTTGCGCCAGACTGCAGCCCCTCTTGTCACTCTTGAGGGGCCTCCTCCTGCAGTTCTGGCTGCATTTCTCCCCTCACATTTTTATTTTTGGGCGCCCAGTGTCCCGGGGTAATAAGGCCAGGGACCTCCTCGTCAACCTGCTCCTGGCATTAGCCAAATTGGCTATATATAAGTCTAGGAAGCAGTGTTTGATAGGGGGGGTTCCCTTGTCACCTGAGGCCATGTTCCGGGTGCTGGTGCGCTCCCGTATCCGGGCAGAGTACCACCTGGCTTTGTCCACTGGGGGAATGGATGAGTTTGTCTCCCAGTGGGCTGTAGATGGTGTGCTCTGCTCGGTATCCCCCCATTCGGTTTCTTTTTCTCTTAACCTCCTAAAATGATTTTTATTTAGTTTACAGATCATGTTTCTCATAATGTCAAAATACACTGTGCCAGAGAGCATGTTGTGTGCATGCTTGAGCTCCAAACAAAAGGCTTTTTAGGGTCTTAGTCCCTCAAATACAAGTTTTATTTTAACACCTTTCTGTTAATAAGCACTTTGTGCACGGTGTTGTTCATTTTTGGGAGTTTTTGTGTTTTTTTTCTTAGTTTAATTTAAGTTTTAGTTTTCTGGGGGTCAGGCTCAACTCTCTATCCCAGGAGAGTGAGCTGTCTCCTGGATACTTTGCCACACCCCTCCCTTAGCACTACACCTTCACTCCTGGAGCTTTGTTACTTTGACTATTTTTCTTTTAAAAAGTTTATTAGGTTTTGTTGAAGTTTTGTTTGTTTGGTGTTGGGTTTTATGTTTTGGGGGAGAGAAGACAAGTAACATCTTTGTAGGCAGTGGGGGGGAAAACAATTAGAATTTTTGTTGAAAAGGCTTTTTTTTAACATCTGACACAGAGACACAGAGAGGTTAAAAAGCCTCTGTGTTCTCTGTGTTGTTGCAATTAGACACCTTGCAACAGGCCATTAACCCTTCCACTGCCAAGCATCACCTCTCTCTCTCTCCCTTAGTTTTGTCTCCCTTAGTTTTGTCTTTTTGTTTCTTTTTCCCACTTTTATATTTAAAAAAAAAGAAAACAGTAAAAAATCATAAAACAAAAAATAAAAATAAATAAAACAAATAAACTAAAAAAAAAATGGTCTAAACATGAGGGATAAGACCACTAAGAAGCCTCAGGGGTCAAAAGGGGGAATAATGGCCCCTGAAAATCCTAGCTGCAGCACTGCACAGCATAGGCCCCAGGCAGATAAGGCAGCCCCAGCTCCTGGTGGTTCTGCCAGCAGACCTACCCCTGTGGCTAATACCTGGTCACAGGTGGTTTCTGCTGGCCCCAGTAATACCACCGCTGGGGCTGAGGGGCAGATCACTAGGAAGCATGGGGTTAAATGTCAGATGTCTGGGGTCTACAGCATTGATATCTATCTGCGTGCTGCAGCTAACGTCATCAGCCCCTCTGTTATAGTAGCAGCCAGCAAAATGTACGGGAAAGCAGTTTTCTTTACCAGTACGCTGGCTGCTGCTCACATTCTTGTACAGAGAGGCATCACAGTGGGGGGATTATATGTCCCAATAGAACCCCTGGAAGGGTTGGGCACAAAAGTAACACTCTCTAATGTGCCCCCCTTCCTACCAGACTCCCTCCTGCGCCCCCACCTGCTAACCCTAGGGGAAGTAAAAACACCATTTATTAAAATTCCCCTGGGGTGCAGAGAGAGAGCACTTCGTCATGTGCTCTCTTTAAAGAGGCAGGTACAAATGTGCCTGCCTCACGGTGCAGAAAACATTGAGGGGTCTTTTGGGGTTCCATTTGAGGGGGTGCTGTACAGGATTTTTTACAGCACTACGGAGGTGCAGTGCTATCATTGCAAGGGGTTGGGGCATACACGTAGGAATTGTCCTAATGTAAAGCATCATGCCCCAGCCCCAGCAAATGGCACCTCCGTCAGTACGGCACCCATCCCCGCTGAGCCCATAACAGCGGGGACCTCAAGGGTCATAGCCCCCCCACAGAGCTCAGGCAAGGAGGCCGTTCCTCAAGCCACCACCACGGCCTCCAAACCCCCTTCTTCCCCAAAAAAGCCATCTGTGTCTGTGGTCTCCAGCAAGACTGCAGACACGGGGAAAAAAGGGGAAGAATGTCACCGGTCCTCCCAGTGTCACAGCTGCATCTCCCAAGTCCCAATCTGCCCCCACCATAATTACATCAGTTAGTGTGGGGGCACAGTGTAAGCAGAGGGATAATAAGCCCTCTGCAGGGGAGGCAGCTAGTGGCCGGACGTCATTCTATAAAATGTGCGTGTCCTATCAGCAGTCTCAAGGGTCCGAGGAACTCACAATTCCTGACACGCAGTAATGGCTTTGCACATCAGCACGCTAAATACCAATGGCTGTCAAGACAGTTTCCGCAGGTTCCAGGTACTCTCCTATTTATATCAGGGAGGGTACTCTGTGAGCTTCCTGCAGGAAACTCACACCACTCCAGAGGCTGAGGCCTCGTGGCAACTGGAGTGGAGAGGCAGGGTCTTCTTCAGCCACTTCACATCAGCGTCATGAGGAGTGGTGACCCTGTTCTCAGAGTCTTTTCAGCCAGAGCTGCTGCTTGTGAAAGCTGTTATCCCAGGCCGTCTAATCCACCTCCGGGTCCGAGAGCAGGGTAGCATCATTAACCTAGTTAATATATATGCCCCTGCTTGAGGGCCCGAGAGAGTGAGGTTCCTCGCCAGACTGTCCCAGTTTTTTGAGACGGTTGACGCAGATGAGTGTTTGGTACTCGGGGGTGATTTCAATTGCACCCTCGACGCTCTGGACCGGAATAGTCCAGAGCCGTACCCGCCTTCTGCGTCAGCGCTGCGGGAGATCATCGCCCGCTTCTCCCTGGAGGACATCTGGCGAAAGCAGAACCCAGGGGCATCAGACGGTTTCACCTACGTCAGGGTGAGAGCCGGTCTGGTGTCCCACTCCCGGATCGACAGACTATATATATCTAGTCACTATATGTCACAAGTCGGTTCTTGTGCCATTAGGCTGGCTCCGTTCACAGACCACAACTGTGTGTCTGTGACGGTGGCGCTAACGCCAACAGCGCCACGAGCCGCCTATTGGCACTTCAACAATGCTTTGTTGAAGGACCAGGGGCTCGTGACATTGATCCGGGAGTTTTGGACGGACTGGAGGGGTTGCAAGGGAGACTTTGCCACGTTAAAACTGTGGTGGGACGTGGGCAAGGTTCATTTGCGACTTCTGTGTCAGGAATATACCAAGGGTGCGAGTGGGCAGCGCAAAGCTGAGTTGGAGTCACTCCAGGGGGAGGTACTCCATCTGGAGCAGAGGCTGTTCACTTGTAGGGACCAATCCCTGCAGAGCGAGTATGTAGAGAGGAAGGGTGTCCTCTGTGACCTGGAACGACACCAGGCCAAGGGGGCATACGTGCGCAGCCGCTTAGGTTTTCTCAAAGATCTAGACCGCGGCTCGCGCCTCTTCTACTCACTGGAGAAAAAGGGGGGTAACAGTAGGCACATCACCTGTCTTCTAGATGAAGACAGTGCCCCCCTTACAGATCCGGAGAGTATCCGGGATAGAGCCCGGAACTTTTATAAAGATCTTTACTCTCCGGATCCCATTTCTCCAGACGCCTGCAGGGTGCTATGGGAGGGGCTCCCCACAGTCAGTGAGGGTGTAAGAGAGCGGCTTGATATACCACTATCTTTTCAAAAGCTCTCTGAAGCCCTCCGTGCCATGTCCTGTGAGAAGTCTCCAGGACTGGACGGACTGACTGTAGAGTTTTTCCAATTTTTCTGGGAGACTCTGGGACCTGATTTCCATCTGGTCCTTGGGGAAGCCCTGGAGACCGGGGAGATGCCCCTGTCTGGTCGCAGGGCCGTACTTGCCCTGCTGCCCAAAAAGGGGGATCTCCGGCTTATTAAGAACTGGCGACCGGTCTCTCTGCTCAGCACGGACTACAAGATTGTAGCTAAAGCCATCTCGCTTAGACTTGTGTCTGTGCTGGCAGAATTGGTTCACCCTGACCAGTCCTATGCGATCCCGGGCCGGACTATTTTTGATAGTATCTTTCTGGTCCGGGATCTATTGCATTATTCTCGCAGGACTGGTCTGTCACTCGCCTTTCTCTCTTTAGATCAAGAGAAGGCGTTTGACAGGGTGGACCATGGTTACCTCATAGCCACTCTGCAAGCGTACGGCTTTGGCCCACAGTTTGTGGGCTTTATAAGAACGCTGTACGCCTCTGCAGAGTGTTTACTTAAAATCAATTGGTCCCTAACAGCACCTTTGGTATTTGGACGAGGGGTGCGTCAAGGATGTCCCTTGTCTGGACAGTTATATGCACTGGCCATTGAGCCTTTCCTCTGCCTACTGAGGAAAAGGCTCACAGGGCTGGTGCTAAAAGATCCAGACATGCGGATTGTCCTTTCAGCTTATGCTGACGATGTGCTCCTCGTGGCCCAGGATCCAGTTGATCTTGAGCTGGCAAAACAGTGCCAGGAGGTATATTCAGCTGCCTCCTCCGCTCAGATCAACTGGTCCAAATGCACAGGCCTTTTAGAGGGTAATTTACAGGTAGACTCTTTGCCTCCCACGTTTCGTGACATCACGTGGGAGGCAGATGTCATTAAATATCTGGGGGTCTACCTGTCCGCTGCGGACGCTTCCGTCCCAGACAACTGGAGGGAGTTAGAGGGCAGTGTCCTCTCTCGTCTGGGACGATGGAGGGGTCTAGCAAAAATGCTTTCCCTTAGGGGGCGGACTCTAGTGGCGAATCAGCTGGTGGCTTCTCAGATCTGGCACCGGCTGATTTGTCTGAGTCCGACCCCCGAGTTTGTCACCAATATCCACAGGAATTTGTTAGATTTCCTCTGGATGGGAAGGCATTGGGTCTCTGCAGGGGTGGCAAGTCTGCCTTTGGTGGAGGGTGGACAGGGAGTAGTTTGTGTGTGCTCCCAGTTGTCCACCTTCCGCCTTCAGTACCTGCAGAGATACCTATATGCAGATCCCTCTCCGCAGTGGTGCGCACTGGCATCCAGCTTTTATCGCCAGTTGCGCAACCTGGGGTATGACCGGCAATTATTTCTGATCAGGCCCGAGTGGTTTGGAAAAGACCTCTCTGTGTTGCCGGCATACTACCAGGAAACCCTCAAGGCCAGGAGCATGGTCTCCGTGACCAGGCAGGTCGTGCCTTTGGGGGATGAAATATTCACGGAGCCCCTGCTATTTAATCCAGCAGTGGGGGCTCCAATGTTACAGTCCCCCAGTATCATCCGCCGCCTTAGTCATGCACGGATGACCCGAGTCGGGGATCTCTTGGAATACGGGCGTTCTGATTGGGTGTCACCCCAGGAGCTTGCGCTCCGTTTGGGATATGTGACGCCCAAAGTCTCAGGGCGCTTGCTCCAGGAGATTAGGGATGCCATCTCCCCCGACTCGCGCACCTTCCTTCGCGGGGCTTTGCAGGCCGGAGTGCCACATGCACCTTTCAACACCCCTGCTCCGGCTGTTTGCATTGGACACAAGCCCCGTGTTTCCCCTCAGGCTCCTCTTGTCCCCAACCTCTCGAAGTTGAGGGACATACCCTCGGCATGCTTTCGCGGCATGCCGAGGAAGAGCTTATATTCTCTCGTGCTCCATACAGTGCACTTCCTTGCCCTCGTGACCCGTCCCGATACCATCTGGAGGCGGGTCCTACCAGCTGACGAGGGCAAGAGGCCCCGGTGGAGGGAACTTTATTCTGATTTAGTTCCAAGACCCAACGGGGACTTGAGTTGGAGAGTGCTCCATGGTGCACTGAGCACGGGAGAGTACTTAGCTAAATTCACGGACTCTCCCTCCACTTGTCCATTCTGTGGCAAGGGAGAGTCCGTGTATCATATTTATTTTAGTTGCGCCAGACTGCAGCCCCTCTTGTCACTCTTGAGGGGCCTCCTCCTGCAGTTCTGGCTGCATTTCTCCCCTCACATTTTTATTTTTGGGCACCCAGTGTCCCGGGGCAATAAGGCCAGGGACCTCCTCGTCAACCTGCTCCTGGCATTAGCCAAATTGGCTATATATAAGTCCAGGAAGCAGTGTTTGATAGGGGGGGTTCCCTTGTCACCTGAGGCCATGTTCCGGGTGCTGGTGCGCTCCCGTATCCGGGCAGAGTACCACCTGGCTTTGTCCACTGGGGGAATGGATGAGTTTGTCTCCCAGTGGGCTGTAGATGGTGTGCTCTGCTCGGTATCCCCCCATCTGGTTTCTTTTTCTCTCCACCTCCTAAAATGATTTTTATTTAGTTTACAGATCATGTTTTTCTGATAATTTAAAAATACACTGTGCCAGAGAGCATGTTGTGTGCATGCTTGAGCTCTAAACAAAAGGCTTTTTAGGGTCTTAGTCCCTCAAATACAAGTTTTATTTTAACACCTTTCTGTTTATAAGCACTTTGTGCACGGTGTTGTTCATTTTTGGGAGTTTTTGTGGTATTTTTCTTAGTTTAATTTAAGTTTTAGTTTTCTGGGAGTCAGGCTCAGCTCTCTATCCCAGGAGAGTGAGCTATCTCCTGGATACTTTGCCACACCCCTCCCTTTGCACTTCACCTTCACTCCTGGAGCTTTTTTTACTTTGACTTTTTTTTTTAGTTTTTCAGGTTTTGTTAAAGTTTTGTTTGTTTGGTGTTGGGTTTTATGTTTTGGGGGGAGAGAAGACAAGTAACATCTTTGTAGGCAGTGGGGCGGAAAACAATTTGAAGTTTGGTTCAAAAGGCTTTTTTAACATCTGACACAGAGACACAGAGGGGTTAAAAAGCCTCTGTGTTCTCTGTGTTGTTGCAATTAGCCACATTGCAACAGGCCATTAACCCTTCCACTGCCAAACATCATCTCTCTCTCTCCCTTAGTTTTGTCTTTTTGTTTCTTTTTCACACTTATATATTTTTAAAAAGAAAACAATAGAAAATCATAAAACAAAAAATAAAAATAAATAAAACAAATAAACTAAAAAAAAAAGGGTCTAAACATGAGGGATAAGACCATTAAGAAGCCTCAGGGGTCAAAAGGGGGAATAATGGCCCCTATAAATCCTAGCTGCAGCACTGCACAGCCTAGGCCCCAGGCAGATAAGGCAGCCCCAGCTCCTGGTGGTTCTGCCAGCAGACCTACCCCTGTGGCTAATACCTGGTCACAGGTGGTTTCTGCTGGCCCCAGTAATACCACCGCTGGGGCTGAGGGGCAGATCACCAGGAAGCATGGGGTTAAATGTTAGATGTCTGGGGTCTACAGCATTGATATCTATGTGCGTGCTGCAGCTAATGTCATCAGCCCCTCTGTTATAGAAGCAGCAGTTTTCTTTACCCGTACGCTGGCTGCTGCTCACATCCTTTTCAGAGAGGCATCACAGTGGGTGGATTATATGTCCCAATAGAACCCCTGAAAGGGTTAGGCACAAAAGTAACACTCTCTAATGTGCCCCCCTTCCTACCAGACTCCCTCCTGCGCCCCCACCTGCTAACCCTAGGGGAAGTAAAAACACCATTTATTAAAATTCCCCTGGGGTGCAGAGAGAGAGCACTACGTCATGTGCTCTCTTTCAAGAGGCAGGTACAAATGTGCCTGCCTCAGGGTGCAGAAAACATAGAGGGGTCTTTTGGGGTTCCATTTGAGGGGGTGCTCTACAGGATTTTTTACAGCACTAAGGAGGTGCGGTGCTGTCGTTGCAAGGGGTTGGGGCATACACGTAGGAATTGTCCTAATGTAAAGCATCATGCCCCAGCCCGAGCGGATGGCACCTCCATCAGTACAGCACCCATCCCCGCTGAGCCCATAACAGCGGGGACCTCAAGGGTCATAGCCCCCCCACAGAGCTCAGGCAAGGAGGCCGTTCATCAAGCCACCACCACGGCCTCCAAACCCCCTTCTTCCCCAAAAAAGTCATCTGTGTCTGTGGTTTCCAGCAAGACTGCAGACACGGGGAAAAAGGGGAAGAATGTCACCGGTCCTCCCAGTGTCAAAGCTGCATCTCCCAAGTCCCAATCTGCCCCCACCATAATTACATCAGTTAGTGTGGGGGCACAGTGTAAGCAGAGGGATAATAAGCCCTCTGCAGGGGAGGCAGCTAGTGGCAGCTCCTGTTCCAGGAGTGACGTACCCAGGAAAAGGAAGCATAAAACCAACAGGGAAGTTGCTAATAAGTGGGAAGTGCTCTATAGTGGAGCACCTCCCTCTAAAAGCAAGAAGAGGAACAAAACATCTCCTCCTCATCCAGTGACATTGTCTGGCCCGGTTATTAAGCTCAGCCAGCCGGTGCCAGACCACACATCTCTCTCTCCAGACCCTATAGGGGTTAATGTGGAAAAGGGTCTGGAGGAAAAGCAGGGGCAAGAGGGTCTCCCAAGTGAGGCAGGGGTAGACAAGAAAGATCAGGTTCTGCCTCTGGCCTTTGAGGGGGGTCCCAACAAAGCCCCTGCTGAATGGGTAGTCAGTGTCCCTGAGGTGCTGAGCTTCAAGGGCACCAGTCAGTCTCCTCCTCCAGTGTCACTCTCTAGTGACGTACCTCGGGCTTTGTTAGAGCCCCAGGCAGAGTCACTACTGGAGGGGGGGAATATAGGCATGACCCCCATTCAGGACCCCATGGATTTGTCTGTCAGGGGGGATGTGGCACAAGGGGAAGTGGAAATGGGGATGGGTGATAAAACAGGTTTTCCTGTTAACATCACGGGAGAGCCTGTCTACCCTCCTCAGCCGTCCACTGACCCTAACATCGGTGCCATCCAAGCTGAGCAAGCAGCGGTGGAACTGGCAGAGGAGGCATATAAAGCCTCCAAGGCTTCCATTAAGGAAGCCATGCCAGCCACTGCTGTCCAGCCAGCTACCCCTGAATGCACTCCTGAAGCTACAGGGGTGCAGCAGCAATCCAAGGGTCCATTATTTACCTTGAAGGGCGCTAAAGGCATTCCTTCTGTATCATCTAAGAGGAGGGCCCTGAGAATAAAGCTAAGGAAACTGACTCAAGCCGGGGAGGATGGAGTAAAAGCCCTCAGCCAAGAGGAGCCCAGGGGTGACCCACTAGAAGGAACATCAGATTCTGGGTGTGTTATCCCTGTCAAGGAAATAGATCTATTCCTTGAGAGCACCCTTCATGGACACAAGAAAAGGAAGGTGCGGCTGGCCTTGGAGAGGTGGAAGAATATGTCGTTTATTCTCCACTCTCTCCAGCAATATCTAGTGGTCAGCACTAGGGCCAAGAATTCTGGGACTGCGGAGCATCTCCGTGTCCGGAAATTCTATAAAATGTGCGTGTCCTATCAGCAGTCTCAAGGGTCTGAGGAACGCACAATTCCTGACACGCAGTAATGGCTTTGCACATCAGCACACTAAATACCAATGGCTGTCAAGACAGTTTCCGCAGGTTCCAGGTATTCTCCTATTTATATCAGGGAGGGTACTCTGTGAGCTTCCTGCAGGAAACTCACACCACTCCAGAGGCTGACGCCTCGTGGCAACTGGAGTGGAGAGGCAGGGTCTTCTTCAGCCACTTCACATTGGCGTCATGTGGAGTGGTGACCCTGTTCTCAGAGTCTTTTCAGCCAGAGCTGGTGCTTGTGAAAGCTGTTATCCCAGGCCGTCTAATCCACCTCCGGGTCCGAGAGCAGGGTAGCATCATTAACCTAGTTAATATATATGCCCCTGCTGGAGGGCCCGAGAGAGTGAGGTTCCTCGCCAGACTGTCCCAGTTTTTGGAGACGGTTGACGCAGATGAGTGTTTGGTACTCGGGGGTGATTTCAACTGCACCCTCGACGCTCTGGACCGGAATAGTCCAGAGCCGTACCCGCCTTCTGCGTCAGCCCTGCGGGAGATCATCACCCGCTTCTCCCTGGAGGACATCTGGCGAGAGCAGAACCCAGGGGCATCAGACGGTTTCACCTACGTCAGGGTGAGTGCCGGTCTGGTGTCCCACTCCCGGATCGACAGACTATATATATCTAGTCACTATATGTCACGAGTTGGTTCTTGTGCCATTAGGCTGGCTCCGTTCACAGACCACAACTGTGTGTCTGTGACGGTGGCACTAACTCCAACAGCGCCACGAGCTGCCTATTGGCACTTCAACAATGCTTTGTTGAAGGACCAGGGGCTCGTGACATTGATCCGGGAGTTTTGGACGGACTGGAGGGGTTGCAAGGGGGACTTTGCCACGTTAAAACTGTGGTGGGACGTGGGCAAGGTTCATTTGCGACTTCTGTGTCAGGAATATACCAAGGGTGCGAGTGGGCAGCGCAAAGCTGAGTTGGAGTCACTCCGGGGGGAGGTACTCCATCTGGAGCAGAGGCTGTTCACTTGTAGGGACCAATCCCTGCAGAGCGAGTATGTAGAGAGGAAGGGTGTCCTCTGTGACCTGGAACGACACCAGGCCAAGGGGGCATACGTGCGCAGCCGCTTAGGTTTTCTCAAAGATCTAGACCGCGGCTCGCGCCTCTTCTACTCACTGAAAAAGGGGGGTAACAGTAGGCACATCACCTGTCTTCTAGATGAAGACGGTGCCCCCCTTACAGATCCGGAGAGTATCCGGGATAGAGCCCGGAACTTTTATAAAGATCTTTACTCTCTGGATCCCATTTCTCCAGACGCCTGCAGGGTGCTATGGGAGGGGCTCCCCACAGTAAGTGAGGGTGTAAGAGAGCGGCTTGATATACCACTATCTTTTCAAGAGCTCTCTGAAGCCATCCGTGCCATGTCCTGTGAGAAGTCTCCAGGACTGGACGGACTGACTGTAGAGTTTTTCCAATTTTTCTGGGAGACTCTGGGACCTGATTTCCATCTGGTCCTTGGGGAAGCCCTGGAGACCGGGGAGATGCCCCTGTCTTGTCGCAGGGCAGTACTTGCCCTGCTGCCCAAAAAAGGGAGATCTCCGGCTTATTAAGAACTGGCGACCGGTCTCTCTGCTCAGCACAGACTACAAGATTGTAGCTAAAGCCATCTCGCTTAGACTTGGGTCTGTGCTGGCAGAATTGGTTCACCCTGACCAGTCCTTTGCGATCCCGGGCCGGACTATCTTTGATAGTATCTTTCTGGTCCGGGATCTATTGCATTATTCTCGCAGGACTGGTCTGTCACTCGCCTTTCTCTCTTTAGATCAAGAGAAGGCGTTTGACAGGGTGGACCATGGTTACCTCATAGCCACTCTGCAAGCGTACGGCTTTGGCCCACAGATTGTGGGCTTTATAAGAATGCTATACGCCTCTGCAGAGTGTTTACTTAAAATCAATTGGTCCCTAACAGCACCTTTGGTATTTGGACGAGGGGTGCGTCAAGGATGTCCCTTGTCTGGACAGTTATATGCACTGGCCATTGAGCCTTTCCTCTGCCTACTGAGGAAAAGGCTCACAGGGCTGGTGCTAAAAGATCCAGACATGCGGATTGTCCTTTCAGCTTATGCTGATGATGTGCTCCTCGTGGCCCAGGATCCAGTTGATCTTGAGCTGGCAAAACAGTGCCAGGAGGTATATTCAGCTGCCTCCTCCGCTCAGATCAACTGGTCCAAATGCACAGGCCTTTTAGAGGGTAATTTACAGGTAGACTTTTTGCCTCCCACGTTTCGTGACATCACTTGGGAGGCAGATGTCATCAAATATCTGGGGGTCTACCTGTCCGCTGCGGACGCTTCCGTCCCAGACAACTGGAGGGAGTTAGAGGGCAGTGTCCTCTCTCGTCTGGGACGATGGAGGGGTCTAGCAAAAATGCTTTCCCTTAGGGGGCGGACTCTAGTGGTGAATCAGCTGGTGGCTTCTCAGATCTGGCACCAGCTGATTTGTCTGAGTCCGACCCCCGAGTTTGTCACCAATATCCAGAGGAATTTGTTAGATTTCCTCTGGATGGGAAGGCATTGGGTCTCTGCAGAGGTTGCAAGTCTGCCTTTGTTGGAGGGTGGACAGGGAGTAGTTTGTGTGTGTTCCCAGTTGTCCACCTTCCGCCTTCAGTACCTGCAGAGATACCTATATGCAGATCCCTCTCCGCAGTGGTGCGCACTGGCATCCAGCTTTTATCGCCAGTTGCGCAACCTGGGGTATGACTGGCAATTATTTCTGATCAGGCCCGAGGGGTTTGGGAGAGACCTCTCTGTGTTGCTGGCATACTACAAGGAAACCCTCAAGGCCTGGAGCATGGTCTCCGTGACCAGGCAGGGCGTGCCTTTGGGGGATGAAATATTCACGGAGCCCCTGCTATTTAATCCAGCAGTGGGGGCTCCGATGTTACAGTCCCCCAGTATCATCCGCCGCCTTAGTCATGCACGGATGACCCGAGTCGGGGATCTACTGGAATACGGGCGTTCTGATTGGGTGTCACCCCAGGAGCTTGCGCTCCGTTTGGGATATGTGATACCCAAAGTCTCAGGGCGCTTGCTCCAGGAGATTAGGGATGCCATCTCCCCCGACTCGCGCACCTTCCTTCGCGGGGCTTTGCAGGCCGGAGTGCCACATGCACCTTTTAACACCCCTGCTCCGGCTGTTTGCATTGGACACAAGCCCCGTGTTTCCCCTCAGGCTCCTCCTGTCCCCAACCTCTCAAAGTTGAGGGACATACCCTCGGCATGCTTTCGCGGCATGCCGAGGAAGAGCTTATATTCTCTCGTGCTCCATACAGTGCACTTCCTTGCCCTCGTGACCCGTCCCGATACCATCTGGAGGCGGGTCCTACCAGCTGACGAGGGCAAGAGGCCCCGGTGGAGGGAACTTTATTCTGATTTAGTTCCACGACCCACCGGGGACTTGAGTTGGAGAGTGCTCCATGGTGCACTGAGCACGGGAGAGTACTTAGCTAAATTCACGGACTCTCCCTCCACTTGTCCATTCTGTGGCAAGGGAGAGTCCGTGTATCATATTTATTTTAGTTGCGCCAGACTGCAGCCCCTCTTGTCACTCTTGAGGGGCCTCCTCCTGCAGTTTTGGCTGCATTTCTCCCCTCACATTTTTATTTTTGGGCACCCAGTGTCCCGGGGCAATAAGGCCAGGGACCTCCTCGTCAACCTGCTCCTGGCATTAGCCAAATTGGCTATATATAAGTCCAGGAAGCAGTGTTTGATAGGGGGGGTTCCCTTGTCACCTGAGGCCATGTTCCGGGTGCTGGTGCGCTCCCGTATCCGAGCAGAGTACCACCTGGCTTTGTCCACTGGGGGAATGGATGAGTTTGTCTCCCAGTGGGCTGTAGATGGTGTGCTCTGCTCGGTATCCCCCCATCCGGTTTCTTTTTCTCTCAACCTCCTAAAATGATTTTTATTTAGTTTACAGAACATGTTTTCTTATAATTTTTAAATACACTATGCCAAGTTCAACAAATCCAATCTAGTTGGGGTACCAGCAGTCTACATTTAAAAAAACAATAATTTTATTTTCTTAAATCTAAGTTAATTTGCCTGACCGCCAATCTAAGTTCATTTGCCTGACCGCTAGCCATTGTGTGTGTCAGGCTTACAAATACTGTGTCAAGTTCAATCAATCCAATCTAGTGGTGTACCAGCAGTCTACATTTAAAAAAACAATAATTTTATTTTCTTAAATCTAAGTTCATTTGCCTGACTGCAAATCTAAGTTCATTTGCCTGACCGCTAGCCATTGTGTGTGTCAGGCTTACAAGTACTGTGCCAAGTTCAACCAATCCAATCTAGTGGTGTACCAGCAGTCTACATTAAAAAAAAAAAACTCTTTTTTTCTGTGTAATCTAATTTCATTTGCCTGCCTGCCAGCATGTGTGTCTTAGGCTCACATCGTATACTGTGCCCACTTGCCCAGTCAGTGCCTCCACTCATATCTGGTGTAACAGTCAGCAGTGCACATTTAAACAAAGAATACAATTTTGACTGTAATACATTGAATAGCAGTTACTTGTCTGCAAGCGTCTGTGTCAGGCCTACTGCGTCTACTCTGCCAACTACTGCAAGTGCACAGTGCCACTCATATCTGTTGTCACAGTAGCTTGCACGCATAGTACCACTAATCGGAAAAAAAATGACAGGCAGAGGCAGGACACCCCGCAGGGGCCGTCGTGGTGCTGTGATTCCCTTTGGCCCTACAATAATGCCCAGTGTTCAGAGGCCAGTTACCCTGAACTTGAAAAGTTCAGAGGACGTAGTTGACTGGCTAACACAGGACACCCAATTTTCTACAGCTTCCGCTTGGAACATTGACGCACCATCCTCCTCCAGCTTAGCTTCGGGCACCTCTCAAGTTACCACTCGCCCGCCTGCCGCAACTACCAACACTAGCACCACAGCTGCTTCACTTGATCCGTCAGCAGAGTTATTTACACATCAGTTTGAAGAAATGAGTGATGCGCAACCATTATTGCCACAGGATGTAGATAACAGGGATATGTCTCAGCCAGGCAGCAGTACAAAAATGTATGTACGATGTGATGATTATGTTGTACCCGCTGCTGCTTCAGACAGCATGCATCAGCAGACGGGGTCAGCCAGACAGCACGACAATCAACGCATGCTGTTGCCACCACCAGAATGCCGTCACCGCAGAGCTCAGCAGTGTGGCATTTTTTTTGTGTGTCTGCCTCTGACAACAGCGATGCCATTTGCAACCTATGCCAAAGGAAACTGAGTCGTGGGAAGTCCAACACCCACCTAGGTACAACTGCTTTGAGAAGGCACATGATGTCACATCACAAACGCCAATGGGATCAACACATGAGTACAAGCAGCACACAAACTCAAAGCCGCCATCCTCCTCCTGGTCCAGCATCTTCATCCACGTCAACCACTGCTGTCCTCCTTGCCCCCTCTCAACCATCCGCCACTCCGTCTCTCGACTCTTGCTGTTCCTGCTCATCTCCCCACAGTCAGGTGTCTGTCAAGGGCATGTTTGAGCGTAAGAAGTCAATGCCACAAAGTCACCCCCTTTCCCGGCGTCTGACAGCTGGCTTGTCTGAACTCTTAGCCCGCCAGCTTTTACCATACAAGCTGGTGGAGTTTGAGGCGTTCAAAAAATTTGTTGCGATTGGGACACCCCAGTGGAAGGTACCTGGCCGAAATTTCTTTGCCCAAAAGGCAATCCCCTACCTGTACTCGATTATGCAAAAGGAAGTAATGGCATCTCTGGCATACAGTGTTGGGGCAAGGGTCCATCTGACCACTGATACCTGGTCTGCAAAGCATGGTCAGGGCAGGTATATCACCTACACTGCGAATTGGGTAAACCTGATGACGCCTGCCAATCATGGAATGAGTGGCTCTGCAGAGGAGTTGGTGACACCGCCACAACTTGCAGGCAGGCCTGCTGCCACCTCCTCTACTCCTACTCCATCCTCTTCCATAACCTCCTCAGCTGAGTCCTCTTCTGCTGCTGCGTCTTGCTCCACATCAACGGCACCCCCCCAGCTCCCCAGATACTATTCCACATCACGGATACGGCAGTGTCATGACGTCTTGGGGTTGACTTGCCTGAAAGCAGAGAGTCACACCGGGCCAGCACTCCTGTCCGCCCTGAACGCACAGGTGGATCAATGGCTGACTCCGCACCAACTGGAGACTGGCAAAGTGGTTTGTGACAACGGAAGAAATTTGTTGGCGGCATTGAATTTGGGCAAGTTGACGCATGTGCCGTGCATGGCACATGTGTGTAATCTGATCGTACAGCGCTTTGTCCATAAGTATCCAGGCTTACAGGACGTCCTGAAGCAGGCCAGAAAGGTGTGTGGCCATTTCAGGGGTTCCTACACGGCCATAGCGCACTTTTCAGATATCCAGCGGCGAAACAACATGCCAGTGAGGCGCTTGATTTGTGACAGCCCCACACGTTGGAATTCAACACTCCTAATGTTCGACCGCCTGCTCCAACAAGAAAAAGCCATTAACGAGTATTTGTATGACCGGGGTGCGAGGACAGCCTCTGTGGAGCTGGGGATTTTTTTGCCACGTTACTGGACGCTCATGCGCAATGCCTGTAGGCTCATGCGTCCTTTTGAGGAGGTGACAAACCTTGTCAGTCGCACCGAAGGCACCATCAGCGACATCATACCATTCGTTTTCTTCCTGGAGCATGCCCTGCGAAGAGTGCTGGATCAGGCCGTAGATGAGCGTGACGAGGAAGAGTTGTGGTCACCATCACCAATAGAAACAGCTTTATCAGCATCGCTTGCTGGACCTGGGGCAACGCTGGAAGAGGATTGTGAGGAAGAGGAGTCAGAGGAGGAATGTGGCTGTGAGGGGGAGGAAGAAGACCAATCACAACAGGCATCCCAAAGTGCTCGTTGTCACCTATCTGTTACCCGTGGTGTTGTACGTGGCTGGGGGGAAGAACATATCTTCAGTGAGAACACTGAGGACGAGGAACGGGACATGGGTAGCTCGGCATCCAACCTTGTGCAAATGGGGTCTTTCATGCTGTCGTGCCTGTCGCAGGACCCTCGTATAAAAAGGCTGAAGGGTAACGACCTGTACTGGGTGTGCACGCTACTAGACCCCCGGTATAAGCAGAAAGTGCCTGAAATGTTACCAAATTACCGCAAGTCAGAAAGGATGCAGCAGGTCCAAAACAAATTAACAAGTATGCTTTACACAGCATATAAGGGTGATGTCACAGCACAAGGGCAATATAACAGGGGAAGAGGTGAAATTAATCCTCCTCCCACTACCACGCCGGCAAGGACAGGACGTTTAAAAGACGTGTTGTTGATGGAGGACATGCAGACCTTTTTCAGTCCTACGCATCGCAACTGCCCTTCGGGATACACCCTCAGAGAACGGCTTGACCGACAGATAGCAGACTACCTCGCCTTAACTGCAGATATCGACACTCTGAGGAGCGATGAACCCCTTGACTACTGGGTATGCAGGCTAGACCTGTGGCCTGAGCTATCCCAATTTGCAATTGGACTTCTGGCCTGCCCCGCTGCTGCAGGAGGTTTTGTCACCGAGAAGAGAAGTCGCCTAGGGCAAAAAAGTCTAGATTGCCTCACCTTTATAAAGATGAATGAGGGATGGATCCCAAAGGGACTGACACTGGGCGATACATTCGACTGAAAAAGGCCTGATGAGATGAGCTGCCTTCGGCTAAAAATGGTCCACACGCTGCTGTATGTTATCTGTGAATGCCGGATGACTTGCGTGACTTATCCGCCACCAACTAGGGTTCAAGAAGACGCAATGTTTTATGGCACTTTCTGCCTGGGGAACAAAGGTCAATTTTTCTGGCCGCTGCAACAGCAGCGGCTGCAACAATACCTAATTTTTTAATTTAAATTTTTATGTCAGAAGGCGTACGGAATGTAATGAAAAAGAAAGCATATTGAACAGTCTTGCATAACACAACAGTTGTGCAAAAATACATATTTACAATGAAGACATTTTGTTAAAATTAGCTGGCTAGGCCTTCTTATTTTTACTTTTTTGGTTAATAAATTTTCTTTTTTTTTTACTGTGATTGCAATTTTTAAGAGAAACCTAAGACATGGTAAAACAGACAATAGTAAAGAGTACATCAGCAGTTAACACCAAAGTCCTATTATCTATCATCACTCCAGCAGTAGCTTATTATTTACAATATCTAACCTGCTCAATCGCCCTTGGGTTACCCTAGGGCAGGCTTCAGTAGGCGAGCTCTCCTTTCCTCGGATGATTTTGCCGCCGGTTGCTTCTGAAGGGTCTCCATCACTGCTCCCCCACTCCGGTTCTTCCCCCCGAGTCGCTTCAACCATTAACAAATGTTTTATTATATCAGGGGGGCAATAAATGGGGATGTTATCCAGGGATCCCAAATTGTCTGGAACTGGGTGATTCTATCCAAGACTACATGGTTTAATCTCTCGTTGAGCAGTAGATAGTTGATTTTTTTTATTAATTCCTGAAAGTTTTAATTTGGGGTTTTCCAAATACTAGATATGTGTATTTTTTCTTTCAAAAAATATTTGATTAGGTCAGGTAATATATCATATTCAAACAACCATTTCCATGTTACATATATATCCATGCATGTTAATACATCACTGAGTTACCTTATCTCTATTAATACTCAGTTTACCCCTTTCCATTCCATAATCTTGGAGATTATACCATATCCAGGGCTAGTATGTTATCTGGATTTGGTTGTACCTGTAGCCTAAAAATATATATTTTTTTACTTTTCAGTTATTAATATAGCTTTAATTCAGTTTGTTTTAAGTTGATTCCCTTTAAGTCTTAAATCCGACTATAATTGGGAAAAAAATAACTAGTTTTAACATTTAACATGTTGGGAAAGGGAAAGGTCCACAAACATCCTCCTTTTTTACATAAATATGATGTAAAATATAGCACTTACCTCCGTCCTCCGCCCCTCTAAGGATCCACACACACCTCCATTCATCCCGTTCTCTTGAGAATATTCTCTCCCATTTAGGGGAGCCCCTATTCCGGACCTAAATTTCTTTAATTGTCTCCAGATGATATGCTATCCCTTAATTGCAGCCACGGAGACCATATATCTCAAATTGTATCCATGGAGTTGTCTACTAAATGGGTAAGGCGTTCATTTATAAGGATAAAGTTTAATTTATTTTTAACCACCTGAAAGTGTAGGGTATCCGATTTCCATTGTCTTGCTATATGGTTCTTTGTGGCCAACATGATGAACTTTAATAGCCTATTTTGAGCGGGCGAGAGACAGAAATGCGGAACACCCAGCATGCAGTTTTCTATATTAGCAGAAATCTGAATCTTAAACATTTTAGAAGCTAGTAAGCATGATTCTTTCCATAGTCTTATGACTGCCGAACACTCCCACCAGACATGAATAAATGTAGCCTCATTACCACTGTTCCTAAAACATGAGCTGCTCCATTTTGGATCCCATTTATTTAGCTTAAAAGGAGTAATATATGTGCTGTGTAGGACCTTTATTGAAGTCTCAAGCAGACTATAATTTAAAGATCCCCTACTTAAGCCTCGCCAACTTTTATCCCATGTGCTGTCTGCCAACTCGGTGCCCAAATCCCTCTCCCAGGCTCTGGTATAGTCTGGTTTGTTTGCCCATGAGTTTTCATTAAATAGTTCATACATGAGGCTAATAATACCAGGCTGAAAGGGGGAATCCCTAAATTTTTGAGTAGCCAGGTGTTTCTTTGGGGGGTTCCCCTACCACTTATCGTATATATAAAATGATGTATCCTGCAAAAATTATAGTGTTCAGCCAGGGGTAAATTGTATCTATCTCTCACCCGCTCAAAGGTCATTATTTTGTCATCATGCCACCATGGACCAACCCTTAGTAGGTTCTGAGACTTCCACCAACTGAGAGAGCTTTCCGGAAGATGTATCTTAAAGTGGGGATTGGGTACGATAGGGGTAAGATCTGAAACCCGAGTGTCCAGTTTTTGTGTCCAGTTCATCTCCGTCCATATTTTTAATGAGTGCTTAATCAACGGGTTTTTCAAGTTTCTCAAAAAAGTATACAGGCCTGGAATCCATATTACTGTATCCCATGTATAAGGTGACATGCTTACATTTTCCATAAATACCCAGAGCGGCTGATGTGTAGGAGAATGCGCCAGAGGAATGAAAGCCAGCTGCGCTGCCTTGTAATACAGTTTGAGATTCGGGCACGATAGGCCCCCTTTCCCTTTTGGTCTATACATATTATTTTTTGAGATCCTCGGGGCTTTATGATTCCAAATAAATCTAAAAATGTGTTTTTTCCCCTTTGAATCTTTATGTGTTGTAAGCGATCTCCCGGGCGTTTTAATCTGGCTGACGGGGATTTGTAGTATGTATCTATCAAGTTTATAAATTTGCCTGCAAACCCAAATTTCTGTAATACTGCTTTTAAATAAGGCCATTCCAACATATCAAAGGCCTTTTCTATATCTAACACCAAAAGGCATGTGGGTATTTGATGTTGGGATGACCATGAGATTAAATTTTGTGTCCGTCTGATATTGTCCCCAGTTTGTCTATGGGGATAAACCCTGTTTGGTCTTTATGGATTATGGGGCGGAGAAATCGCGAAATCCTGTTTGCCATTAATTTGGCCAAAATGTTTTTATCCCCGTTTAGGAGTGATATGGGGCGGTAATTTTTAAGTTCTAATGGGTCTCGTCGTTCTTTCGGGAAACATATCATATTTGCATGGTTTAGTTCTTGTGGCATGGGAGAGCCTTCTAAAATTTGATTGAAAAGTGTGGCTAAGTGGGGTAATAACAAGTCTATAAAAGTTTGGTAATAGAGATTTGTAAATCCATCCGGGCCCGGGTAGCTATGAGTATTTTGAATGCTAAAGCCATTAATTGGAATAGCTTGTTCTAGGATTGAGATAAGTTTTTTTATGTGTATCCCCAGTAAGCAGGATTCCATTGAAATAGAAATATCCTTTTGCAAGGATTGGAGGCCCGAGATTTAGTTGAAGTCTTTTATAGTGGACATGAGTGCTGGTATAGAGAGAAGGGGCTTGGTCAGGGTGCAAAGCATATCGTCCGCGAAAAGTGAACACTTAAACTGATGGTGTCCTACTTGAACCCCTTGAATGGCATGGTTGGTTCTGATTGCCTGCGCTAGGGGTTCAATGGCAAGAGCAAAGAGCAGTGGGGAGAGTGGGCATCCCTGCCTGGTCCCTCTTTGTACTTGGATTTTGGCCTTATGGTCCCCTGGTATCTTTAAGTTAGCTACTGGTGAGTCGTAGTACCTTCTGAGCAGGTTGAGAAAGCGTCCCTCAAATCAATACTTATCTAGCATTTTGTACATATATGTACATATATGGCCATTACACCATATCAAAAGCCTTCTCTATGTCTAGGGCTAGAGGGCAAACTGGGTTGTTATAGTGTTGAGCCAAGAACTTGGCGTTCAGAACCCTCCTAACATTATCTCCTGCCTCTCTGAAAGGAATGAACCCCGTTTGGTCCTTGTGTATTTAGTCCAGTAAAAAGTTAGATATTCGTTTGGCCATAATTTTAGCTAGGATCTTGACATCCACATTTATAAGGGGTATGGGGCGATAATTTTTAACCTCTAAAGGTGTGGGCAAGGTCCCTGGTTAGCCCCTTGGGTTATCTGTTAAAAAGAGTGGTGCAGAGACTGTGGGGGCTGTTAGCCTCCTTCTCCCCGTGTGGCCGTTTAGAATCCCTGCTGCTGCATGTTTCAGCTTTATTAAGGTGTAATTGTACAGCGTTTGACTCAAGTAGCTGCCTGTGCTGGGTCATTTTGGCTTAATTGCTGGGCCCTTTTCCTGCCAAGATGGTGACCGTCAGTCCATGGGCCTCTATATCCCCTTCACTACCTTTGTCCCCGCTTGTGTGCTTATTTGGGATGGCCCCCCTTTATATCTCTGGCCCGTGGCCTTCTCAGGTCCCCCCCTCAATCTCTGAGTGTGGGTATGCGGGGCTGGGGCGTTGAATCAGGCCTACCTTCTTCTCTGCTCGCTGCAAGATCAACAATACCTAATTTTTCAGGCATGTGTACATGCCTAATTTTTCTGGCCTCTGGTGCTGCACTGTGGCTTCAACAACCAAACCCAAAAAAGGAACATAACAGGGATTAAACTGATAGAAGTAGTACTACTTAACACACCACTCATATCTGGTGTAACAGTAGTGTACATTTAAAACAAAAAAAATTGTTTCTACTGTAATAGATTGCATAGCAGTTAGTTGTCTGCAAGCGTGTGTGTCAGACCTACAGCGTCTACTCTGCCAACTTCTGCAAGTGCACAGTGCCACTCATATCTGTTGTCACAGTAGCTTGCACGCATAGTACCAATCTGTCAAAACCTGTAAGGATGAATGAGGTCTAGAGTAGCCAAGTTCCCTTATCCTCTACAGGTTGAGACCTAATGTTTGGGTGACTCCAGACCAACACATGAGTACAAGCAGCACACAAACTCAAAGCCGCCATCCTCCTCCTGGTCCAGCATCATCAGCCACATCAACCACTGCTGTCCTCCTTGCCCCCTCTCAACCATCCGCCACTCCGTCTCTCGCCTTGAGCAGTTCCTGCTCATCTGCCCATAGTCAGGTGCCTGTAAAGGACATGTTTGAGCGTAAGAAGCTAATGTCACAAAGTGCCCTTAATACGACCAACCAAGCATCTTTTTCCATCTCCGGTTCCAAAAATCCAGGCCTTATACACAAGTATTAAACTGATAAGAGTAGTACTTACAAACACACCTTTCCTATCTGGTGGCACCTTTGATTGCACGTGCCGTGCCCCAAATTTGAAGTGATACGACCAACAAAGCATCTTTTTCCATCTCCCTGTTCTAAAAATCCAGGCCTTATACACGCCCCCTGATAGGTGCTGTAACAGGTATTAAACTGATAAGCGTAGTACTTACAAACACGCCACTCCTATATGGTGGCACCTTTGATTGCACGTGCCGTGCCCCAAAATTGAAGTGATATGACCAACCAAGCATCTTTTTCCTTCTCCCGGTTCTAAAAATCCAGGCCTTATACACGCCTCCTGAGAGGTGACGTAACAAGTATTAAACTGATAAGAGTAGTACTTACAAACACGCCACTCCTATATGGTGGCACCTTTGACTGAACGTGCCGTGCCCCAAAATTGAAGTGATACGACCAACCAAGCATCTTTTTCCATCTCCCGGTTCTAAAATTCCAGGCCTTATACACGCCCCCTGATAGGTGCTGTAACAGGTATTAAACTGATAAGAGTAGTACTTACAAACACGCCACTCCTATATGGTGGCACCTTTGACTGAACGTGCCGTGCCCCAAAATTGAAGTGATACGACCAACCAAGCATCTTTTTCCATCTCCCGGTTCTAAAATTCCAGGCCTTATACACGCCCCCTGATAGGTGCTGTAACAGGTATTAAACTGATAAGAGTAGTACTTACAAACACGCCACTCCTATATGGTGGCACCTTTGACTGAACGTGCCGTGCCCCAAAATTGAAGTGATACGACTAACCAAGCATCTTTTTTTATCTCCCGGTTCTAAAAATCCAGGCCTTATACACGTCCCCTCATAGGTGCTGTAACAGGTATTAAACTGATAAGAGTAGTACTTACAAACACGCCACTACTATATGGTGGCACCTTTGATTGCACGTGCCGTGCCCCAAAATTGAAGTGATACGACCAACCAAGCATCTTTTTCCATCTCCCGGTTCTAAAAATCCAGGCCTTATACACGCCCCCTGATAGGTGCTGTAACAGGTATTAAACTGATAAGAGTAGTACATACAAACACGCCACTCCTATCTGGTGGCACCTTTAATTGCACGTGCCGTGCCCCAAAATTGAAGTGATACGACCAACCAAGTATCTTTTTCCATCTCCCGGTTCTAAAAATCCAGGCCTTATACACGCCCCCTGATAGGAGACGTAACAAGTATTAAACTGATAAGAGTAGTACTTACAAACACGCCACTCCTATCTGGTGGCACCTTTGATTGCACTTGCCGTGCCCCAAAATTGAAGTGATACGACCAACAAAGCATCTTTTTTTATCTCCCAGGTCTAAAAATCCAGGCCTTATACACGCCCCCTGATAGGTGCTGTAACAGGTATTAAACTGATAAGAGTAGTACTTACAAACACGCCACTCTTATCTGGTGGCACCTTTGATTGCACGCGCCGTGCCCCAAAATTGAAGTGATATGACCAACCAAGCATCTTTTTTTATCTCCTGGTTCTTAAAATCCAGGCCTTATACACGCCCCCTCATAGGTGCTGTAATAGGTATTAAACTCATAAAAGTAGTACTTACAAACACGCCACACCTATATGGTGGCACCTTTGACTGCACGTGCCGTGCCCCAAAATTGAAGTGATATGACCAACCAAGCATCTTTTTCCATCTCCTGGTTCTAAAAATCAAGGCCGTATACACGCCCCCTGATAGGTGACGTAACAAGTATTAAAATGATAAGAGTAGTACTTACAAACACGCCACTCCTATCTGGTGGCACCTTTGATTGCACGCGCCGTGCCCCAAAATTGAAGTGATACGACCAACCAAGCATCTTTTTCCATCTCCCGGTTCTAAAAATCCAGGCCTTATACACGCCCCCTGATAGGTGACGTAACAAGTATTAAACTGATAAGAGTAGTACTTACAAACACGCCACTACTATCTGGTGGCACCTTTGACTGCACGTGCCGTGCCCCAAAATTTAAGTGATACGACCAACAAATCCAGGCCTTATACACGTCCCCTGATAGATGCTGTAACAGGTATTAAACTGATAAGAGTAGTACTACTTAACACACCTTATAATAATGCAGAGAGAGGCAACGCAGTGAGAGGAGTCTGAAGAAGAGGAGTCAGAGGAGGAAGGTGGCTTTGAGGAGGTGGAAGACCAAACACAGCAGGCATCCCAGGGGGCTTGTTGTCACCTTTCGGGGACCCTTGGTGGCTGGGTGGAGGAAGAGACCTTCAATGACATCAGTGAGGACAAGGAACGGGACATGGCTAGCTTGGTATCCAACCTTGTGCAAATGGGGCGTTTGCGGTTGTGTAAATGGACTGTTTGCGGTTGTTTGCGTTGCGTTAAACGGGGAGTTTGGTCTGTCACTGTGAAGCGGGTGTAACCCTTACACTACCTGATCGATACAACATCATACCTGATGTTTTAAAGCACGTTATTCCAAACAATTTAGGAATGTTAGGTAATTTATGCCCTTTATGGCTTAAAACCAGACTCTGCATCAACTATGTAATTTTCCATGGGAGTTTTGCCATGGATCCCCCTCCGGCATGCCACAGTCCAGGTGTTAGTCCCGTTGAAACAACTTTCCCATCACTATTGTGGCCAAAAAGAGTCCCTGTGGGTTTTAAAATTCGTCTGCCCATTGAAGTCTATGGCGGTTCGCCGGGTTCGTCGGTTTGAGAACATTTTATGTTCGCGACATCACTAAATATAACCTTTATTGATCATGTAAAAATGTCCAGAAAATAAAATTAATCTTAAAAAGTATTCACTGTATATCTCCCAATTCTGACGAAAAGTAATGCCACAATGTTGTAACACAGACAGTCTATTGGCTAGCATGTAAGCTCAGCACAAAGGTATTCAAAAATTGCTCATATAGTCAGAGTATAGAATTTTTATATAAATAAGTCTGAATACGTATACCTCGTGGTGTGCCTTTAAGTATACACCCTGTGGTGATAGCAAATAAATTTTTAAACAAATTATCCCAAAATCAATACATTCAGTAATATTGTTAAGTGAATATAATCGCATAAAGTAATAAATACATTGAATTAGTCTGGGTGGTGATAATGAATCTTCGTTGAGGAATAGGAAGTATGAAGGCAAGGCCGAGGTTAAAGAATGGTACCGCTGTGGCCCTACTTAACTTGGTATAGTGGATTAGGCAGAAGAGGGCCCACTAATTACCCATAAGTCTACCTATGAGGAAATAAACTACACTCTCTATCTGGGACTAGTCACACCACTGGCCCACTTACCTACTCTCCAACGAATTGATCGGCAGGCAAAACACCATCAGTGTGCAGGCTGGTTACTCGCAAGGAAGTGATGTCATCACTGGGAGACACAGGAAACGGATCCGACATGACCGTTTCGCTACAGCTTCTACGGGGATCATGAGACTGGTTTATATCAGGTGAGCGATTGGATCAATTAATTCCATGTGTGCTGCTTGTTTCAGGTTAATTTTCTGAAGACCCAGAAAATGAAGAGAGGCAAAAAATTAGCACATTAAGTGGACAAAGGCAGAAGTAAAGTAGAATAAAGTGAGCAGCAAGAACATAAGACACAATGTACTAAGATTTTATAAAATACCACCTGTGTCTACTCTACTGCATTATGCTTAACATTTATCATTAAATCACACTCAAAATCAGGTGTGGGAATTATTCATATGATATATGTTTAATTGTGAGAGTAAAATCATCAAGTTCATAGCAGAGTATGAGGCTCCAAATAAAGTAACTCAAATGTTACTGAAACCTCTACCCTCACCCTACCCCTTACCCTCACCCTAAACAAACACTTAACCACAACCCCCTAACCCTTATCCTAACCCTACCCCTAACCAAACCCTTACCCTAAACCCTACCCTCACTCTAACTTCTACCCTCATCCTACCCCCTACCCTCACCCTAAACAAACCCTTTGTGTGTTTCTCCTGTTTGTATGCATGTGTCTGTGTGACTGTAGTCAACACTATGTGCATATCAGTGACCTTGTGAGAGTCTTTGATGAGGGTGTCTTTTTTTTGGGTGTCAAGTAATTGTCTGGATGTCTGAAAGTATGTGTAACCTTGTGTCTGTGTGTATGTTTTTTCTTTGTCTTTGTATGGAAGTGTCTGTATTGGCTGTTGTTATTAAAAAAAATGAATAAAGTGGAATCTTTATTAATAACTGAGTTTAAAAAAGCCCACAATAAAAAGGCATCATTGATAATGGGATTCTCTATGGAAGGGATACTCCTTACTGGAAGGCTTAACAGTGTCACAGTCCCCAAAACTAGCTAGAAACCCTAAAGTAAAGGCACACTGGTAATATAAAGATAGCACAAAGTCCTGATTATGTCTAGACCTACATCACCTTTTAAGCAGTAACTTCTTATGAAAAGAGTCTCATAGTAACAATGACAAGTGATACAGTTTGAACAATATATTTGGTGAACAAGATAATATAAAAATATCACATTGTTTAAAACTTTCTGCTCAAACTAATCTTACTGTTTAACAATAGTGACTGTATAGAAAAAATACACAATCAGGGATGGCAAAATAAAAACACACATACAATTATTAAAAACTATGTGACTTAACCATATTTAGCACCAATCGGGCATACCGATTTATGCTAATTATATCACATACACTAGCGACTTGCCGTCAAAAAATGACGGTCAATAAAAGAAAGTATTGAAATGCTGTTTGTCACACAATGTGAGTGTACTGTTTGCCTCAACTATATAGACGCCTATAACACACTAATGCACGCATGTAATAACACTATAAGTGCCATGAGGGTCATCCAGGACCCTCATGACCCAAAGTGTAAGCATTACACCATTTTAACCTGGTTACTTATGTCCAGACCTTCTTAAGCTTATATTTAACCCCATCAGTCCCATAAGGGTATATTATGACCATTATGGGCCTGTTACAACCCTACATTAACCACATAAGTGCCATGACGGTCCTCAAGGACCTTAATGACACTAAGTATAAACACTACACTGCACTATACCCCTCAATAAAACATTAAATATCAACTAAACACCCTCTACACTAACCTATTAACACCTACACTACCTACCTACACTACCTACCCCCTAATAACCCCCTCCCCACCACTGTAATTACAGAAATCAAAAAACTAAAGTCATCCAAAATCCAAAATCTACATTACATAAAATTAAAAAAAAACGTTTACAAGTGGAACTACCTTAAAAGTAAAGGCTGATAAACTGCAGAGTGCACTAATTGTGTCCAGGTGAGAGGGGTGTGGCTTGACTGTTAAACTTGTATAAAAGGTTTGTGAGCTGGTTTGGGGTCTGTTTACAAGTGGATTTACCTTAAAAAGTAAAGGCTGATAAACTGCAGAGTGCACTAAGTGTGCCCAGGTGAGAGGGCTGTGGCTTGACTGTTAAACTTGTATAACAGGTTTGTGAGCTGGTTTGGGGCCTGTTTACAAGTGAATTTACCTTACAAGTAAAGGCTGATAAACTGCAGAGTACACTAATTGTGCCCAGGTGAGAGGGGTGTGGCTTGACTGTTAAACTTGTATAAAAGGTTTGTGAGCTGGTTTGGGGCCTGTTTACAAGTGGATTTACCTTACAAGTAAAGGCTGATAAATTGCAGAGTGCACTAATTGTGCCCAGGCGAGAAGGTAGAAGTTAATATAAACCGGAGAAGGGGAATTGTGAGCTTGCGAACATTTTCAGTATCAAGTGCAATTCTAGTAAAAGCCTAGGAGTTTAAATAAAAGGAGGGCCTTCAAAGAAAAGGGAGGGCAGATTTATAGTGCAAAGGAGGAAAACTTTATATAAATATATTATTTTATATTCTTTATTTTTCCCACTGAAATTTCGTAGACAATAATAATAATTATGAGTCAGTCCAGTGGCAACCCTATTCAGTGTACATCCTGTCATATGTATGCAATACTGGAACAGATGATCCAGGGTCCATACCTCTGTGAGAGGTGTGAGCATGTTGCCTCTCTGGAAGCTCAAATTGGAGATCTGGAGAGGAGAATTGCAGCACTTAGCGATATTGCTCCACTGGAAAGGGGGTTGGTGCTCACTGAGCACAGTTTAGCTGGGCCTAGCATGGAGGGTGGAGCTGGGGCTAGAGGATGTCCAGGGAGGCAGCTGGGTTACAGTTACAAGGGGAAGCAGGGGGAACAGGAGGAGGCAGGCCAGTTCTGAGTTGGCAAACAACAACAGATTTGCCAGATTGAGTGAAACTGTTGGCGATGTCCATTCAGGAATGGCAATGCCAGATAGAGCTGTTCCCTCTAACAGCTGGGCGAACAGCTCTACTGGAGGAGAGGGAGGGCAGAATAGGCAGAACAAAAGACAGGTTTTGGTTGTAGGGGACTCTATTATTAGGAAGGTAGACAGGGTGATTTGCCACCCAGATCCCAGCAATCGAACAGTTTGCTGTCTCCCGGGTGCTCGGGTTCGTCATGTTGTGGCTCGGGTAGACAAATTATTGGGAGGGGCTGGAAAGGAACCGGCGGTCTTGCTACATATTGGTACCAATGACAAAGTTAGTGGAAGATGTAGTGTCCTAAAGAATGATTTTAGAGAACTAGGTAATAAGCTGAAGGCAAGGACCTCCAAGGTAGTATTTTCTGAGATACTACCAGTGCCACGTGCTAGCCCAGGGAGGCAGAAGGAGATTAGGGAGGTTAATGCGTGGCTAAATATGTGGTGCACTAAGGAGGGGTTTGGCTTTTTAGAGCACTGGGCTGACTTCTCACTTCGGTACAATCTCTTCAGTAGGGATGGATTGCACCTTAATGATGAGGGTGCTTTTGTACTAGGGGATAGGATGGTAGAAAGGCTGAAGGAGTTTTTAAACTAGTAGGTGGGGGGGAGGGACTAGATATAAGTAATGGGGTAAAAAGTGTAGAGGGTATAAGGGATGAATTAACAACTCATAGGGGAGGAGATGGGGAGAGGGGTAGTATAGTCAATAGGGAGGTAGTACTAAGTAATTCAAGTTCAGTGGCAGGCACTTCAGAACTACAGACTCATAACATAAGGTGTATGCTTGCTAATGCCAGAAGCTTGCCAGGAAAAATGGGAGAGTTAGAATTATTAGCAATTAATGAAAAATGGGATTTAATAGGCATTACCGAAACGTGGTGGGATGAATCTCATGACTGGACTGTTAATCTGGATGGTTATAACCTATTTAGGAAAGATAGAGGCAATGGTAAACGAGGAGGAGGGATTTGTCTGTATGTTAAGCCTAAATTTAAGGCTATAGTCAGAGAAGATATTTATGGTGGACCTAGTGATAAAGTTGAATGTTTGTGGGTAGAGTTAAATAGCGGAGCAGCAAATTCCAAAAGAATATTAGTAGGAGTATGCTATAAACCCCCAAATATACCTGAAAGTGAGGAAATACAATTATTGTTACAGATTGGAAATGCAGCTAAGCACGGGCAAGTTCTAATAATGGGAGATTTTAATTACCCTGAAATAAACTGGATAAATGAGACCAGCAGGTCAGCTAAGGGGAGCAGGTTCTTGAGTACACTCAGGGATCATTATCTGGCCCAGGTTATACAGGAGCCTACTAGAAATGAAGCTATCTTAGATTTACTCATTACAAATAATATTGATATTGTATCAAATGTTGAAATAGGGCAACCTTTAGGAAACAGTGATCACAACACAGTCTCATTTGAGATTGAATTAAAAAAAAAAACATTTTAAGGGGCCAACAAAAACTCTTAATTTTAAAAGGGCAGACTTTAATGGTCTAAGGGCAGCTATACAAAGTATAGACTGGAACAGAGAACTGATAGGTAAAAACACTGAACATAAATGGACAACATTTAAATCCTTACTAAATATACATACAAATCGGCATATACCGTGTGGGAATAAAAGTAAAAGGAGTAAATCACAACCCATGTGGCTTAACAATGATTTAAAGATCAAGATACGGAGTAAAAAACAGGCATTTAAATTATACAAACAAGAGGGGACAGAGACTGCTTTACGGGAATACAAGGAAATCAACAAGGCTTGCAAAAGCGCGATTAGACTGGCTAAAATAGAAAATGAAAAATTAATTGCAAAAGAGAGTAAGACTAACCCTAAAATATTTTTAAAGTATATTAATGGGAAGAAGGCGAGGAAGGAAGCTATAGGAACATTAGAATGTGAAACAGGCTGTCTGAAAATGAATGACCAGGAAAAGGCTGATGAGCTAAATAGGTTATTTTCTTCGGTATACACAAGGGAGGTACCAGTGGTTCGGAGACTGCAACATAATGGGGCTGCACTACCTTTGCCAAATAATTGGTTAACAGAGGAAGTTATCCAAAAGAGGTTGGAAAAAATAAATGTTAATAAAGCCCCGGGTCCTGATGGAATACATCCAAGGGTATAAGGGAACTGGGTTCTGTAATAGCCAAACCATTATATTTAATTTTTCAAGATTCACTCAACACAGGGTCTCTACCAGATGACTGATGTGATACCTATATCTAAAAAGGGAGCAAGAGCAAATCCGGGGAATTATAGACCAGTGAGCTTCACTTCTGTAGTGGGGAAGCTTTTAGAAGGGTTAATAAGGGATAATATTCAAGAATATGTCTATCTGAACAGGATTATAAGTAGGAGTCAACATGGGTTTATGAGGGATAGGTCATGTCAAACAAATCTAATTAGTTTCTATGAGGAGGTTAGTAGGAACCTGGATCAAGGCAACTCAGTGGATGTAGTCTTTTTGGATTTTGCAAAGGCTTTTGATACAGTGCCACATGGGAGACTATTGGGCAAACTAAGGGATACAGGAATTGCAGTAAATATCTGCTCATGGATTGAGAGCTGGCTAAAAGAAAGGAAGCAAAGGGTTGTTGGAAATGGAACATACTCCGATTGGACTAATGTGGTAAGTGGGGTTCCTCAGGGTTCAGTATTAGGTCCTCTCCTTTTTAACATATTTATTAATGACTTAGAGGTAGGATTGGAGTGTGGGGTCTCCATTTTCGCTGATGACACAAAGTTGTGCAAGGTAATTAAATCAGAAAATGATGTGCTTTCCCTCCAAGGGGATTTAAATAAAATTGAGGAATGGGCATCTAAATGGCAGATGAGATTTAATATGAATAAATGTAAGGTTATGCATCTGAGAAGGAAAAATAGCCATGCAATTTATAATCTTAATGAAGCAAATCTAGGTGTATCAGATATTGAAAGTGATTTGGGAGTGCTTGTCGACAACCACCTAGGTAACAGTGCTCAAAGCCAAGCAGCAGCTGCAAAGGCAAATAAAATATTAGCATGTATTATGAAGGGTATAGAAGCCAGGGAAGCAAATATAAACGCCTTTTGTGTGGGTGTTTGTAACCACATGTGAGGCACCTTTGAGCCTCCACCTCCGCAAATGCGGCCCCTTGCATCGGCTCTTTGCAGCCGACATTGGAGCCACCACCTTCTGCAAATGCGGCCCTTGCGGACCAAACTGCGTCCCTCACTTCACAAGATGACGTGATGACAATTCCGAGTTTGAAAACTATTAGATGTGATTATAATTGTTGAACTACGAGACGTTGTCACGCTTTGCGTGGTGCGTACGACTTAGGCCATGAGCGACAAAGGCGCTCATTGCCTGCAAGCCTCTGTAGCGAGGTGAGCCATTAACTCTACAGCACTTAGGCGATGCCCTGCAAGCCTTGCGAGTCGAGCCGTTAAGCCACTAAAACTCGCTGCACTTGGGTGATGGGCGCCAAAGGCGCTCATTGCCTGCAAGCCTCACAATGCGAGGCGAGTGGAGGCAATGAAGCACACGCAACTTAGTCAGAAAGGAGCACCCAAGGCGCTCTTGCGAGCCTCGCAAACGGAGGCGAGACGATCACACATTGAAACACGTGGGACTAAGCCTCCAAACACTTAGGAAACACGGTATCGCCTTAGGTTGCAAGCAGTTTACGAATGCAGGACTTGAAGAAAAAAATTACGAGACACAGGACTTAGAAAAAAAAGAAACGAGAAGCGGTGGGGGGGGGGGGGGGGGCGAAACAAGATAGGAAAGATACGAATTTAACGGCCGATCCACGCAAAGCAAAAAACACAAAAAACACAAAAAGGCACCAGCAAGTTGCTAGTATATATATATACAGTATAATACAATTAGCAATTTGTCATGCTGGCCGGAGCTGCGATGTCATCGAGGGGCGAGGCAATGAAATCATTGAGAGGCGGGCCTGAGAGCCAGCATAACAGCAGCCGTTACACACCTGAGAGAGAGAGAGACAGCACAGAGAGAGGCAGTACAGAGAAAGACAGCACAGAGAAACGGCATGCAGACAGCCAGCACACAGGCAAACACCAGAGAGAGACAGACAGACAACAAAGAGAGACACAGCAAAAAGTGAGAAAGAAGCCACCACACAACACAGCAAGCGCTGGAAGTGGAATAACAGCCACCATTACAAATCTCAAAAAAGAGAGAGAGACAGCACAGTGAGAGACAGGACAGAGACAGACATCATGCAGACAGACTGCACAGAGAGCGAGATAGCATACTTGTCACATAACAGAGAGAGAGAGAGAGACAGCACAGAGAGAAGCAGTACGGAGAGTGACAGCACATACAATTCATGATAACATTCTATGATACCGTCATTTATGGAGGGCAATTTACTTGTATATACTGTATAACATATGTATATGCTTAAAATGGTTATGGATAGAAGAACAAAGCATTTGTGGGCACATTTGCATGTTCCTGCTCAGCTTCCCAGAGTGCAGTGTAATAACTGTATTTCTCGGAATCCTGAGCAGGAAGCAGGTTTTTTAACTTGTTTTAGACATTCAAATGTGAACACAAATGTGCTATATAGTAAATAAATAGTACATTTGAATGTCTAAAACAAGTTAAAAAACTTGTTTCATGCCCAGAAGTTATTGCACTGCATTCTGGGAACGTTGGCATGGACATGCAAATGTGCCCACAAAGGCTTTGCTCTTGCAATCTACTACTACATCAAACATGGCTTCCCTTAAGCATATGCCCGCTGTATCAAACAGCTTTGAGCAAAGCTAGGGTTGGATTATACACAAGTAAGGAATCCCACCCAGCTGAGACAGAGATACCCAGACAGGCTGCTGGAATTGTGCAGGAGCGGCAAGTTCTGAAGCTGGAGAGGAGAAACTAGTTCTAGACTAAAGTGGGGAAGCTATTTAGCCTCGACCAAATACCGTGAATCCTGAGAGCCCTTAGGGTAAGGAACACTGGTGAAGGAACAATACAAATATTGAAAATAGACTAAAGCCTCCTGTGTGAGTGTATTCACAATACTTGTCAAAAACATGGCCACAACTAGAGGAGAGAAGGGCACTTTGCCACACTGGTGTCCGAAGCAGGATTCCTGGTCCTGGTTTTGAAGACAGCCCACACCAAAGCATGGAGGAAATAATGAAGACCTTAATGCAGACTACAGCTGCTCAACAAGAGAACTACTGACAACAAATGGAATTTAACAAGTTGTTGGCTACCCAAGTGGCTCAGAACCAAACTGCTTTGGAAGCCCTTTTAAGAAAGAAATAATCTATGACAGAAATTAGAGCCAGTCATTTTCTACCAAAGTTTACTATAGAAGATGATGTGGAGACTTATTTACTAGCATTTGAAAGGACTGCAGAATGATAAGCCTGGCCTAAAACCCAGTGGGCAGATATACTGGCACCATTCCTTACTGGAGCAGCTCAGCTTGCATACTATGACCTGATAGCAGAGCAGGCCTTTGATTATACTCTACTAAAAGCAGAAATTCTTGCCAGAGCAGGGGTGAACCCAGTAGTTCGTGCCCAAAGGTTCCATCAGTGAAGATACCACAGTAACCAAACAGGGACATCGAACGAAAGTGATGGAACTGGCCCACAGCCATATGTTTGGAGGTCACCTGGGAATAGACAAAACCCTAAACAGAATAATGAAAAGGTTCTATTGGCCTGGATTTTTTTCAGAGGTACGCCGTTACTGTCTCTCCTGCCCAGAATGCCAGCTTTCAAGTCCACAGCCCCTATTAAGGGCTCCACTAATACCTCTTGCAATCAACAAGAAACCTTTTGACAGGTAGCCATGGACCTAGTAGGGCCACTTGAAAAGACAGCCAGGGGGACTAGTACATCTAGGTTGTAGTCTATTATGTTACTCGATATCCTGAAGCTTTTTCTTTGAGGACTGTAAGCTCTAAGAGTCTGGCTAAAGAACTCATTCTTCTCTTCTCCAGAGTGGGGATTACAGACCAAGGTACACCAATTGTGTCTAAACTGATGACAGATCTGTGTAAATTCTTACAAATCAGAGCATTGAGAACATCAGTATATCATTCCCAAACCGATGGACTGGTGGAGAGATTTAACTGAACATTAAAGGGAATGATAAGAAAAGTGGTCGATATTGACGGGAAAAACTGGGACATGTTACTGCCTTGTCTGATATTTGCAGTTTGTGAGATACCTCAGGCCTCTACTTGATTCTCACCATTCCAACTCTAATATGAAGAAAGACTAACCAAATTAAACGTATTTTCTCTAGGAAAAAAGGCGTTTAAGAGGAGATATGATTACCTTATATAAATACATCCAGGGTCAGTATAAAGATTTGTCAAGGGAGCTTTTTGTGCCAAGAGGACATCCCTTGAGGTTAGAAGTAAAAAGATTCCACCTCAAAGAAAGAAAAGGGTTCTTCACAGTAAGGGTGGTTAATCTGTGGAATTCTCTACCCGAGGAGGTGGTGACAGCAGATTCTATGGATAATTTTAAAAGGGGACTGGATTTATTTCTAATTAAAAAGGGAATTCAGGGTTATCATGGATAATTATAGAGACGGTATTGATCCAGGGAGAAATCCGGTCACCAGTATCTGGGGCCAGGAAGGAATTTATTTATTTGTTTTCCTTTTGAGACGAATGGCTAAGTCTTACTTGTTTTGTTTTTTCTGTTTGCCTTCCTCTGGATTAATAATAAAAATACAAAAAATACAAAATAATAGTTAAATTATTGTTTTAATAATAAATAAAAAACTAATTAATTAATATTTAATATGCATATTGCAGAGCAGAGGAGATCTTAAAAGGTTGAACGTGATGGACTGAAAATCTTTTTTCAACCTAAATTACTATTTAACTATATAACTATATATAATGGTAAATAAATAAGGAGCCATCTAGAATATAAAGTTTAAATATATAAACACTAAATGTAAAGACTGAAAACACATGTCTGTCTGTCTGGTGTAAATAAGAAGCCATCTAGAGTATATTGAGTTCACATAAAAGTCCAGGTCCTCAGAGATAGTCCCCTCTACCACAATATATACATATATACACTAAATGTGACACATAAACTCCCTCCCTCCAAGATATCACTTGTATCCCCAGGTCTGTGCAGCTCCACATAGATCTCTCACACAGTGACTGTAACACACACATTACAGGCCTGCAATACCATGAGAAAGGGCCTGGCCAATCAGATAATTGCACAAGCGGTGAAATCACTAGTTTCTCGGCAGATCAATACAATAAAAAGTTCAGTCCTATCTTTACATTTGTATGTGCAGAGTGATAGACAGATTTATATATATATATATATATATATATATATATATATATATATATATATATATATCAAAGCCAAGCAGCAGCTGCAAAGGCAAATAAAATATTATCATGTATTAAGAAGGGTATAGAAACCAGGGAAGCAAATATACAGTAATTCTGCCACTATACAAATCTCTAGTACTTCCTCATTTGGAATATGGAGTACAATTTTGGGCACCACTTCATAAAAAGGACATTTTAGAGCTGGAAAAGGTACAGAGGAGGGCAACAAAACTTATAAGGGGAATGGAGGGGCTAAGTTATGAAGAAAGACTAATAAAATTAAACGTATTTTCTCTAGAAAAAAGGCGTCAAAGAGAAGATATGATTACCTTATATAAATACATCCAGGGTCAGTATAAAGATTTGTCATGGGAGCTTTGTGTGCCAAGAGGTTTTCAACTGACAAGAGGACATCCCTTGAGGTTAGAAGTAAAAAGATTCCACCTTAAAGAAAGAAAAGGGTTCTTCACAGTAAGGGTGGTTAATCTGTGGAATTCTCTACCAGAGGAGGTGGTGACAGCGGATTCGATAGATAACTTTAAAAGGGGACTAGATTTATTTCTAATTAAAAAGGGTATTCAGGGTTATAATGGATAATTAGAGAGACAGTAATGATCCAAATTTTTGACATTTCCCCTTGAGACAATTGGCTAAGTCTCGCTTGTTTGTTTTTGTTTGTTTTTTGTTTGTTTTTTTTCTATTTACCTTCCTCTGGACTAATTAATAATAATCATTTAAAATAAAAATAATTTTAAATAAAAACATTAAATAATTGATTAATAATTAATTAACAACTAATGAATTAATAGTTAATCCGCATATTGCAGATCAGAGGAGATCTTAAAAGGTTGAACTTGATGGACTGAAAGTCTGTTTTCAACCTTAAATACTATGGCCCTCATTCAATTGCAATTTGGCACAATTGAATAGGGGTCTAAATAAGCACATAACATATATTTTTTAAATAATTTTTTAGTTAGTGAAAACCTTGCTTTTGGATAGATGTTTACTAACTAAAAACTTCTTTAAAATATATATGTTATGTGCTTATTTAGACCCCTATTCAATTGGCCAAATTGCAATTGAATGAGGGCTTATGTAACTATGTAACTATGTAAATCACAACAAATAAAAAATATACATTACAGACACAAAAAAAACCTAAGTCATAAAAAAGGAACATTACAGGAAATAAAAACTACATTACAAACCCCCCCCCTACACAAAAAAAATTACACACCTGAAAAGGAAATACATATAATACATACAATACAATACATACAATACAATAAAATTAAATACAATACAATACACCCATATCTAATATACATCCCCCTATCTATCTAATATACAATACTATCTATCTAAAATACATCCTATCTATCTAATATACATCCCCCAATCTATGTAATATACAATACATGATATCTCTATATAGCAACCCTAATTCTAAGCTAAAATAAAATAATTAGGACTACTTACCTTTGAGATGTTTCTTCAGATCAGCAACCTAGGGTAAAAAAGATTTTAAAAAAATGACTACAACACGTTTACATAAAATAAATAAACATTATAAACATTCTAAATATTCTACTCACCTTTCCAGCATGTCCCGTCCTTCTCCTTTTCCTTTTCTCCGGTGCGACCACTGTTAAAAAAAAAAACATTACATTAATACACATACATAAACATAAAACAAAGTAAAATAAACATAATATACATTGTACTTACCTCTCCGCGATGTCCCTGGCCTCCTCGTCTTCTCCCCGGGATGGGCCCTGGAAGCATCCGCGCTCTAAAAAAAAAATAGAAAAAAAAAACAACAGACATCCACACTCGCAAAAGTCCCAGATGCTAATGAGCCTCCTACGGAGTGTTCCAGAATAAATTTGGCAATAGCAGCTTCTGATTGGCTCACACATTGGATCCTCCTGATTGGGTGAATTTGATAGACAGCGTTTTCAACCAATCAGAAGGCGCCATTGCCTATTTTCTTCCGGAAAAGTCTCTGGGAGGCTCATTAGAGTCGGGGATGTTCGCGAGTGAGGATGTCCTTTATATATATATATATTTTTTTTAGAGCACGTTTCCAGGGCGTGGCAGAAGAGGAGGAGGCCGGAGACATCGCTGGGAGGTAAGTACAATCTAGATTATGTTTATTTTGTTTTTATGCTTATGTATGTGTACTAATGTTATGTTTTTTTTAACAGGTGCCGCACCGGAGAAGAAGAAAAGAAGAAGGACGGGTACATGCTGGAAAGGTGAGTAGAATATTTAGAATGTTTAGAATATTTAGAATGTTTATTTATTTACTGTAAATGTGTTGCACTATTTTTTTTTCCCTAGGTGGCTGATCTGAAGGGACATCTGCAAAGGTAAGTGGTGTTAATTATTTTATTTTAGCTTAGAATTAGATTATTTTTTATATCGATAGCATTTATTGTATGTTAGCTAGGGGTATGTGTTTTATATAGATAGCATAGCATGTATTGTATATTAGATTGTGGTATTTATTTAGATAGATTGGAGGATGTATATTAGATAGATAGGATGTATATTAGATAGATAGGATGTATATTAGATAGATAGGATTTATTGTATATTACATAGATTGTGTGATGTATATTATATAGATGTATACTAGATTATGGTATTTATTTAGGTAGATTGGGGGATGTATATTAGATAGATATGATGTATTGTAAATTAGATAGGGGTGTATTGTGTTGTATTTCATTTTATTTGTATTCTATGTATTGTATTGTATGTATTTCCTTTTCAGGTGTCAATTTTTTTTCCTGTAGTGGGGGGGGGGGCGGGGGTTGTAATGTATTTTTTTATTTTCTGTAATGTTCCTTTTTAATTTTTTGTCTTTTAGGTTTTTTATTTTATGTAATGTAGATTTTTTATTTTTTGTTGACTTTAGGTTTTTTTATTTTCTGTAATTAGAGTGGTGGTGGGGCTATTAGGGGGTAGGTATGTAGTGTAGGTAGTGTAGTTGTTAATAGGTTAGTGTAGAGGGAGTTTAGTTGATATTTAATATTTTATTGGGGGTATAGTGCAGTGTAGTGTTTATACTTAGTGTCATGATGGTCCTTGAGGACCATCATAGCACTTATGTGGGTAATGTTGGGTTGTAACAGGCCCATAATGGTCTTAATGTACACTTACGGGACTGATGGGGTTAAATATAGGCTTATGAGGGTCTGTATTGACCCCCATGAGTGAGGGGGTTAATTAAGGGCTTATGGGGGTCTATATTGAACCCCATGAGTGAAAGGGTTAATTAGGTGCTTATGGGGGGCTGTATTGACCCGCCTGAGTGATGGGGTTAATTAGTGGTATATGGGGGTCTGTATTGACCCCCATGAGTGCCAGGGTTATTTATGGGCTTATGTGGGTCTTTATTGACCCCCCATGAGTGACAGGGTTATATATATGTATTATGGGGGTCTGTATTGACCCCCATGAGTGACAGGGTTAATTAGGGGTTTATGAGGGTCTGTATTGACCCCCATGAGTGACACAGTTAATGAAGGGCTTATGGGGGTCTGTATTGACCCCCATGAGTGACAGGGTTAATGAAGGGCTTATTGGGGTCTATATTGACCCCCATGAGTGACAGGATTAATTAGGGCTTTATGGGGGTCTGTATTGACCCCCATGAGTGAGGGGGTTAATTAAGTGCTTATGGGGGTCTGTATTGACCCCCATGAGTGACAGGGTTAATGAAGGGCTTATGGGGGTCTGTATTGACCCCCATGAGTGACAGGGTTAATTAATGGTTGATGGGGGTCTGTATAGAGCCAAATGCGTGATAGTGTATATTATATATATTATAGGAATTTTGAATTTTTCGTTGCAGCAGGGCCTTCACTGCGATGGTTAATGTTAGCTTATCTCGGATCCCTTCTTGTGTAAGTTGTACGTGGCTGGGCGGTCCTGGGTCTTTGAGCCTCGTTTTCGGGTTTTTTTCGCCGGCCATTTTTTCTCTTGCTTAGGGGATTTTCATGTTTCTGAACTGGGGAATTTGGACTTAAATGAAGGTGTAACTTCACTTTCAGAGGACCTGAGTGCCCCTCCCCTTGCTGTGGGTAAGCTTTTTATGTATTTTTTGTGGGTATTTATTGTGTTTTGACTGTTCTTAGGTGCGCGCAGTACAGCCTCTATGGTCTTTTCGTGGCCATTTTTTCTCTCTAGGGGATTTTCGTGTGTCTGAACTTTGGAATTTGGACTTAAATGGAGGTGTAACTTCACTTGCAGAGGTCCTGGGTGCCCCCACTTGCTGTGGGTAAGCTTTTTATGTGTTTTTAGTGGGTATTTATTGTGTTTTGACTGTTTTTAGGTGCGCACGATTTGCATGGTCGTAATGGTGCCGCTTGTGTGGGTGTTTGTAACCACATGTGAGGCACCTTTGAGCCTCCACCTCCGCAAATGCGGCCCCTTGCATCGGCTCTTTGCAGCCGACATTGGAGCCACCACCTTCTGCAAATGCGGCCCTTGCGGACCAAACTGCGTCCCTCACTTCACAAGATGACGTGATGACAATTCCGAGTTTGAAAACTATTAGATGTGATTATAATTGTTGAACTACGAGACGTTGTCACGCTTTGCGTGGTGCGTACGACTTAGGCCATGAGCGACAAAGGCGCTCATTGCCTGCAAGCCTCTGTAGCGAGGTGAGCCATTAACTCTACAGCACTTAGGCGATGCCCTGCAAGCCTTGCGAGTCGAGCCGTTAAGCCACTAAAACTCGCTGCACTTGGGTGATGGGCGCCAAAGGCGCTCATTGCCTGCAAGCCTCACAATGCGAGGCGAGTGGAGGCAATGAAGCACACGCAACTTAGTCAGAAAGGAGCACCCAAGGCGCTCTTGCGAGCCTCGCAAACGGAGGCGAGACGATCACACATTGAAACACGTGGGACTAAGCCTCCAAACACTTAGGAAACACGGTATCGCCTTAGGTTGCAAGCAGTTTACGAATGCAGGACTTGAAGAAAAAAATTACGAGACACAGGACTTAGAAAAAAAAGAAACGAGAAGCGGTGGGGGGGGGGGGGGGGGGCGAAACAAGATAGGAAAGATACGAATTTAACGGCCGATCCACGCAAAGCAAAAAACACAAAAAACACAAAAAGGCACCAGCAAGTTGCTAGTATATATATATACAGTATAATACAATTAGCAATTTGTCATGCTGGCCGGAGCTGCGATGTCATCGAGGGGCGAGGCAATGAAATCATTGAGAGGCGGGCCTGAGAGCCAGCATAACAGCAGCCGTTACACACCTGAGAGAGAGAGAGACAGCACAGAGAGAGGCAGTACAGAGAAAGACAGCACAGAGAAACGGCATGCAGACAGCCAGCACACAGGCAAACACCAGAGAGAGACAGACAGACAACAAAGAGAGACACAGCAAAAAGTGAGAAAGAAGCCACCACACAACACAGCAAGCGCTGGAAGTGGAATAACAGCCACCATTACAAATCTCAAAAAAGAGAGAGAGACAGCACAGTGAGAGACAGGACAGAGACAGACATCATGCAGACAGACTGCACAGAGAGCGAGATAGCATACTTGTCACATAACAGAGAGAGAGAGAGAGACAGCACAGAGAGAAGCAGTACGGAGAGTGACAGCACATACAATTCATGATAACATTCTATGATACCGTCATTTATGGAGGGCAATTTACTTGTATATACTGTATAACATATGTATATGCTTAAAATGGTTATGGATAGAAGAACAAAGCATTTGTGGGCACATTTGCATGTTCCTGCTCAGCTTCCCAGAGTGCAGTGTAATAACTGTATTTCTCGGAATCCTGAGCAGGAAGCAGGTTTTTTAACTTGTTTTAGACATTCAAATGTGAACACAAATGTGCTATATAGTAAATAAATAGTACATTTGAATGTCTAAAACAAGTTAAAAAACTTGTTTCATGCCCAGAAGTTATTGCACTGCATTCTGGGAACGTTGGCATGGACATGCAAATGTGCCCACAAAGGCTTTGCTCTTGCAATCTACTACTACATCAAACATGGCTTCCCTTAAGCATATGCCCGCTGTATCAAACAGCTTTGAGCAAAGCTAGGGTTGGATTATACACAAGTAAGGAATCCCACCCAGCTGAGACAGAGATACCCAGACAGGCTGCTGGAATTGTGCAGGAGCGGCAAGTTCTGAAGCTGGAGAGGAGAAACTAGTTCTAGACTAAAGTGGGGAAGCTATTTAGCCTCGACCAAATACCGTGAATCCTGAGAGCCCTTAGGGTAAGGAACACTGGTGAAGGAACAATACAAATATTGAAAATAGACTAAAGCCTCCTGTGTGAGTGTATTCACAATACTTGTCAAAAACATGGCCACAACTAGAGGAGAGAAGGGCACTTTGCCACACTGGTGTCCGAAGCAGGATTCCTGGTCCTGGTTTTGAAGACAGCCCACACCAAAGCATGGAGGAAATAATGAAGACCTTAATGCAGACTACAGCTGCTCAACAAGAGAACTACTGACAACAAATGGAATTTAACAAGTTGTTGGCTACCCAAGTGGCTCAGAACCAAACTGCTTTGGAAGCCCTTTTAAGAAAGAAATAATCTATGACAGAAATTAGAGCCAGTCATTTTCTACCAAAGTTTACTATAGAAGATGATGTGGAGACTTATTTACTAGCATTTGAAAGGACTGCAGAATGATAAGCCTGGCCTAAAACCCAGTGGGCAGATATACTGGCACCATTCCTTACTGGAGCAGCTCAGCTTGCATACTATGACCTGATAGCAGAGCAGGCCTTTGATTATACTCTACTAAAAGCAGAAATTCTTGCCAGAGCAGGGGTGAACCCAGTAGTTCGTGCCCAAAGGTTCCATCAGTGAAGATACCACAGTAACCAAACAGGGACATCGAACGAAAGTGATGGAACTGGCCCACAGCCATATGTTTGGAGGTCACCTGGGAATAGACAAAACCCTAAACAGAATAATGAAAAGGTTCTATTGGCCTGGATTTTTTTCAGAGGTACGCCGTTACTGTCTCTCCTGCCCAGAATGCCAGCTTTCAAGTCCACAGCCCCTATTAAGGGCTCCACTAATACCTCTTGCAATCAACAAGAAACCTTTTGACAGGTAGCCATGGACCTAGTAGGGCCACTTGAAAAGACAGCCAGGGGGACTAGTACATCTAGGTTGTAGTCTATTATGTTACTCGATATCCTGAAGCTTTTTCTTTGAGGACTGTAAGCTCTAAGAGTCTGGCTAAAGAACTCATTCTTCTCTTCTCCAGAGTGGGGATTACAGACCAAGGTACACCAATTGTGTCTAAACTGATGACAGATCTGTGTAAATTCTTACAAATCAGAGCATTGAGAACATCAGTATATCATTCCCAAACCGATGGACTGGTGGAGAGATTTAACTGAACATTAAAGGGAATGATAAGAAAAGTGGTCGATATTGACGGGAAAAACTGGGACATGTTACTGCCTTGTCTGATATTTGCAGTTTGTGAGATACCTCAGGCCTCTACTTGATTCTCACCATTCCAACTCTAATATGGACACCATTCAAGAGCACTAGTGGATATTCTACGCAAAACGTGGGCAGATCAAGGTGCGCAGGGAGAAAATATTATAGAATATGTCCAAAATCTGAGAGAACAAATTACACAATTTGACCCGATAGTTAAAGAACATATGGAATGAGCCCAAGAGCAACAGAGAACCTACTATAATAGTAAAGCTCAGGTCAGGCAATTTCAACCAGGGGGCAAATGATACTAGCGCCTACTGTGGAGAGTAAACTTCTGGCAAGATGGCAAGGACCTTATGAAGTCATCGAAGCGATCAGGGAAGTAGATTACAGGATCAGGCAACCTGATCGCCGGAAAAACAAGCAAATATATCACCTTAATTTGTTGAAAGCATGGCACGAGAGAACCGATGAAGTAGCTTTTTTGTCCCCGATTGCCTAGTCTGAAGAACTACCTTCTGAAGTACCAATATCTCCTGTATTGTCCCCACAACAAAGAGAAGAAGTTTTACAAATGCTATTCCGCAACACCGATGTCTTCTCAGCTTATCCAGGACGGACCAATGAGATTCATCCTGCCATCATTACTAAGCCTGAAGTGTGAGTAAGAGTCAAACCCTACCATATACCAGAATCAAAGCGAGAAGACGTAAGAGTCGAAGTTCAGAAAATGGAATAATTGAAGAACCCAAAAGTAAATGGTGCAGTCCAATCATGTTGATCCCAAATCCGGATTGGACAACACGCTTCTGTGGCAATTTCAGAAAGTTGAATGAGGTTTCTCAATTTGACGCATATCCTCTTCCCAGAATTGATGAGCTTATAGATCAATTGGGAAATGCTAGATTTCTATCCACATTTGATCTGACCAAGGGGTATTGGCAGGTTTCACTGACAAAAGCAGCAAAACAGAAAACTGCTTTCCGCACACCTGATTGGCTTTTCCATTATAATATCTTGCTGTTTGGGCTACATGGAGTGTCAGCAACCTTTCAGAGACTTATGGACAACCTCCTATGTCCCCACAGAGAATATGCATCTGCATATTTGGATTTTCCTTTTGCAAGTAAAGACTGATAAATTGCAGAGTGCACTAATTGTGCCCAGGTGAGAAGGAAAAAGTTAATATAAACAGGAGAAGGTGGGAACTTGTGAGTTTGTGTACCTTTCTAGTATAAGTGCAATTCTAGTAAAAGTGTAGGAGTTCAAATAAAAGGAGGGAGTGCAAAGAAAAGGAGGGGGGCAGATTTATAGTGCAAAGGGGGATGTATATATATATATATATATATATATATAAATGTATATATATATATGTATATATATTTATTTATTTTTACAAAACTATATACAAATATTTTATTTTATATTCTTTATTTTTCCTACTGAATTTTTGTAGACAATAAGAATAATTATAATAATAATCAGTCCAGTGGCAACCTCAATCAATGTACATCCTGTCATATGTATGCAATACTGGAACAGCTGACCCAGAGTCCATACCTCTGTGGCAGGTGTGAGCATGTTGCCTCTCTGGAAGCTCAATTTGGAGAACTAGAGAGGAGAATTGCAGCACTTAGTGATATTGCACCACTGGAAAGGGGGTTGGTGCTCACTGAGCACAATTTAGCTGGGCCTAGCATGGAGGATGTCCACGGAGGTCGCTGGGTTACAGTTAGAAGGGGAATCAAGGGGAACAGGAGGGGCAGGCCAGTTCTTAGTTGGAAAACACCAACAGATTTGCCAGATTGAGTGAAACTTGAAACTATTGGGAATGTCCATTCAGGAATGGCATTGAAAGATAGAGCTGTTCCCTCTAACCGCCGGGAGAACAGTTTTACTGGAGGAGTGGGTGGGCAGAATGGGCAGAGCAACAAACAGGTTTTGGTGGTAGGCGACTCTATTATTAGGAATTATTAGATAGACAGAGTGATTTGTCACCCAGATCCCAGCAATCGAACAGTTTGATGTCTCCCGGTTGCTCAGGTTCGGCATGTTGTGGATCGGGTAGACAAATTATTGGGAGGAGCTGGAAATTAACCAGCGGTCTTGGTACATATTGGTACCAATGACAAAGTTAGTGGAAGATGTAGTGTCCTAAAGAATGATTTTAGAGAATTAGGTAATAAGCTGAAGGCAAGGACCTCCAAGGTAGTATTTTCTGAGATACTACCGGTGCCACCTGCTAGCCTAGGGAGGCAGAAGGAGCCTAGGGAGGTTAATGCGTGGGTAAAGATGTGGTGCACTAAGGAGGGGTTTGGGTTTTTAGAGCACTGGGCTGACTTCTAACTTTGGTACAATCTCTACAGCAGGGATGGATTGCACCATAATGATGAGGGAGCTTTTGTGCTAGGGGATAGAATGGTAGAAAGGCTGGAGGAGTTTTTAAACTAATAGGTGGGGGGAAGGCACTAGATAGAAGTAATAGGGTAGAAAGTGTAGAGGGGATAAGGGATGAATTAACAACTCATAGGGGAGGAGATCGGGGGAGGGTTAGTACAGTCAATAGGGAGGTAGTACTAAGTAATTCAAATACAGTGGCAGGAACTTCAGAACTACAGACTCATAACATAAGGTGTATGCTTGCTAATGCCAGAAGCTTGCCAGGAAAAAATGGGAGAGTTAGAATTATTAGCAGTCAATGAAAAATGGGATTTAATAGGCATTACCGAAACGTGGTGGGATGAATCTCATGACTGGACTGTTAATCTGGATGGTTATAACCTATTTAGGAAAGATAGGGGCAATGGTAAAAGAGGAGGAGGATTTCTTTGTATGTTAAGCCTGAATTTAAGCCTATAGTCAGAAAATATATTGATGCTGGAACTAGCGGTAATGTTGAATATTTGTCGGTAGAGTTAAATGGAAGAGCAGCAAATTCAAAAAGAATATTAGTTGGAGGATGCTATAAAATCCCCAAATATAGCTGAAAGTGAGGAAATGCAATTATTGTTACAGATTGGAAATGCAGCTAAGCATGGGCAAGTACTAATAATGGGAGATTTTAACTACCCTGAATTAAACTGGATAAATAAGACCAGCAGTTCATCTAAGGGGAGAAGATTCTTGAGTACACTCAGGGATCATTATCTGGCCCAGGTTGTAGAAGAGCCTACTAGAAATGAAGCTATCTTGGATTTAGTAATCACAAAAAATATTGATATAGTATAAAATGTTGGAATAGGGCAACCTTTGGGAAACAGTGATCACAACACAGTCTCATTTGAGATTGAATTAAAAAAACAAAATTTTGAAGGGCCAACAAAAACTCTTAATTTTAAAAAGGCAGATTTTACTGGTCTAAGGGCAGCAATACAAAGTATAGACTGGGACAGCGAACTGATAGGTAAAAACACTGAACATTAATGGACAACATTTAAATCCTTACTAAATATACATACTTATCACCATATATCAAGTGGGAATAAAAGTAAAAGGAGTAAATCACATCCAATGTGGCTTAACAATGATTTAAAGATCAAGATACAGCGTAAAAAACAGGCATTTAAATTATACAAACAAAAGGGGACAGAGACTGCTTTACGGGAGTATAAGGAAATCAACAAGGCTTGCAAAAGCGCGATTAGACTGGCTAAAATAGAAAATGAAAAATGAATTGCAAGAGTTAGTAAGACTAACCCTAAAATATTTTTTAAGTATATTAATGGGAAGAAGACGAGGAAGAAAGCTATAGGAACATTATAATGTGAAACAGGCCATCTGAAAATAAGTGACCAGGAAAAGGCAGATGAGCTAAATAGGTTCTTTACGTCGGTATACACAAGGGAGGTACCAGTGGTTGGGACACTGCAACATAATGGGGCTACACTACCTTTGCCGAATAACTGGTTAACACAGGAAGTAATGCAAAAGAGGTTGGAAAAAATAAATGTTAATGAAGCCCTGGGTCCTGATGGAATACATCCATGGGTACTGAGGTAACTGGGTTCTTTAATTGTCAAACCATTATATTTAATTTTTCAAGATTCATTCAACATAGGGTTTCTACCAGATGACTGGAGTAAAGCAGATGTGATACCTAAATTTACAAAGGGAGCAAGAGCAAATCCGGGTAATTATAGACCAGTGAGCTTCACTTCTGTAGTGGGGAAGCTTTTAGAAGGGTTAATACAAGATAATATACAAAAATATGTCTATTTGAAAAGGATTATAAGTAGGAGTCAACATGGATTTATGAGGGATAAGTCATGTCAAACAAATCTAATTCATTTCTATGAGGAGGTTAGTAGGAACCTGGATCAAGGCAACTCAGTGGATGTAGTCTTTTTGGATTTTGCAAAGGCTTTTGATACAGTGCCACATGGGAGACTATTGTGCAAACTAAGAGATACAGGACTTGCAGTAAATTTCTGCTCATGGATTGAGAGCTGGCTAAAAGACAGGAAGCAAAGGGTTGTTGTAAATGGAACATACTCCGATTGGACTAATGTGGTAAGTGGGGTTCCTCAGGCTTCAGTATGAGGTCCTCTCCATTTTAACATATTTATTAATAACTTAGAGGTGGGACTAGAAAGTAGTTTCTGCATTTTTGCTGATGACACAAAGTTGTGCAAGGTAATTAAATCAGATAATGATGTGTTTTCCCTCCAAATGGATTTACATAAAATTGAGGAATGGGCATCTAAATGGGATATGAGATTTAATACGAATAAAGTTATGCATCTGGGAAGGAAAATAGCCATGTAATTTATAATCTTAATGGAGCAAATCTAGGGTTATCAGATATTGAAAGGGATTTGGGAATACTTGTGGACAACCACCGAGGTAACAGTGCTCAATGCCAAGTAGCAGCTACAAAGGCAAATAAAATATTTGCATGTATTAAGAAGGGTATAGAAGAAAGGGAAGCAAATATAAATCTGCCACTATACAAATCTCTAGTATGCCCTTATTTGAAATATGGAGCACAATTTTGGGCACCACTTTATAAAAAGGACATTTTAGAGCTGGAAAAGGTACAGCGGAGGGCAACAAAACTAATAAGGGGAATGGAGGGGCCCAAGTTATGAAGAAAGACTAGCCAAATTAAACGTACTTTCTGTAGAAAAAAGGTGTCTAAGAGGAGATATAATTACCTTATATAAATACATTCAGGGTCAGTATAAAGATTTGTCAAGGGAGCTTTTTGTGCCAAGAGGTTTTCAACTGACAAGAGGACATCCCTTGAGGTTAGAAGTAAAAAGATTCCACCTTAAAGAAAGAAAAGGGTTCTTCACAGTAAGGGTGGTTAATCTGTGGAATTCTCTACCAGAGAAGGTGGTGACAGTGGATTCGAGTGGGTTATCCTGGATAATTAGAGAGAGAGAGTATTGATCCTGGGAGAAATCCAATCGCCAGTATCTGGGGTCAGGAAGGAATTTTTTTTTTTCCTTTGAGAAGATTGGCTAAGTATCACATGTTTTTTTTTTCTATTTGCCTTCCTCTAGATTCATTAATAATAAAAAAAAAAAAAATTAAATAGTTGATTAATAATTACTTGACAACTAATACATTAATAACTAATCTGCATATTGCAGATCAGAGGAGATCTTAAAAGGTTAAACTTGATGGACTGAAACTCTTTTTTTGACCCTAATTACTATTTAACTACTATATAACTATATACTGTATATACACCACTGACTGCGATTTTCATTTGAACAAATTAAAAAGTGTCTTAGATACACTAAGAAAAGCAGGACTGACAATTAATCTGGCTAAATTTAACCTCGGACAAGCAGAAACAAATTATCTAGGATATGTGATCGGACGTGGCTTAGTCAGGCTACAGTTGGATAAAATTGAAGACATATACGAGCCTGGCCAAGGCCCCTTAGAAAAAAAACAAGTTTGAGCCTTCCTGGGGATTGTTGGCAATTACTGATGCTTCATACACAATTTTGACACAATTTCAGCTCCTCTAACTGATTTGACAAAAGCAAGGGCTTCAGATACTGTGAAATGGAACCCAAATGCAGAGAAGGCTTTTGAGTTGTTAAAAATAGTGCTATGCCAAGAACCTATATTGGTGGCTCCAGATTTCAAAAGCCATTTTATTCTCCAAACCAACGCATCAGATGTTGGACTAGGAGCAGTCTTATCACAAGAGTTAGAGGAAGAAGAACACCCAGTTTTGTATCTGAGCAGGAACTTACTTCAGATAGAACAAAAATACTCAGTGGTAGAAAGAGAGTGCTTGGAGATAAAGTGGGCCATAGATGCCTTAAGGTATTATCTGCTGGGAAGACATTTTACACTAGTCGCAGATCATGCCCAGTTGAAATGGATGCAACGCAGCAGAGAGACAAATGCCAGGGTGACAAGGTGGTTTCTCTCTTTGCAGCAATATCAGTTTGACCTGGAACATATATCAGGAAAGGACCAGACAGATGCAGATGCCCTCTCAATAATCCACTGCCTCTCTGCTGAAGTCGCTCAACCCCTTGGAATTGAGCTCAGGGGAAGGATGTGTAACAAAGCTAGACAGAGATATGGAAGATTTCTGGAGGGCAGATATGTGAGCCTTAGGCTGGATAAAGGCATTTGCCCGATCCAGCAGGGAAAGTGTTAAAAACAAACAAACTATTACATCACAATGGGGGCTGCAGCAGTGAAAAGATCAAGGCAGATTGTTGAGAGAGTTAGTTGCAACCGTTGGGCCTTAGATGATATAACAAGCAAGTGGAGTATGGAGTTCTTGACAGGAGTGACGGAGTTAAAACTTCTGAAGAACTCCTAATTTGTGCAACTTCCCTTTAAAGCCTGAAAGCAGACAAAGGGGGTGTGGCTGGCTAGGCTCTGGACAGGTTGTGTGCTGCCATCAGAGTGGAGCTGGAAGGTGATCCTGTGTGGAGTTACAGTGAAGTTTTGTGAACAAGCCTGTAAGAGATCACCTCATTTACTGTGACTGGGAGTACTGGGACAACAGCAAGTTGTGTGAGCTATTTGCAGTCGCAGGACATGTGAGCTGGAAGAGTGAACACAGCCTCAGGACACCAAGTAAGTGAAGGGATTAGTGAGAATCCCCAGGCAGAGTTGCCTTAAAGGCCTAGCGTGTGTGTAGCTGACAGAGGCCTCTCAGTGAAGGTGCCCAGACGTATTATGCCCCAGGGAAGAGGCTGAGTGTGAAGAGAGAAGTGTGAAGGGATTAGTAAGAATCCCCAGGCAGAGTTGCCTTAAAGGCCTAGCGTGTGTGTAGCTGACAGAGGCCTCAGAAGGAATGTACCAAGACTTATTATGCTCCAGGGAAGAGGCTGTGTTTTGAAGCGTAAAGTGACTACAAGTTGGTGTTGTTATATATTCAAGGGTCCCTGGGGTGAAGCATACGGGAGAGACGGGCGGGCCCTATGCTTCATCCACGAAGGTGTAAAGAGTACCTTGGAAGAGACTTCCAGATGTACTAGAGAGTATGTGTAACCTGGCCACAAGGTGGCAATATAACTAAAGAGGAGATGATGCGTATCCTGGCCACAAGGTGGCAATATAACTGAAAGAAGAGGTTCTTTGTATCCAGGCCAGAAGGAGGCAATACAACCTTTTTAAGAGACTGACTGTATCCTGGCCACTAGGTGGCGCTATTGTGCGAAAGCTACTCCTTCCAGAAGAGACCATGGGGGAGTGTTTATTTTAACTGCAGGCCGAGTAGCGACCTCAGGGATAGACAGGGCGTTCCAGGTCATAGTAAGTCTGTTTACGTAGTATTTTGTTTTATTGCTGAGTATAAGCACTGTTTTCTTTTTGTTGGCGCTGACAAATAAACAGCAGTCAATTAAGCCTCTGACAAGCCTACTGTGTTTTCCTCCCTAAAAACATAAAAGAGCAGGACGCAAACCCCGTCAGAAGGGGGCGCCCTGTCACAACAGCTAAAACAGAGAAACCCAAACAGGCTTCTGGAATTGTGCAGGAGCGACAGGTTCTGAAGCTGGAGAGGAGAAACTAGTGGTAGACTAAAGTGGGGAAGCTATTTAGCCACGACCACATACCAGGAATCATGAGAGCCCAGAGGGTAAGGAGCACTGGCGAAGGAGCAATAAAAAAATTGAAAATAGACTGAAGCCTCCTGTGTGATTGTGTTCACAATACGTGTCAAAAACACAGCCACAACTAAAGGAGAGATGGCACTTTGCCACAGTATATAATTGAATAGTAAAACAGCCGTGAATGCCCAGTAATATAGTAATTTAGTAATTATTAATATATTAAAAGAGTAAAAAGAGCAGGACGCAAACCCCGTCAGAAGGGGGGCGCCCTGTCACACTGGTGTCAGAAGTGGGATCGAAAAGTGTCTGTGTTGAAGAAGACAGCCCCAAAGTACAGCATAAATATGGAGTAGGCCTTAAAAGCTTTCATAGATGCACAGCGGGTAATGAACAAGCAGCAGGCAGAGATGAACAGAGCGCTGGCTGCTAAGCTTGGTCAGAGCCAGTCAGAAAAGAGAGCAATGATTGCAGAGGATAGCATCCAAGCCGCAAAAGAGGAAGATAAAGGTTTTGGAGAGGTTGCTGCAAGATTTAGAGAGGCCACAGAGAAATGGCAGAGGACAGGGTCCAAATGAGAGAGTTTTTAGAAGCACAGAAAGTGTAGCTGCAGCAATGGAGATCTACAGAGAACATTGTGGTTTCAAAATCAAGCAGGATTATGAACCCCAATTGCTTTCTAAAGAAAATGACAGTTCAGGATGATGTTGAAACCTACCTCCTGAATTTTGAGAAGATTGCTACCAGGGAAGGTTGGCCTAAACAGCACTGGGCCACAGTCCTGGGTCCCTATCTGTGTGGTGAAGCACTCTGAAAGAGGAGATCCTTGACCGTATAGGAGTAAAGAGAGTACAGAGACTGCCCTCCTGGGATTTTTTTTTTAACAGACAGGCTTATCACTGCTCGAGCTTAAGGTACAAAGTCCCTGTTAAGGGAAGGCAAGCCAAACCTGTCCTTGATGAAAACTCGGAGAGAGTGCCCGCAGAGTCAGAGAGAGTGCCTGCAGAGTCGGAGAGAGTGCCCGCAGAGACGGAGAGAGTGCCCGCAGAGACGGAGAGAGAGCCCGCCGAGACAGCGAAACTGCCCTCAGAGTCGGAGAGAGTGCCCGCAGAGTCGGAGAGAGTGCCCGCAGAGACGGAGAGAGTGCCCGCAGAGATGGAGAGAGAGCCCGCAGAGACGGAGAGTGAGACCACAGAGACGGCCGATCCAGCCAAGAGGCGGCCGATCCAGCCAAAGAGACTGCTGAACGAGCACGTGAGAACGCAGACAGCCCCAAAGAGATTGCTGAGAGCCCCTAAAGAGATTGCTGAGAGCCCCAAAGAGGTCGCTGAGAGCCCCAAAGAGTTTGCCGAGAGCCTCAAAGAGGTTGCTGAGAGAACAAAAGGGCCTGCTGGTGCGGATAGAATGGCCTTAGAGGAGGAGAAACAGCGTTTTTTTAGGCTCCAAAGACAAGCCCAAGTTAAAATGAGGCCAGAGTATATCCCTGAATGGCGGAGGAAGCCTGCGTTTGAGGACTACCGAGTGTCCTACCGGAATGAGAAATTGATGCCTATTTGGGAGCAGAGGAAATGTCCCCCAAAGCCTAAGCTGAACGAATCAGTGGTGTGGGAGCGGCCGCACAGGGATAAAAAGGAGAACATTTCTCAATTTCCACAGAAGCCCCGGCGAATACGAATGTTGTCATTAGACAGTGAAGATAGTGACAAAGAGGCTTCTAATGGAGACCCGCTAGAAAGTGTTGCTATGCCAGTGTCCGTTGTGAACACCTTAGAAAAGACTGTTCCTGAAGCAAAACAGAAGGAACGCAACAAGACCTCTAAGATACAGATAAGCAGCAGCCAAGAGGAGAAAGATGAATCGTGGGTGTCCTTGAAAAAATTAATTCCTGGGCGTAAGAAGAAAAAATCTGATGGTAAAATGGAGCAGACTCCTCTAAATGAGGCTGGACAAGCTGCACAGTCAGAAGGATTTGATGATGACTCTGAAGAACCAGCCGTAGTCCCGCTGGCTGAGTTTGATGCGGCTGAGCAAGAAAAGTTAGATGCTCAACGATCTATGGAAGCCTCTGTTAAGGATTCATCAAAAGAGCAAAGAACAGTACCTGAGAAATGCACTGAAGAACTAATTCATTGCTGTCACTATGACTGTGATCGAGGGGGAGAGAGCTGTTACCAGTCTTGAAGAAAGATCTCCATCCTGGATTAGTGCGACAGTGACAGAGCAAGCAAAGGAACTTCAGTTGTCTAAGAACAAAGATAAACTTGAAACTGAAATAATTGTTGAAGCGGTTACATTTAGCACAGTTTCCCAATTAGAAGAGTCACCTGCAACAACTGATGAAGCTACACCTGTGCCAGAGGAAAGTGACAGTGCCAAGAGTGTGGAAGAACAACAGAAGCATGTTGATCATGTCCTTCAAGCAGTTGCAGAAAGTGCAAAGCTGTCTGTAGAGGCAGTTATAGATACCCTCAACAATGCCAAAGCCATTCCAGATTTGACTGAACACCTGGAAGTTGAAGTTAAAGAAAATATTTTAGAACCAGTCACCATCTCATTGCAAGACTCTGTATGCATTTTGAAAAAAATAGAAAATCCTGATGATGCGCAGGTGAGAGACACAGAAGACATGGTTGCGCTGCGCATTTGCAAGCATGAGCCCAAGAGTTTAGTTGAGGAATGTTTAATAAGCCCAGCTCCACAGCTATTGGAGAGTACTCTTGAAAAAACAGAAACGGTACAAAATGTAGCAGATATTATTGCAAACTTTGAAATTATTTGCACAACAGAAAATGTGCCATCACTTGACGAAAAACTCCCTGAAATCATCCCTGCTGATGGTAATGAAGAAGAATTTACATATTTGATGGAAAAGGCAGCAGAGGAAGTGACTGCACAAAGTGCTCCATTAGCAAAGGAAGTGACTGCAGAAAGCATTCATGATTTCTTCAAGCATCGGCCAAGGCCATCCTGCGAAGGGAAAGCCATGCAGCTTATTAAATCAACAAAGTATCAGCCATGCAGTTTGGAAAGTAAGATGGACATTAGTGATACAAAATAAATCAAAACAAGTGACTCTGCTCCAGCAGAAGAATGTAAAGTGGATGCAAATAATTCTATCCAAGCATCACAGGCTTGTACGTGTGAGGTATTAGAAGAAACTAAAGATGGAAGAAGTGAGCTAGCCAAGAGTACTGATGAGCCACAAACGGCTTTGCACACAGTGGATTCGGAGGACCATGTGGATAGGCCAGAGTCCATTCCGAAGCCTGTAAGTGAAGATGAAGATCCTACTTATGAGATCTAGCAGGAAATCCCTGTGCCTCTATTGGATTCTCAGACAGTTGAGGAGACATCTAAATGTCTTGTACCAACACAGCATAAAGCCAAGCCTGTGTTTGAGAGGAAAGTTAATCTAAATATCGTCCGTAAAGAGACAACGGCAGATGGAAAGGAGGGGGTAAAGGCAGATGTGGTATCTGTTATTGTGTCTGCTGAAACAACTGATGAGATCATTCAGAAAAAGCCAGGTGAAAAGCTGCAACTTCTTAAAGCAAAGCTGCAGGATACAATGAAACAGCGTCGTACTGAAGAGAGGCAGAAGCGCCAGGCCATGTTTAAGTTGGACAATGAAGATGGCTTTGAAGCTGAGGATGACGAGGGAAACACAGAGACTGTAGAAAATATCCTGGGAGGTGAAGATAATAAAGAGATTGGAAATGATGACGGGCTCGAAGTGAGTGCAACGGATATTGGTATATCTGTACCCAGACATGTGACTACAGAGTCCACCATGATGCTATACAAGGACAGCTCCACAAAGTTGGGGGATTCACTCCTTCCCGATAAAGGCGACACACAGGAAGGATGCAAACAGACCAGTAAGGTAGAGAGAAGATGGATTTGCAGGTGGCCACTATCGCAGCCTTCTACCTCAATGCGGACGGCACGGAGGAGGAATGGTTGGCTGGGCGAAGAGTTCTTGAGCGGTGAGCGACCCTACCGGATGTCCGGCCTCTCGGCATGTCACCCAACACCATATTGTTGAGCTGAGGGGGAGGGTGTGTGACCATTTGGCCCTTAGATGATATAACAAGCAAGTGGAGTATGGAGTTCTTGACAGGAGTGATGGAGTTAAAACTTCTAAAGAACTCCTAATTTGTGCAACTTCCCTTTAAAAGCCTGAAAGCAGACATGGAAAGGGGGTGTGGCTGGCTAGGCTCTGGGCAGGTTGTGTGCTGCCGTCAGAGCAAGCCACAGAGTGGAGCTGGAAGGTGATCCTGTGTGGAGTTACAGTGAAGTTTTGTGAACAAGCCTGTAAGAGATCACCTCATTTACTGTGACTGGGAGTACTGGGACAACAGCAAGTCCTGTGAGCTGTTTGCAGTCGCAGGACGTGTGAGCTGGAAGAGTGAATACAGCCTCAGGACACCAAGTAAGTGAAGGGATTAGTAAGAATCCCGAGGCAGAGTTGCCTTAAAGGCCTAGCGTGTATGTAGCTGACAGAGGCCTCTCAGTGAAGGTGCCCAGACGTATTATGCCCCAGGGAAGAGGCTGAGTGTGAAGAGAGAAGTGTGAAGGGATTAGTAAGAATCCCTAGGCAGAGTTGCCTTAAAGGCCTAGCGTGTGTGTAGCTGACAGAGGCCTCAGAAGGAATGTACCAAGACTTATTATGCCCCAGGGAAGAGGCTGAGTTTTGAAGAGTAAAGTGACTACAAGTTGGTGTTGTTATATATTCAAGGGTCCCTGGGGTGAAGCATACGGGAGAGATGGGCGGGCCCTATGCTTCATCCACGAAGGTGTAAAGAGTACCGTGGAAGAGACTTCCAGATGTACTAGAGAGTATGTGTAACCTGGCCACAAGGTGGCAATATAACTAAAGAGGAGATGATGTGTATCCTGGCCACAAGGTGGCAATATAACTAAAGAGGAGATGATGCGTATCCTGGCCACAAGGTGGCAATATAACTGAAAGAAGAGGTTCTTTGTGTCCAGGCCACAAGGAGGCAATACAACCTTTTTAAGAGACTGACTGTATCCTGGCCACTAGGTGGCGCTATTGTGCGAAAGCTACTCCTTCCAGAAGAGACCGTGGGGAAGTGTTTATTTTACCTGCAGGCCGAGTAGCGACCTCAGGGATAGACAGGGCGTTCCAGGTCATAGTAAGTCTGTTTAGGTAGTATTTTGTTTTATTGCTGAGTATAAGCACTGTTTTCTTTTTGTTGGCGCTGACAAATAAACAGCAGTCAATTAAGCCTCTGACAAGCCTACTGTGTTTTCCTCCCTAAAAACATAAAAGAGCAGGACGCAAACCCCGTCAGAAGGGGGCGCCCTGTCACAACAGCTAAAACAGAGAAACCCAAACAGGCTTCTGGAATTGTGCAGGAGCGACAGGTTCTGAAGCTGGAGAGGAGAAACTAGTGGTAGACTAAAGTGGGGAAGCTATTTAGCCACAAGCACATACCAGGAATCATGAGAGCCCAGAGGGTAAGGAGCACTGGCGAAGGAGCAATAAAAAGATTGAAAATAGACTGAAGCCTCCTGTGTGATTGTGTTCACAATACGTGTCAAAAACACAGCCACAACTAAAGGAGAGAGGGCACATTGCCGCAGTATATAATTGAATAGTAAAACAGCCGGGAATGTCCAGTAATATAGTGATTTAGTAATTATTAATATATATATATATATATATATATATATATATATATAGATAGATAGATAGATAGATAGATAGATAGATAGATAGATTAATAATGAGTATTGCAGTATATTATGATACCTTTTGCATCGGACAAACATCTTATTTATAGTGACTAATATCATAATATACTGCAATACTCATTATTAATCTCTCTCTCTCTTTCTATATATATATATATATATATAGATTAATAATTACTAAATTATATATATATATATATATATATATATGTAAATACAATGGATATAAAAAGTCTACACAACCCTGTTAAAATGTCAGGTTTCTGTGCTGTAAAAAAATGAGACAAAGATAAATCATATCAGAACTTTTTCCACCTTTAATGTGACCTATAAACTGTACAACTCAATTGAAAAACAAACTGAAATCTTTTAGGTGGAGGGAAGAAGAAAAAAAAAATTATGTGGTTGCATAAGTCTGCACACCCTCTTATAACTGGGGATGTAGCTGTGTTTAGAATTAAGCAATCACATTCCAAATCGTGTTAAATAGGAGTCAGCATACACCTGCCATCATTTAAAGTGCCTCTGATTAACCCCAAATAAAGTTCAGCTGCTCTAGTTGGTCTTTCCTGAAATGTTCTTAGTCGCATCCCACAGCAAAAGCCATGGTCCACAGAGAGCTTCCAAAGCATCAGAGGGATCTCATTGTTAAAAGGTATCAGTCAGGAGAAGGGTACAAAATAATTTCCAAGGCATTAGATATACCATGGAACACAGTGAAGACATCATCATCAAGTGGAGAAAATATGGCACAACAGTGACATTACCAAGAACTGGAGCTCCCTCCAAAATTGATGAAAAGACGAGAAGAAAACTGGTCTTGGAGGCTACCAAGAGGCCTACAGCAACTTTAAAGGTGCTGCAGGAATATATGGCAAGTACTGGCTGTGTGGTACATGTGACAACAATCTCCCGTATTCTTCATAGGTCTGGGCTATGGGGTAGAGTGGCAAGACGAAAGCCTTTTCTTACGAAGAAAAACATCCAAACGAGGCTATATTTTGCAAAAACACATCTGAAGTCTCCCAAAAGCATGTGGGAAAAGGTGTTATGGTCTGATGAAACCAAGGTTGAACTTTTTGGCCATAATTCCAAAAGATATGTTTGCCGCAAAAACAACACTGCACATCAGCAAAGGAACACCATACCCACAGTGAAGCATGGTGGTGGCAGCATCATGCTCTGGGCTGTTTTTCTTCAGCTGGAACTGGGGCCTTAGTTAAGATAGAGGGAATTATGAACAGTTCCAAATACCAGTCAATATTGGCACAAAACCTTCAGGCTTCTGCTAGAAAGCTGAACATGAAGAGGAACTTCATCTTTCAGCATGACAACGACCCAAAGCATACATCCAAATCACCAAAGGGATGGCTTCACCAGAAGAAGATTAAAGTTTTGGAATGGCCCAGCCAGATCCCAGAACTGAATCCGATTGAAAATCTGTGGGGTGATCTGAAGAGGGCTGTGCACAGGAGATGCCCTCGCAATCTGAAAGATTTGGAGTGTTTTTGCAAAGAAGAGTGGGCAAATCTTGCAAAGTCAAAATGTGCCATGCTGATAGACTCATACCCAAAAAGGCTGAGCGCTGTAATAAAATCAAAAGGTGCTTCAACAAAGTATTAGTTTAAGGGTGTGCAGACTTATGCAACCATATTATTTTATTTTTATATTTTTTCTTCACTCTACCTAAAATATTTCAGTTTGTTTTTCAATTGAGTTGTACAGTTTATAGGTCACATTAAAGGTGGAAAAAGTTCTGAAATGATTTATCTTTACAGCACAGAAACCTGACATATTAACAGGGGTGTGTAGACTTTTTATATCCACTGTATCTCTCTTCATTATATATGTATATGCCATGAGCTATACACAGTGAGCTATTTTCCCCTTAATGAACATGCCAAGATAATGCTCATGAAAACATATATCATGAGCTATGTTATAAACCCTGCAATGGGTGGAAAGAAATTGCCTAAAGGACGTTTTCCAACTTTGGCAGTGGCTTTGTCAAAGGTTAATGATCATTAAAATGTAAATGATATTTCTGGCTGTGTCGGACAGTGTCTCTAGGGAAAGAATGTGTGAATTTTCTAATGTGGATACAGAAAGTCTTTTCTGTGTCTTTGTGGAATTAAGTAAGATTTTTTTTGTGTGTATGTGTGTGTCCGTATGGAGCTAAGAATATTGTGTGTGCGTGTGTACCTAACCCTAAACCTCCTAACCCTAATTACTATCCCTTCTAACCTAACTCTAACTAAACTAATCCTTTCCCCTAACCCCTACCCTAACCATGCTCCTAAATCTACCCCTAACCCTAACGCCTACCCTTAACTCCTACTCTGACCCCCCTAACCCTAACTTCTAACTATACTCATAATTCCTACCCCTAAACATCCTAATCCTAACTCCCTAATACTCCAAATTTAAGCCTAACTTCTGACCCTAACTCCGATTCCTAAACCTCTTAAACCTAACTCCCTAGCCCTCTTAACTTACCCCTAACTAACCCCAACCCTTACCCCTAACCCCCTAAACCCTATCCTATAACCTAACCCAAAATTATAAAAAGAAAAACATTTAATACCGCACATGGCAGAGCGCACGAAAAGTGCGCTCAGAAGTTGTGCTACCATATAAAATGGCATTTAAAATATGAATGTAATACCATAGAGTGCCACAAGATGGAGACAGACAACATAATATCCCATCGCAAACACAAATTGTGCAAATTAAATAAAAATATATATTATTATGATTTATTTGTAACTCCTCAACATATTCCTTAGTGCTATACATGGGTTAAGTACAAGGCAAAAACTGTTTTAACATTATGCAAACAAATAAAGGGCCCTGTTTTTGAGCTTAGAATATAGCATGCAAAGTGCTTTCCGAAAACACCTTACAAGATTAAAAATAAAATTACAATCTAAAGAGTTTGGGTGTGGTACAGAGGGTGATTATGCATATTAAGTATGTAGGCAATAAGCTTCTTTAAACAGATGTGTCTTTAGGGAGGTTTTGAAGATCTTGAGGCAGGAGGATAGTCTAGTAGAGCAAGGCTAGGAGTTCCAAAGAATAGGGATAAGAAAAGTCCTGAAGGCGGGAAGGAAAGGAGATGATAAGAGAAGATGATAGAAGGTCACTAGCAGAAGGGAGACGAGAGCAGAGATCTAAGGGGGTGCACTTTTGTTGAGGGCGTTGTAAGTTAGGGTCATGATTTTACATTTTATTCTGAAGGCTCTGGGAAGCCAACCGAGTGATTGAGTGTTGAGTATGATAAATGAGTTTAGCGGCATTCATTATGGATTGGAGTGTTGACAAGCCGGTGATGGGGAGCCCAGCAAGAAGAGAGTTGGAGTATTCTAGGCAAGATATGGTGAGAGAATGTATTAGAATTTTACTTGTGTCTTGTGTTAGATAGTGACATATTTCAGAGTTATTAATAATGTGAAAAAGATAAGATTTTGTTAGTGGATTTATAAAATAGAGGGCAGGTTCCAGCAGCACCCCAAGGCGATGGGCCTGGGAGGTGGGAGTGATGATGGCATTATCAACAGTGAGAGATAGTTGAGCAGTGGACATGGTGGGAGAGAGTGAGAAGATTAGGAGCTCAGTGTTTGTTGTTTGAGATGGTGGACAGACATCCAAGAGGATATGCTTGAGAGGGGGCTGGAAACTTGGGCTAGAAGAGAGGGGATAGATCTGGTGCGAGAGCTAGATTTGAATGTCGTAAGCATATGTCGTAAGCATATGTTTAGATGGAGAAGAGGAGGGGGGCCTAAGACTGAACCTTGGGGTACATCAACAGACAGGGGGTGAGGTGAAGAAGGGGTGCCAACAAAGGAGACTCTAAATGTTAGACCTTATAGGTATGATATGGGTCATGGAAGCTCAGTTTTTTGAATGCCAACAGAGTAGAGAACTTGGATTAGAAGTCAATGATCAGCTGAGTCAAAGACACCAGAGATATCTAGGATAATGGGAATGGAGAAATGACCCTCTGCCTATCACAAACTAGGCTACACTACATTATATCTAACTAGCGACTTGCCCGTCAAAAAATGACGGTCAATAAAAGAAAGTGTTGAAATGCTGTTTGTCACACAATGTGAGTGTACTGTGTGCCTCAAGTAACTAAATTCCTCCAAAAGCAGAAATCTACATTACATAAAATAAGAAAAAGTAAAATCACCAAAAATAAAAAATGTACATTACAGAACCAAAAAAAAAAAAAGTAAGTCACAAAAAATAAAAAAAGGAACATTACAGAAAATAAAGAAATACATTACAACCTCCCGTCACTACAAATTTTTAAAAAAAATTACACACCTGAAAATGAAATACATATAATACATACATATAATACAATAGAACACAATTAAATAAAATACAATACAATACAATTAAATAAAATACAATACACCCCTATGTAATATTCATGCCACTATCTAATATACATGCCACTATCTAATATACATGCCACTATGTAATATACATGCCACTATATAATGTAATATACATCCCACTATGTAATATACAATACTATCTAATAATACATCCCCCTATCTATGTAATATACAATACATGCTATCTATATATATATAGCTACCCTAATTGTAAGCTACAATAAAATAATTAAGACCACTTACCTTTGAGATGTTTCTTCAGATCAGCAACCTACAGTAAAAAAGATTCAAAAAATTAATACAACACGTTTACATGAAATACCTAAACATTCTAAACATTCTAAACATTCTAAATATTCTAAATATTATTCTCACCTTTCCAGCACGTCACGTCCCAGCATGTCACGTCCTCCATGTTGCGTCATCCATCTTTGCGTCTTGTCCGGCAATACTCCTTTAAAAAAAAACATTACATTAGTAAACATAAACCAAATTAAAAAAAACACAATCTACATTATACTTACCTTTTCGCGATGTCTCCGGTCTCCTCGCATGAAGGAAAAAAAAAAAAAACGACGCACATCCGCCCTGGCGGATGTCTCCGACGCTAATGACCGTCCTATGGAGTGTTCCAGAATAAAATTGGCAATGGCGGCTTCTGATTGGCTGAAAAGGCTGTCTATAAAATTAAGCCAATGAGAAGACCCCATTTGTGAACCAATGAAAAAAGTATACACCCCAAAATACAACGGTGATTGGATAGCACACCTATCCATCTTTATTTGAACAAATCCTAAGGCTTTATTGCCATCAGCCAATCACAATGGAATATACCCCCACGTACTGATTGGTGAAGACATCTGCGCCTTCCCATTGGCTGTAATATTGATTGATATTAACAATAGCCAATGAGAATGCGCAAATCCTTCACCAATCAGTACGTGAGGGTGTATTCCATTGTGATTGGCTATTGTCAGTGCAACCAATCAGAATGCGCAGAGGCTCCAACCAATCACCCTGTGGGGGTGTATTCCATTGTGATTGGCTGAAGGCATCTGCACCTTGTGATTGGTTTAAATAAAGATTGATAGGTGCATTATCCAATCAGAGTGGTATTTTAAGGTGTATCCGTTTGTGATTGGTTCACACATTGGCGCCTCCTGATTGTGTGAATTTGATAGACATCATTTTCAACCAATCAGAAGGCGCCATTGCTTGTTTTATTCCGGAAAATTCTCCTGGAGCCTCATTAGCGTCGGGGATGTCCGGGAGTGCGGATGTAAGTATATATATATATATTTTTTTTTTTTTACAGGGCGTGGCAGAAGAGGATCCGGAGGAGGCCGGAGACATCGTGGGGAGGTAAGTAGAATGTAGATTATGTTTCTTTTATTTTGATGTATGTCTATTAATGTTGAGTTTTTTTTAACAGGTGCCGCGCCGGAGAAGGATTTAAAGAATGCCGGACGGGACATGCCGGAAAGGTGAGTAGAATATTTAGAATGTCTAGAATGTATAGAATGTTTATTTTAGACCTGTAAACGTGTTGCACTAATTTGTGTTTATTTTTTTTCCGTAGGTGGCTGATGCCAATGAACATCTGCAAAGGTAAGTGGTCTTAATTATTTTATTTTAGCTTAGACTTAGATTAGTTAATATATAGATAGCTTTTATTGTATGTTAGCTAAGGGTATGCGTTTTATATAGATAGGATGTATTGTATATTAAATTGTGTTATTTATTTAGATAGATTGGGAATGTATTATTATATAGATAGGATGTATATTAGATTATGCTATTTATTTAAATAGATTGGGAATGTATTATTAGATAGATAGCATGTATATTAGATTATGCTATTCATTTAGATAGATTGTGTGATGTCTATTAGATAGGGGTGTATTGTATTGTAATTGTATGTAATTGTGTTGTAATTGTATGTATTTGTATTGTATGTATTTGTATTATATGTATTTGTATTATATGTATTGTATTTCCTTTTCAGGTGTGTATTTTTATTTTTTTCTGTAGTGAGGGGGGGTTGTAATGTTTTTTTTCTTTTCTGTAATGTTCCTTTTTTTTATTTTTTGTGACTTAGGGTTTTTTATTTTGTGTAATGTAGTTTATTTTATTTGTGAGTTAGGTTTTTTATTTCATGTAATGTAGATAATTTTTTTTGTGACTTTACGCTTTTTTATTTTCTGTAATTAGAGTGGTGGGGGTTAATAGAAGGTAGGTAGTGTAGATGTTAATAGGTTAGTGTAGAGGGTGTTTAGTTGATATTTAATGTTTAATTGGGGGGGTATAGTGCAGTATAGTGTTTATACTTAGTGTCATGATGGTCCTTGAGGACCATCATGGCACTTATGTGGTTAATGTAGTGTTGTAACAGGCCCACAATGGTGTTAACATACCCTTATGGGACTGATGGGGTTAAATAGAGGCTTATGGGGGTCTGTATTGACCCCCATGAGTAACAGGGTTAATGAAGGGCTTATGGGGGTCTGTATTGACCCCCATGAGTGACAGGGTTAATGAATGGCTTATGGGAGTCTATATTGACCCCCATGAGTGACAGGGTTAATGAGGGTTTTATGGGTGTCTGTATTGACCCCCATGATTGACAAGCTTAATGAAGGGCTTATGGGGGTCTCTATTGCCCCCCATGAGTGACAGGGTTAATGAGGGTTTTATGGGGGTCTGTATTGACCCCCATGATTGACAGGGTGACAGTGTATATTTTTTTTCTTTTACAACGGGTCATTTAAGGACCTTTACGGTCCTTTAAGGACCTGTAACGCGGGAATTTTGAATTTTGATTGCAGTGAGGGTCACCGATCGCGTGCAATCGGGACCCCCACTGCGATGGTTAATGTGGGGTTAATGCAGGGCTCTGAGCTTATCTTGGATCCCCGGCGGTTAATCCGGGTTTCCGAGCTTATCTCGGATCCCTTCTTGGGTAAGTTGTAGGTGGCTGAGCGGTGCTGGGTCTTTAAGCCTCGTTTTCATTTTTTTCGGCTGCCATTTTTTCTCTCGCTTAGGGGATTTTCGTGTGTGTGAACTCGGTAATTTGGACCTAAATGGAGGTGTAACTTCACTTTCAGAGGTCCTGGGTGCCCCCCTTTCTATGGGTAAGCTTTTTATGTTGTTTTTGTGAGTATTTGGTGTGTTCTCACTGTTTTTAGTTGCGAGTGGGTCGGCCGCTATAGTGGGATTCTTAGTGCGTGTGGGTGTCTGTTACGTTAACGTTGCCTCATTCCCTGAGTGCTTTGCGAAGACCCGCATTTGCGGAAACGAGGGCCTCAGTTGCTGGCATGGTGCGCCTTCAGTGCTCCATGCCAGCAACTGAGGCCTTCGGCCGCGGTGTGTGTGTGTGTAACCGGGTGTGAGGCGCCTTTGAGATTTCTTTTTTTTAAAAGTCGTGTGTGTGTGTGTGTGTTAACAGAGGCGACGTTGGAGCCTCCACCTCCGCTGCGCGAGCCCGCAACCGTTAGCAACAACTCGCATGCTCACAACTATATATGTGATATCCCAGATGATCAATATATCTAAACTAGCGACTTGCCCTTCAAAAGTGACAGGACAATAAAATTGTAAGGCAGGGAATGCTGCTTGGGCCAGACATTATTTTTTTTGGTGGTCCGAGATCCTTCGGCGCTCATTGCGAGGCTGCTGTATTTTTTTTATTTTGCTTTTGCTGCTATTGTTTTGTCGGCGGTGATCTGCTTTTTGCGCTTATTGAAAGGCTTTGTGTTCTATGAGCAGCGTTGGCGCTCGTTGTGAGTCATGCAGTGAATGGGTTTTTTGTTTATTGTGAGAGTGTTTTTTTTGTTTTTGTGTATATTTGTTTTTGTATGCTAATGAAATAATTAATAAATTAATAAATTAATATACATTACCTATTTTGAAGTAATATATGCAGGAAGCATTGTGCTGAAGAGCTGACAATCTGTTTTGATGTTCCTGCAGCATACAATGTAGGTTTGCAGTGTTGTGGAGCTGAGGTGTAAGTGTCAGCAATGTGTGCAGTGTGTAGTGTAAATAGGCTGCGTGCGCGAGGGGAAGCCGTTAGTGTAGCTGTGTTCTTCTGCATTGTGTAAGTTAATGTTGTAAAATGGCGCCGAATGTGTATGTGGTACGCAGGCGTGTATGATGTAGCGTCCATGGTAAGAGTGTATCTTGTACCTCGTATGGCTTTTTTGAAAAGCTGTATGTGCTTGGTGGTGTTTTGTGTCTTTAGGGTCCTGTAGCCTCGTTTTCGTTCTGTAAGTTAGTGTTGTAAAATGGCGCCTAATGTGTGGTACGCGGCTGTTGGTGATTTTGCGTATTTGTTCTTGGAGCTCGTCCGGCTTTTTCGGAAAAGCCGTCTGCTTGGTGGTGTTTTGCGGCTTAAGGGGCCTGTAGCCTCGTTTTCGTTTTTTTCGGCGGCCATTTTTTCTCTCGCTTAGGCAATTTTCGTGTGTCTAAACTCGGGAATTTGGACTTAAATTGAGGTGTAACTTCACTTGCAGAGGTCCTGTGTGCCCCCCCCCCCCCCCCCCCCTTGCTGTGGGTAAGTTTTTTAAGTTTTTTTTGTGTGTATTTATTGGGTTTTTAATGTTTTCAGGTGCGCGCGGTTTGGCCGTTAAGGTCGTATTTTTCGTCTATTTTTTTATGCTAAGTCCGTAAATTTTGCGTTCTAAGTCCTGCGGTTCGTATTTTTTGGTGGAAGTCTGCACATAGTGATTGCGTGTTAGATCTATTTTGGTAAAGTGCTGCTTGTGTGAGTGTTTGTAACCGCGTGTGAGGGGCCGCATTTGCGGCCTGCAATGAGCCTTCGGCTCATTGCAGCCGACGTTGGAGCCTCCACCTTCCGTAAAGGCACGCGAGGGACGCAGTTCTTACAAGCTCGCTTTGCGAGCTCGCAAAGAGTGACGACGATTCGTAGTTTGACAACTATTATATGTTATGTGCATTAAACAAGACACAAAAAAATAAATGAATAACCCTTGAGGAATAAGGAAGTAGTAATAACATATAAATGTCTTATATATAATACAAAACGTATGTATATCCAACTCAATAATAATATAAATCTATAGAAATATATTGGGAAGTTCAACAATAAGTGAGTAGTGATCTCATGTTCTCCTTGTAGTTAGTCAGTCCATGTGTGTATCTCCAGCTCCTTCACTTCCGGGTAGGCTCCAGTGACATCACTTCCGGGAACAGCAAGACTTGTTGTGGTCCATAGAGTCACAGAGATTCAGACACAACTGAACAACTAAGAAACAATTCATCAGTTCATCCCGTCCATCACTTGCTATGCTGTATATGTGATCAGTACAAATACATTATTACATATTTCTACTTACTGTGTTTTGTACCAGTCGATACAGACCACTACATATTGGGATGAATACAGTATCAGTAAGTACATATGATTATATTCTGAGCTGTGTACTGTATAAGTAGACACATATTATTATAGGATGCCCAGTATATTCACACTGAGCATTATACCATTAGATATAGAACTATAAATAATGCACAGCATATTTATAAAGATTACATACTGAGGGGTGTATTGTTGTGGGAAAACCAGTCAACACTCAATCAACATTTAGTGTTTCCTCCTCTGGCTCCTCTTCTTCACCTTGCCCTCTGTCTGTTGGCGCACCTCAAGTTTCAGTCCTAGACACCCTCTTTCTCCATCTATTTATGCTCCCTTGGCAACTTAATAACATCTTCTGGATTTCTGTATCATCTATATGCAGATGACACTCAAATCTACCTCTCAGCAACAGATCTATCCCACTCTCTTCTAGCATAATTTTCCAAATGCCTCTCAAACATATCCTCATAAAAGTCTGTTTGTCAACTCAAACTCAACATGTCAAAGACTGAGCTCATCCTCTTCCACAACTTCCACTCGTCAAATATCTCTCATTGTTGACAATGCCATCATCACTCCCATTTATTCCTTACATACAAACAATAACAAAATCTTGTCATTTTCATCTAAAAAAATGTTTCCATCGTACACAAGACACTTCTAATTCACTCTCACATCATATATCACCTGGACAACTGCAACTCCCTCATGCTGGACTCAACATCACCCACCTGTCTCCAATGCATATTGAATACCTCAACTAGACTCATCTACCAGACTCAACGCTCAGTGTCCGCAGCTCCTCTCTGTCAGTCACTCCACTGGTTTCCCGTAGCCTCCAGAATAAAATGTAACATCATGACTCCAACGTATAAAGCTCTCAACAATAGTGAACTCCCTTATATCTCTGCTCTCGTCTCAAAATACTCCCCTATCCGCCCTCTTCACTCTGCTAACAACCTTCTTTGTACCTCTTTTATCATATCCTATGACACTGCCTTCAGGGCTTTTCTCGTGCTGCCCCATCTCTATGGGACTCGTTGCCTTGCTTGGTATCTTCTAGCACTTCAGTGTACATAATCTCCTGTTTCAAGCTCCTCATAATTACCACCAGTTATCTTTGGTATTAGTAAGCTGTAATTCCCAAATGTTACTACCAGTTGGCTTCGGTATTAAGAAACTGCAATACCCAGTGTAACCACTATGGAGTTTTGGTGCTACAATGCAATCAAGTCGCTATTGCAAGTATCACTACTCTCATTTATCACACACGTCACATGACCAGATACCATTAGGAAACGGCACCGTTTGATGATGTCATCAAACTAAGACGCTAGAATTGCGGTAAAATTGATGAGCACCTGAGGAAACTATAAAGAGACCGTCCATTCCATCTTCACCCTACACATCTCCCCTAAAGAATCCTTCTCAAGGAAGGGGAAACGCACGTCGGGCTAATCACCAGCTGGGCTGCTACACTGGATGCCACCACAGGATTGCCTCTTCCAGATCCTTTCTAAGCACCTTAGGCCACTGACCCCAAGTGCAGTCAGGGTAAAATTTGGGGTACTTGCCACAGGGCAGACCCTCAGGGCCTCTAGTAGACCTATCATTTTGTTATATTTTTTCACCATACTGTCACTTAGATTCAGTGGCAAATAGGTGGAGGTCATAGGCTGTAAAATTATATTATATGCTACATGGTGTGATACCTATTTTTGTATACTTAATGTTTTCTGCTCACTTCTCTCATATGACAAGAGGTTGTTAGCACACTTATTCACACTAAAGATAACTATATCATTGCCTTCTGTCTATATTCCACTGCTACACTAATAGTGGAATTCTCTATTCATCCATTAACAAATGGCTACACTGTGCCATAACAATCCTAATTTCTAGAATAAGCACTTTTTGTTTGTCATATGTACACACCCTCTCATGTATTGTGACCTACTCAGCTTTGAGTGGGCAAAATTGTCTTATGTTGCCTCATTTTTGCCATCTTGAGTCTACCTTGTTACCACCTAGTGACACCTAAGGTTAATAGCGCTATCGCCTTGTCCCTTAGACAATATTTACCACTCTACGGTATCTATAGTCACATCAGGAAAATTGCATTATTTTCCTAGCTCCCAGCTGGCTTTTGTGTTTTTAAATTTTTTACTATATTTTCTTGTACAGATTGTGCTACTGTGCTTTATTTTACTATACATCCTTAATAAAAGTTATGTTTTTATTTTATCTTGTTTCAGAAAAAAAATGTGCTGTTCTACCTTTAACTGCAGCCACTACTAACTGTCTGGCTCACACTCTTCCTAGATATTGCATCATTAAATGTAGGATATTATATACTGTGCTAGAATATAAAGGTTTTGTTACTCCTTATACTGTACTAAAGATAATTTTATTAAAAACTCTGTACACTACCAGAGGATTCAGATTATTATATATACTGTTATTCTGAACTTATATAGAACAAAACATTTCTATAATTGTAACAGAGGGTATACATTCTGCTTCGGCAGCACTGACAGATGCAGTTACAGGAGCTATCCGGTAGAGGGCGCCTCAGGTTTGAGGCAAGGCAAAGAACTATTCCATCCTCCGACGTGTCACATCTTGATGGCGCTGATTCAACAGCAAAGCCATTGCTATGTTCGGCGCGGGCATTCTGCCCCCCAGGGCCTCGGGCGCGCCTCTCATAGCTCAAGGTTTCTTCTGTCGGCACACCTTATATGCTATGTGCAGCAGTATCCGAAAATCAGCAGCACCATCTAGCAGCTGGCAGCGGAACTACAACTGTCAGATCTTGTGAAGGTGAAGAGGGAAAGGACAGAGACATCTGCTGCCTTGGTGAAGGGATTAAAAGAACATGAAAGATCTGCTGGGTAGGTTTGGTCATAACGGCCTTATCAAGCCCAACTGAAGAAAACAGATAGTAACACATAATCCGTCTACTTCAAAACTCATCAAATTCGATATGCAACGCATCTTGGTGAGAAAAAAATGCTTTGGCACTCAACGCTTCCTTGGTACTTATTGTGCTTGCTAAAACCAATTTGCATTACTTCTTATGGGAGTTTGGAACTCGTTGTCTGGCTTTCTGGAACCAATTAACGAGTACCAAAGGTCAATTGCAATTTATTTTATTGTTCCACTAGAGTATAAATAAATCGGGCAACCAAGTTGCTTAATCCCATTCTATACTATCAGTTCAATGTAAGTCCATAAAAAATTAAACAAATCAAATGTTCTGTTTATAGTGGGATAGGAGAAATGTGTCATTAACATTATGATCACACTAGTTCATACATAGATATTGTCATATAATAGTGCAAATATCACAGAAAAAAATCTCTACATTGATTTATAATTACAGGTAGGTTAAATTTGAATAATTTTATACTATGTCTATATAGTCTGACAAATTAAAAAATCCTTCTTGCAATGAAAATGTATTAAAGTTAAAAATCAAATATTGAGCAATGGAGAAACAAATGTCAGACCAGTTGGGGGGGAAACTGTAATACCAAAGTTGTCCACTGGATGGAGACAGAGAATATTGCATCACATTGATTGCACAATAGGAGAACCACTAAAGCGTATCTAATGTTAGTCCTAATAATGTTAGTCCTAAGGGGCAGATCCAGGTTACATTTTAGGCATATCATGGTTGAGTAGAATTAATTTGACTGAATCATCTTGATTTATTGGACTGGCACAAGATACCCTGAAAATGAGTCGCACAGAGACATTGGCACAAAAAGCAAAACAGTTGTTAAAGGCATGTAATTATTTTGTTGTTGATCAATCCTTCAGTCATGTCTGACTCTCGGTGACCATGTGGACCACAGCACACCAGGCATATCTATCTCTGTTTCTGGTTGTGATTATCCATATCATTTTCTTGGCAAAGATACTGGAGTGGGTTGCCAGTTCCTTCTCCAGTGAACTGCAATTTGTCTTACCTCTGTGCTATAACCTACCCATCTTAGGTGACCCTACATGGTATAGCTCACAGCTTCATTGAGGTACACAAGCCCTTTCACCACAACAAATTAGAGATCCAGAAGAAGATGTAATTATAATAATTTCCAAATTACAGGTCAGATTTCAAGGAAGCAGACTTGAGAAGGCAAGAATATTTAAGCAAAAAAATCAATATAATCCTAACAAGTAGATATAAAATTGGGGTTTGTTTGACCTGGAAGAAATTACCATATTTTTCCATGTATAAGACGACCCTTATTTTTGAAGCCTAAGATTAAGAAAAAAATAAGTATGCAAATGTGTATTTTATAACTTCTTATTGTGCTACAAATATATTTAAGTGCACTTTCTGTCATGATTTTCACTGATTTCCATTCCAGCTCAATATCCCTGTGACCATATCATGTATTACTCAGTCACGCTGTGCATTGCATTTTTCTGTTTAACAAAGTAATAAGTGATGTAGTCACAGGGATATTAAGCTGGAATGGAAATCGGTGAAAATCATGACAGAAAGTGCCCTTAAATATATATGTAGCATAATAAGAAGTTATAGAATACACATTTCGATGGACACAAGCACTGTAATAATAACCAATGCGTTTCCAATACGTGTGATCTTTTCTCCTGCCTTACAAGTGCCACAGCGCATCTAGTGGACACTTACAGTATTGCGCCTGTGCTGTATTCCCTATGTAAGATGATCCCCTTATTTTAAACTACAAAAGTTTGACAAAAAATACCATCTTATACACGGAAAAATACGATATGTCTGCCTCTTTTGAACGACACAATGGCCCCATTCACTTCCCTCTCTGGTTCCAGAACTAAAAACTGGTCTGTAACTTTAATTAGCTATTCAATTGACACATTTTTCCACAATTGTAACTTTACTAAGCACAAAATTACTGATGACTCGCAGCACGTAATATCACTGATTTTGAGAAAAATAATTATGTGCACCCGAAGAGCTGCCACAAATGCTTTTAAAATCCTCGCAGAGACCTGCAAAAGCAGTTAAAGAAACAGTGAAATACTAAAATAACATAAAAATGCATTTAAGTACATTATAACATAATACTTAACAATCCCATAGGCACAAATGAGCAATTTAAAAATACATTTTAATAATATATTTGCATCCTTATACAATTTTCCGGGTAACATAGAAACCAATACTCCAGAGGTTAACATATATCAGGAAATCCACATGGACTCCAACAGGTACTCTAATGTATTGTTTATTAAATCCCTATTGGAAAACATTATATGTTTACTCTCAAAAATGCTTACTTGCAATTGAGGGTACTTATTTATTCTCATTATAATTATGTATTCAATATCATGACATTCTCTATTCATTACTAGGGATGAACTCCTCAAGAATTTAAGTAAAATGCAGGGTTTGATGTAATTATACGGCTTGAAATTTACTGACAAGACATGGATTTACAAGTTGCATGTTGCGAGTTGTGAGTGAGCTAACTAAAATTATGAGTAAAGGGAAATCAATATGTGTAACATTACTGAAAAAAAGCTCCTGTAGTTGAAACAAAGTAGCTTTGCGAGATACAAGTCATGAATTGAATGAGGCCCTATATTCTCGAACTTGTACCTTTCAACCATGCACCCCGAGGTTGAATATTTTAGAAGTATTTAAGAAATCTATATGGCAATGTCAATTTAGGGGCATGAAGTATGCAGACATTGGTGTCATAGTATAGTGAGGACGATATTCCCTTAAACAGATGTTTATTTTGTGCACTTTGAGACCACAAGGAAGAGGGGTGATATATAATAGAGACCCATGTTACTCATAGTTAACTGAAGTTCCAGAAGGCATGACGAGTGTTGAAAAGAACGAGTGCCAAAGCTCCCATAAGGAGTAATATAAATTGACTCATACGGGTCTTAGCAAGCGTGACAAATACCAAGGAAATGATGAGTGCTGAGGCATTATTTCCTTGTCCAAATTTGGCGAGTATTGAGGTAGATGAATGCCGACTGCTTACCAAACAATATATCCACTGTTTATCAAGGAATTCAATAATTTTCAGGAGTGAAGTATCTTCCAGAAAAAGATGACTCTAAGTTCAAGAGATATTGAATGGAAGATGGAAATTTAAATTTTACTACTTTGCAGAAAGGGTAATAAATATATAGCTCAACCTTCCAGTGGGAGTGGTACGGTCAAACACCGTTAAATAATTTAAGCATACCTGGGATAAGCATACAGTGAGGGGGGAAAAGTATTTGATCCCCTAATGATTTTGAATGTTTGTCCACTGACAATTAAATCATCAGTCTATAATTTTAATGGTCGGTGCATTTTAACAGTAAGAGACAGAATAACAAACAAGAAAAACGCATGTCAAAAAAGTTATACATTGATTTGCAGGTCAGTGAGGGAAATAAGTATTTGACCCCTTCAACTTAGTACTTGGTGGCAAAACCCTTGTTGGCAATCACAGAGGTCAGACGTTTCTTGTAGTTGGCCATCAGGTTTGCACAGGAGGGATTTTGTCCCACTCCTCTTTGCAGATCCTCTCCAAGTCATTAAGGTTTTGAGGCTGATGTTTGGCAACTCAAACCTTCACCTCCCTCCACAGATTTTCTATAGGGTTAAGGTCTGGAGACTGGCTAGGCCACTCCAGAGCCTTAATGTGCTTCTTCTTGAGCCACTCCTTTGTTGCATTGGCTGTGTGTTTTGGGTCATTGTCATGCTAGAATACCCATCCACGACACATTTTTAATGCCCTGGCTGAGGGAAGGAGGTTCTCACCCAAGATTTGATGGTACATGGTCCGTCCCTTGTCCCTTTTGATGCGGTGCAGTTGTTGTCCCGACCCTTAGCAGAAAAACACCCCCAAATCATAATGTTTCCACCTCCATGTTGGACGGTGGGGATGGTGTTCTTGGGGTTATAGGCAGCATTCCTCCTCCTCCAAACACTGTGAGTTGAGTTGATGCCAAACAGCTTGATTTTGGTCTCATCTGACCACAAAACTTTTACCCAATTCTCCTCTGAATCATTTAGATGTTCATTGGCAAACTTCAGACGGGCCTGTACATGTGCTTTCTTGAGTTGGGGCACCTTGCAGGATTTCAGTCCTTCACTTCGTAGTGTGTTACCAATTGTTTTCTTGGTGACTATGGTCCCAGCTGCCTTGAGATCATTAACAAGGCCCTCCTGTGTAGTTCTGGGCTCCCCATCATTCTCATGACCATTGAAACTCCACAAGGTGGGATCTTGCATGGAGCATCAGACCGAGGGAGACTGACAGTTATTTTGTGTTTCTTCCATTTGTGAATAATCGCACCAACTGTTGTCACCTTCTCACCAAGCTGCTTGGCGATGGTCTTGTAGCCCATTCCAGCCTAGTGTAGGTCTACAATCTTTCCCTGACATCCTTGGGCAGCTCTTTGGTCTTGACCATGGTGGTGAGTTTGGAATCAGATTGACTGCTTTTATGGACAGGTGTCTTTTATACAGGTAACGAGCTGACATTAGGAGCATTCCCTTTAAGAGAGTGCTCCTAATCTCATCTCGTTACCTGTATAAAAGACACCCAAGAGCCAGAAATCTTGCTGATTGATAGGGGATCAAATACCGTATATACTCGAGTATAAGCCAAGGCACCTATTTTACCACAAAATACTGAGAAAAATGAGTGACTCGAGTAAGCCGAGGGTGGGAAATGTGCTGCCCCCTGTGTCCCTCTTGTGCCCTTTTCTTGTGCCCCCCCCTCTCTCTCTCCTGTGTCTCTTCACCCCCCTCCTCAACCTAAACCCCCTCCTCAACCTCCCTCCTCAACCCCCCCTCCTCATTCTAAACTCCCCTCCTCACTTTACCCCTCTAAATACCTCCCTCTCTCCCTTTCCTCTCACTTACCTCCTTCTGCAGCCTCTGCTCCGGCCTCCGCTCCTTCCGGAGTCTTTACCCGGCCAATGCTAATGACGTGGCGCGCATGTGACGTCACGTCATTAGCATATACTGGGTGCCGACGTCCACTCATCCTCTCCCTCCATGCGAGGAGAGGGATAGGAGAAGGGGAGGGAGAGGATCCCAAGTGGGATCGAGTGTGCTAGGGACAACATAAAAAATATTATTTATGGTGTTTGTCTACCTAGAATTTTTTTACTCAAGGTGAGTCTAGGTTAGGGGTAGGTTAGTTCAGTCATGGAGAGCCACACACAGGCCTGGATTTTGGGATTTCCTTTCTATGCAGAGACGAGTCAATCAGGATAGTCTTGTTTGTATGTAGCAGGGATATCTTCAAATCCTGGCCAGTGTCTGACCTTCCAGGACCAGATGTGCCTACACCTGGTCTAGATGAAGCTTATTGGTTGGTTTCCATAATATATAGTCCATTTTTAAGATAACCTGAATCATGAAGCCGAGGAGGTTTCACAAACTTAGTGTAATCAACACCTCCCCTTCGTTGGGTGTCCTTAGGGTGATACATTACATGTCAGTGTAATGCTGAACCTCAAAACTAATACAAATCTGGCACAGGGTTCTGCACTTTAGCATCTGGTGGAGTGGTGTTGGTTGGTTGGTTGGTCTCTGTTCTGCTTCCATACCTGCTCCCAGGCAGGTTCTTACACAGTTTTATACTACTCTACCTCAAGACCAAGCATGTGAAGTACCTGGAAATCTCAATGCCCACAGAGTTAGTGAACATATTTGCAGTGCGTTTGGTGTCTCTCCAGACAGTGAGTGCAGTGGTGTCACCTATGAACTTATATATTTGTACAAACTATTGATAATAAAATTGTTACCACCCTGTTGTATTTATTTTCATAAAAAATAAATTGAATGAGATCATACATGGCAATTACATCAGGTCAGAAGGGGAACATGCATGGTCTTCATTTAACTTTGATAATTCAGATGGATTCACTTGTCCAGACATTGATCTATTGAACGACTCAATCGTAAGTTAAGTCGAAGCGATTCTTGGAGCCCAGGCCTAGACTCATAGCGATATCTCTGTGGAGAGACTGGCTTTCATATACAAAATCAGTTTCAGTTTCTCATAAGACATGAACAGTCTATCTCAAGCCAAGTGGTCTTTCCTGCACTCAAGCACTATTAATATGTTTTGCATTATGCACCTTCATATCTGGATATTGGCTTTGTAGTTGGACTCTACAAGGTCACATTGTATGCATAGAGAGTTACAACAGGGATGTTCAAGTCACCACTGAGCACCAAAAACTTGCCTAAAATGGAAGTGAGAACCCCCGCCTCCCTTTCCTTCTCCCCTGCAGATCTACTGCTAATGAAGCATGTGTAAAATACCAGGGCTTTCAACTGGGTAGGCCCCCTCTCCTACTAGAATTTTAGCAAAAGATGGCCTGATCGCCCACAAGTTGGTCTGATCCCATTACTTATATTTTTTATTGGCCCCTATGGGCATCTATCTTCAAGATGCACAGAGGATCTCCATTCACTACTTGCCTGCCTCCACTACTACTTTCGTGCCTCTTGCAGTGACATCGTCACCCCAGAAAAACTGTGTATGAACAGCCTTATCCCACACACAGAGCCCCATTCAATTGAGCGATTTTGAGATCCGGTAGCCCGTAAGTGAGCACGCAAGCTATTTTGCTATTCAAATGGCATCTATTTGCGGTCTCGGAATGACTTACGAGTGACGGGCTTGGATAAATGGCGATGGTTAAAGTTGTCAGATACAGCATCCAGAAGCCTTTGATCTTTCACTTTCACAAGGCTAAAAATCGCAAAGCCCTATTCAATAGATGAATTTCCCTACGCCCGCAAATGTTTTCACACCGGTAGATGGCAAATGATAGAGAAAATCGAACGAGTGCTAGCGAGGAGCCGCAAAGGGGGTTAATCACCTATTTGTAGCACTGTAAATGCAAATAAAAATCACTACTGCGCTGTAAATAACGGGGAAAGTGATGATAGACATTAGAATTGATTGCACAAGAGTCTCAAGCCCAGAAATCGGCAAGATCTGATTTTTTTTTTTTATGTTTAATTTTGGGGTTAAATAGATCTTGTGTATCAATGAGTTAATACATATCAGGCCACCCATATGGACAGTATTGGCATTCATTTTTATAATTCTGTATTTTGCGGTTTTGCAAGTCTGATCGCATATCGGCCCCCCAAACCTAATTGATTGACATGTAACCTCCGTAATAATGAGTCTACTTTTCTATTGGCTGATTTCAAATAGAAAGTTACGGGCTTGCTTAATTGATCATGTTCCTGCCCTGATCTGCTCCGAACCAGTGCATGGTTTACGATTTCGGCTTTGGGACAGTAACTTGCGGGCTTCCAGAATTGAATATCGCAATCAGAGACGAACGTGAGTCCGCAACGCACCCGCAGACATATATATGGCTTTCTGAATTGAATATGGCCCACAGTGTCTATACCCTATTCACCAACAAGTAACCGGGATCTTCTCTATCCACAATTATCACTATGGTAAAATGGGGTGACTATATCCCCCAGTAGTCTCTAGGGTAACCTGTAACATCTATCTATTTATTCATAAGCTTATTAAGTGTGTAGCTGTGCTCATATATATTTGTGTTGGTTTATTAATTTACTTATTTGACTTTACGTGTTTGTATGTATATACGTACAGTGGATATAAAAAGTCTACACACCCCTGTTAAAATGTCAGGTTTCTGTGCTGTAAAAAAATGAGACATAGATAAATCATTTCAGAACTTTTTCCACCTTTAATGTGACCTATAAACTGTACAACTCAATTGAAAAACAAACTGAAATCTTTTATGTAGAGGGAAGAAAAAATATAAAAATAAAATAGTATGGTTGCATAAGTATGCACACCCTTAAACTAATACTTTGTTGAAGCACCTTGTGATTTTATTACAGCACTCAGTATTTTTGGGTATAAGTCTATCAGCATGGCACATTTTGACTTGGCAAGATTTGCCCACTCTTCTTTGCAAAAACACTCCAAATCTGTCAGATTGCGAGGGCATCTCCTGTGCACAGCCCTCTTCAGATCACCCCACAGATTTTCAATCGGATTCAGGTCTGGGCTCTGGCTGGGCCATTCCAAAACTTTAATCTTCTTCTGGTGAAGCCATTCCTTTGTTGATTTGGATGTATGCTTTGGGTCGTTGTCATGCTGAGAGATGAAGTTCCTCTTCATATTCAGCTTTCTAGCAGAAGCCTGAAGGTTTTGTGCCAATATTGACTGGTATTTGGAACTGTTCATAATTAACTCTATCTTAACTAAGGCCCCAGTTCCAGCTGAAGAAAAACAGCCCAAAGCTACAACCTACAATGATGATGGAGTATAGAGGATCCTAGTCCTCTTATCTCCTGTAGGTTTTAGACCTAAGTTTGGGCTGACTCTAGACCTATGGACCTTCTTTGCGGATGCAAGAGCATAAGTCCCAGCTTTTGGTAGTGTGCCTGGAAGAACCTGGAAGGGAGTCAGAACGATCTCCTCTACCAGCATATGCCCCTGGGTCAATAATACACCTGCACACAAAGTCTTGATGAAAATTATGAACCACTTTATTTGGAAAACAACATCTTTTAATCAGGCATACATAATTACCAGGAAGGGGCTACCTTTAGTCAGCCCCTAACTGCCTCTGGTCAATCAGGCAGGGTCCCTACGTGGGAACCATGAGACTCCTCCCCAGGTCCACCCACTAGGCGGGGCCAACTAATCCATTTGGGGTCTGAATCTCCAGGGCAAAGCATGTCTTGGCTCTCCTGTGCCCATGCTATGAAGGCTGAGAAGCCTTCAGACCATCCCATTGTTTCTGGGTGCCTGCCTGTCTGCTCTCCAGCTGTGAGCTTCCCATTGTTAGTTCTCTGCTGGACACTTAGCTAATGGGATTAACAGGCCTTTGGGAACAAAGGAGGTTTGGCTGTATTCAATGGGCTTCCCCTCTACAATATATTAACATACTAATATAATAACATACATTCATATTTACAAATACAACACACAATGTTTCACACACATACAACCAATATATCCCACCAGCTCCCTCACATGACACCCATTACAATGAGCCTAAACATGGAAGGGATGGGGATATGCTAAGGGATAAACTTATAATACTTTATCCCCTAGACCACAACATAACAATACATCCATAACAAGTAGGCCCCAAACCTTTTCTTCCACAGCAAGAGCCATGCACTTTGTCCAACCCTTATGGCCACTGGCTGATTCATGACAGCCACCACCATGCTTCACTGTGGGTATAGTGTTCTTTTGGTGATGTGCAGTGTTGTTTTTGAGCCAAACATATCTTTTGGAATTATGGCCAAAAAGTTGAACCTTGGTTTCATCAGACCATAACACCTTTTCCCACATGCTTTTGGGAGACTTCAGATGTGTTTTTGCAAAATGTAGCCTGGCTTGGATGTTTTTCTTCATAAGAACAGGCTTTCGTCTTGCCACTCTACCCCATAGCCCAGACATGGGAAGAATACGGGAGATTGTTGTCACATGTACCACACACCCAGTTCTTGCCAGATATTCCTGCAGCTCCTTTAATGTTGCTGTAGGCCTCTTGGTAGCCTCCCAGACCAGTTTTCTTCTGATCGTTTCATCAATTTTGGAGGGAGCTCCAGTTCTTGGTAATGTCACTGTTGTGCCATATTTTCTCCACTTGATGATGACTGTCTTCACTGTGTTCCATGGTATATCTAATGCCTTGGAAATTATTTTGTGCCCTTCTCCCGAGTGATACCTTTTAACAATGAGATCCCTCTGATGCTTTGGAAGCTCTCTGTGGACCATGGCTTTTGCTGTGGGATGCGACTAAGAACATTTCCGGAAAGACCAACTAGAGCAGCTGAACTTTATTTTGGGTTAATCAGAGGCACTTTAAATGATGGCAGGTGTATGCTGACTCCTATTTAACATGATTTGGAATGTGATTGCTTAAATCTGAACACAGCTACATCCCAAGTTATAAGAGGGTGTGCAGACTTATGCAACCACATTATTTTTATTTTTTTATTTTTCTTACCTCTACCTAAATTATTTCAGTTTGTTTTTCAATTGAGTTCTACAGTTTATAGGTCACATTAAAGGTGGAAAAAGTTCTGAAATTATTTATCTTTGTCTTATTTTTTTATAGCACAGAAACCTGACAATTTAAGAGGGGTGTGTAGACTTTTTATATCCACTGTATGTTTATTTATCTATGTACTTGTAGATATCTGTTTATTTATGAGTGTTCATATATATTTACGTGTTTATTCATGTATCTATTTGTGTGTATGTGTTCATATATATGTGTGACTGATTTTATCTATTTATTTATTTATTTATTTGTATGCATATATCCAAATAGGAATGTATTACCAAAGAGTAGCACAAGATGGAGACAAAGAATGCAACATCACACTTGTAAAATCAGCCTGCGACTACTACATGAATTAGCTGCATAGAGACATAATAAAAAATCACATTCAGTATATCAATATTTCACATATCAGTGCTTGGAAAAGAACATGAAAATGGTTAATAAAAAAATACTCCTATCACTAACCACGTGTAAACTAGCTATTTTTGTCAGTGTCAAAGACTAGAGAGAACAGTGTGTCATTTAGTCCATTGGGTTTCATGGTGTGGCTGGCTTGAGTATGTGCACCATGTCTCAAGTGCCTCAAATTGACCTCAAAGTCATCAACTGTCCTATATATATATATATATATATATATATATATATATATATATATACACACTGTATATATATATCTATCTCATGTATGAGTTACTCTAATATTGATAATTCCTCAATCTAACCTAACGATCATCATCCCTCCACTGATATATAGCATGTGACATGGCTAACTATTCTTTTGTTAACGCTCTTAAGGCGGTATAAGTAAGGGACACATATTTACCTGCTGAACCATGAAGTATCAATACTATATTTCTGTCTAGGCCAACCAAATACAAGGGTACAGTAAACTAGAATGGGTACATTAAATCAATGAAAGGGGAAATTGAAAGTTATACAGAAACAAAATGAGGCAATACAATACAAGAAGGTATTAGACAAGCTATGAAAGAGTCAAGGTTACCACTCCAATCAGTGGTTGAACTAGTGTGGGCCCTGGTGCAAAAAGAAAATATTGTTGATTCAGAGTAACTACTTTATATTACTTTTTTTTTCTGTAGTGTAGGGCCAACCCATCCCACCCCTCATACACCTCGATAGACCTCCCTGGAAACCACAATGGGCTTACACCTGGACCACCTCAGCCTCACCGTATCCCCTTCCTGGGGGCTTCCCCTGCCGGTGAGATGACATGCCTGCAGAGGAGTAATAGGAAGCCCTAAAGAAGGGGATGTGGTTAGGCTGAGGAGGTACAAAGGGATCCCATGGGGTTTAGAGGGCATGAGCCGTGGAAAAGGGGTGAGGGTCCAAGTGCATTGCACCATCTGCACCATTGGTAGCTTGTCTTTACTCTAATCGACTCGAGTCTAGAGAGAATAATTTGTAGGGTGAGAGAGATGCATGATGGACAGCATTCAAGCAGGCTTTATCCAGTCGAAGTGACTTTAAGTCCAAGCTTTTTTTTAATGTCCTCATTCTATTTAGCACGAGCATGAACTATTGGGCATGCATGGCTAGCAGATGACATCAACTGTGCACGGGCATGCTCTGTAGGCCACAGCACTCAAGGTAAGTAAGTATCTCCTCCCTGCCACCTTGCTTTCTCTATTCTTCTCTCTTTCTCTGTTCCTTTATCTCTCCTCCATCCCTCTCTTTTTCTCTATCTTTCTATCTGTCCTCCATCCATCTCTCAGCCATAGATTTCTCATTCTCTTACTCTTCCTTACCCTCTTTGTCCCATCCTGCACCCTCCTTCCCTGTTCTCTCCCATCCCTCATCTCTACCTCTCACATCACGTTGAAGTTAAAAATACTTTATTAGCACGACATTGATACATCTAGTGCCAAAGTACAATTGCACATATCCTTCACTCTTCTTCCTCATTCCTTCACATTCTTCCATTTTCTTATCCCATCTGTCATTCTTCCACCTCCCATTCCATCCCCTTTTCTCACAAACATTTTCATCCCTCTTATCTGTTCCCCCCTCTCTTACAGTTCTCTCACTCCCACTTAACTCTCTCCCTTCCCATAATTCCCTCTCTCTCTTTCCTCCATTCTTTCTTCCATCCCTCTCTCCCATGATTCCATACCTCTCAGTGGCGGAGCTAGTGCATGGGGGGCCCCAGTGCAAAAAAGAAAATGTGGGCCCCCAGGAGGGGGGGGGGACAGGCACAATATATTTTTTTTTTGCATTCCCTGAATTTCCTCCAACAACAACTCACACATTGTGTGTGTGTGTGTGTGTGTGTATATATATATATATATATATATATATATATATATATATATATATACTTCCTTACCTGCCCAATGCTGCCCTCCTCTTCCTGAGGGCAGGTCAGGGGGCTGAGGGGGGCCACAGCGATCTACAGAAGTCCGAGGGGAGCCTCAGGGGTCCGAGGGTGGCTGAGGAGATTTGAGTGGGCCCCAGAGGTCAGCAAGGCACCACAGGAGGTTGAGGGAGGCAGCAGAGTTCAGCTGGGGCCACTGGGGTCCATGTGAGGCCACAAGAGGCTGAGGGAGGCTTCAGAGGTCTGTGAAGAGCCTCGGGTATCCCCAAGGACTGAGGGGGAGGCACAAGGGGCCTAGGGAGGCCACATGGGGAAGCAGGGAGCCACAGGGGGCCGAGGGAGGACACAAACGTCTGTGTGAGGCCACAGGGGCCTGCAAGGATGGAGGGGGCCACAGGAAGACTAAGCAGGCCACAGGGGGTACCCGAGGGGATGCAGTAGGCCATAAGGGTTTGTGGGGGCCACAAGGGTCACAGGGGATTCGCAGGAGACTAGTGGGGGCCACAGTAGTCCGCAGAGGTCACAGTAGCCACAGAGAACCTGCGGGGGCAGCGGGAGCCAAAAGGGGCCTGTGGGGGCCACAGAGGACCCACGGGAGCCATGTGGGGTTTGCAGGGGTCCCACTGGGCCATTAAGGACCCGTGGGGGCCACAGAGGAACTGGGGGCTGCAGGGGCCATTGAGGTCCGCAGGGGCCACCGCGTAACCATGGGGGCCCCTAAGGGCCTGCGGGGCCACTAAGGACCCACAGGGCCACAAGAGACCGGCGGGGGGGGGGGGTACTGGAGACCCGCAGGAGATTTGCAGAGAGGTCCGCAAGGCACAGGGGGGCCCTCAGAGGCCAGGGCCTTTTTGCCCAGCACCGGCTGCAATGGCTGTAGCTCCGTCTGTGATCTCTCTCCCTCCCATTCCTGTCTCTATTTTCCCCCTCTTCTGTTCCACCCCATCCAGTTATTACTTCTATCTCCTATCTCCCCCTCTCCTTCGTCTCTGCACTTTCCAAATTCCTTTCTCCCCATTTTCTCTCTTTCTCCAATGATCTAACTTACTCTCTCCCTCTCCCACTCATTTTCTATATCTCTGTTTCCTATTCCTCCCATTCTCCTGTTACCTCTCCCTGTCCTGGTCTCTTTATCTCTCGTCTTTCTCTCTCTCTCTTTAACCTTATCCTTTCTCTCCAATACTTTTCTATCTACTCTGTCCCTTCTTTCTCTCCCCTCCATCCTTCCCTTTCCCTCCCCTCCATCCTTCCCTTTCCCTCCCCATCCCCTCCATCCTTCCCTTTCCCTCCCCCTCCCCTCCATCCATCCCTTTCCCTCCCCCTCCCCTCCATCCTTCCCTTTCCCTCCCCTCCCCTCCATCCTTCCCTTTCCCTCCCCTCCCCTCCATCCTTCCCTTTCCCTCCCCTCCCATCCATCCTTCCCTTTCCCCTCCCCTCCCCTCCATCTTTCCCTTTCCCCTCCCCTCCCCTCCATCTTTCCCTTTCCCCTCCACTCCATCCTTCCCTTTTCCCTCCACTCCATCCTTCCCTTTCCCTCCCCTCCATCCTTCCCGTCTGTCTATTCTCTATCTCTGCTTCTTCTCACTTTATTTATTTATTGATTTCTTTCCCTCATACATTCCTTTCTTCTCTCTAATATAAACTACTCTTTTCTTCATTCCACCCTTCTTTTCCACTTTCTATCTTCCTCAATTTTTTATCTACTAGGCCACTTCTTTTCTCTCTCTTCACATTTGCTTCATCTTGTGTCTATTGTGCCCTTTAACCTGATTGGTTGCAGACATGGATCAGTCTGTGGGCAGTCTTTCATACAAGTAAACACAGATTTATTTAATTTGCTTTCTCAAGTACACGTATTTCAGAAATTTCAAAAATAATAATTTCAATTAGCTGTTTTGAGATATTTACAGTGATTTGATCCAAACTGTGCTGAATGAAGTTGCTCTTTAATAAAGCTGTCAAGAAAAGTGGGTTATTTGCACATGTTGTTTCTTTTTGCTATCAGTGAACTCACTTTCAAGCTGCAGTTTTATTGCTTATCTTTTGCCGCCATCTTGTGGCCACTTTTGGTATAGACACAGATGCATTGCACTTCATGCTGTATATATCTTTAGCACATTGTAAGGTGCCAGGGAAATATATTTTCAAGATATAAAAGTCTGGCAATTTCCATAACATGTTTATCATTAGTGTTCCAACAAAAGCAACTGAAATAATATATCAAAGGGCACTTGAGGATAAGGAAAGAAGAGTGGAGGATAAAGGAGGGGAGGAGGGAAAAGAAAGCCTGTTCCTGAGGGGGCAGGGTAATGGAGGACAAGAGGGGGAAGGGTGGTGCGGGCTAACAGGTGGGAGGGTGGTCAAGGGCCAAGATGGGGCAGCGGAATTAGTGATAGAACTGGGGGCCCCTGGCCCTTCTTAAGCATTACATCTTCACAAAACTATTATGGATCCCTCATTGAGACATTGCATATAATATTATTTTGTTAAAAGCTATCTTTATAACATCTTTCCTAACTACGCATGCTGTTATCCAATAATAATTGATAAAATACATTTATGTACATATAGACTATTTTTGAAAAGGTAACCTTACAATTAAATTGATGCAGAAAGTCATGCATTGTATAATATATTTAATTTAAGCAGTGGAAGAAGCAAAATTTGGAGTTTATGTATATATCAAGTTTAAATAAAAGTGGTTCTGATCTATACAGTAAATAAGGGTATTTTAGTAGATAAAGATGTATAAAAACAATCTTTATACAAATATATTGTTTTGTTTATTCACTGTATATTTTGTAAAATGTAATTAAGAGTCAGTCCAGTGACAGCCTAACTGAGTGTACATCCTGCCACATGTATGCACTGCTAGAACAGATGATCCAGGGTCCATACCTCCGTGACATGTGTGAGCATGTCGCCTCTCTTGAAGCAATTGGTCACCTTGAAGGAGTGCTGATGCTCACTGAGCCCCGTTTAGCTGAGCCTACCATGGAGGTTGGAGCTGGGGCTAATGTGGACAGTATGATTTGTCATCCAGATTCCAGCAACTGAACAAATACAGCAGATAGTACTGTAAACCTACATATACATAGCAACCGAATACAAGAAGCTTGCATGGAAAATGGGAGTGCTAGAATTATTAACAGCAAATGAGAAATATGATTTGATAGCCATTACTGAAACATGGTGGGATGATTCTCGTGCTTTAAATTATAATTTTGCGAGTTTCCAATATTGCTAGGTGCTTTAGGGATAACGCTATACATGTCTGATTTTAAGCATAAAGATGGGGTCCTAAAATCTAATTAGTTTCTATGAGGAGGTTAGTAGGAACTTGGATCAGGGCAACTCAGTGGATGTAGTCTTTTTAGATTTTGCAAAGGCTTTTGATACAGTGCCACATGGGAGACTATTGTTCACATGAAGAGATACAGGAAATGCAGTAAATATCTGCTCATGGATTGAGAGCTGGCAAAAAGACAGGAAGCAAAGGGTTGTTGTAAATGGAACATTCTCCTATTGGACTAATGTGGTAAGTGGGGTTCCTCAGGGTTCAGTATGAGGTCCTCTCCTTTTTAACATATTTATTAATGACTTAGAGGTGGGACTGGAAAGTAGTATCTCCATTTTCACTGATGACACGAAGTTGTGCAAGGTAATTAAATCAGATAATGATGTGCTTTCCCCACAAAGGGATTTACATAAAATTGAGGAATGGGCATCTAAATGGCAGAAGAAATGTAATACTAATAAATGTAAAGTTATGCATCTGGGAAGGAAAAATAGCCAAGCAATCTATAATCTTAATGGATCAAATCTAGGGGTATCAGATATTGAAAGGGATTTGGGAGTACTTGTGGACAACCACCTAGGTAACAGTGCTCAAAGCCAAGCAGCAGCTGCAAAGGCAAATAAAATATTAGCATATATTAAGTAGGGTATAGAAGCCGGGGAAGCAAATATAATTCTGCCACTATACAAACCCCAAGTACGCCCTCATTTGGAATATGGAGGACAATTTTGGGCACCACTTCATAAAAAGGACATTTTAGAGCTGGAAAAAGGTACAGAGAAGGGCAACAAAACTAATAAGGGGAATGGAGGGGCTAAGTTATGAAGAAAGACTAACAAAATTAAACTTATTTTCTCTAGAAAAAAGGCGTCTAAGAGGAGATATGATTACCTTATATAAATACATCAAGGGTCGGTATAAAGATTTGTCAGGGGAGCTTTTTGTGCCAAGAAGTTTTCAACTGACAAGAGGACATCCCTTGAGGTTAGAAGTAAAAAGATTCCACCTCAAAGAAAGAAAAGGGTTCTTCACAGTAAGGGTGATCTGTGGAATTCTCTACCAGAGGAGGTGGTTAATCTGTGGAAATCGATAGATAACTTTAAAAGGGGACTGGATTTATTTCTAATTAAAAAGTGAATTCAGGGTTATCCTGGATAATTAGAGAGAGATTATTGATCCTGGGAGAAATCCAATCGCAGGTATCTGGGGTCAGGAAGGAATTTTTTTTTTTCCCTTTGAGACGATTGGCCTCATTTGTTTATTTTTCTGTTTGCCTTCCTCTGGATTAATTAATAATTAAAAAATTAAAAATAAATAAATAAAAAAAATATTAAATAATTGATTAATAATTAATTAACAACTAATTAATTAATATTTAATCCGCATAATGCAGATCAGAAGAGATCTTAAAAGGTTGAACTTGATGGACTGAAAGTCTTTTTTCAACCTTAATTACTATGTAACTATGATACAGTGTCATATGTGAGAAGGGATGAGAAGGCTTATATTTGACAATTAAAAATGCATATATTTTTACTACATATGTGTGTATTTACACATGTACAGATAAATATATATATATGTATCTGTCTGTGTTTTTACACACAGATCGATATACCGTATTTACTAAAATCTAATGTCCACCTTTTTTCGTGAAAAATCGTGTCCCAAACTTGGAGTGCGCATTAGAATCGATGTGCACTAGATTTGATGTTTTAACCCCTTTTTTGTGGTTAAAACATCTAATCTAGTGCGCCATCGATAACATTGCATCACCGTAACAGTATGATGAGGGGAGTAATGAATAAGACAAATTGTGCCGATACTGTTAATTACCAAAATGTTAATTGCTCGTATGTTGTCGTTACTGTAATTGCTGGTATGTCGTTATTACTGTTAATTACCGGTATATTGTAAATGTTGTAGTTACTGTTAATTAATCGTATGTTGTAACACTACACGAATGATGCTATATGATCATATTATTATACTGTACTGTTATTTATAATTTGCTAACATAAACTCACTATTCTGTACTCCTTGTACAAATTACAAATGCGCATTACATTCGCCAGCAAAAACATTGTTTTGATTCATGGGTTCTAAATCTTAAGTGCGCATCAGATTCGATGGCGCGCTAGATTCTCGTAAATACAGTATGTAGGATTGTGTATATGTATGTGAATGTGTGTCTTTCACAAGTATACATATATGTATGTATATATCAACACACATACATCCACACAATACAAGAATCTTTGCTCTTCATAACATTGACCAGCGGGAGCCACTCTCATCCCGTTTAACATCAGCAGATTAAGAAGCTCAGCACCCTACATGTTACATATCATGATAAGCAACTGGTTAAAATGATAAATACATATTAAAGGGTCGTTATAGATGTAATAATGTGGATTAGTGATAAAATGAATGGTAATGTTATCAGTGTTACTTGCAATATAATCTATTAGTGATGTGTGTGGCTGCATATCCTCATAGTCTCGGTATCCTTGGGTGTGATATAATAGCTTGTGGTAATATATACAACTTTACTGGCACATCGGTGTCTCAGATTGAGTGTCAGCCTTTGGGCAGGCTCTGTGATGTTGAATGTACAAGTTTACACATTGGTGCCTTAGCCCCACCCTGCTGGTCCATTGTATTGTAAACAAAGATGTGAATGAGAGCTCTTAAAGGAAACTCAGTATATATGTCCCCGTCTTGTGATAATATCCTGCACACCCAAAGGGCTTCTGCGCATCTAAATCATTTATACGCTCAAATTGCCTGAAACTATTTCATTGCAGTCTAAGCACATTTGCAGAAGATCGAGAAGAAGAAAACTACATTGTGACCGTAACCCATGGATATATTTTTTAACTTTTTAATACGTTTGGTTGTTAAACTTTTCTGTATCTGAAATATTATACATTTTAAATAATGTCAGCAGTGAATGTTGAACTCAATTATCTTTATCCAGAAGAAGCTGAGAATGGATTATCCTCCAGTTTTATGGAGTCGGACAGCAGTGAAGCAGATGTTGATCACCAAGAACCTGAACCGACGACAAATCCTTCCGGTAAGTCTTTATTGATTTTTTTTTTTTTTTGTTACATGAAATCTTGTTCAAAATGTTTCTGTAATGAGTAAAATAGTCAACACCTGTTCAATGTCAACTGGCAATAATATAATAGTATATCAAGAAGTCGGTATTCATTTGTTATTGTCTTGTTAGCTTAGAAGAACTGAAATGTAACAATTGTATGGCTATTAATTGTAAACATATAACTGAAAAATGTTGTCTTTAAAAAAATGTACTATCAAGTGCAGTTGTTACAGGTAACAGTGTTCAAAATGTACTAGGAACAGTGGGTACACCCTATGGGGAGAGGTAGCAGAAGGTTGGATTGTTGTTGGCGTTGTTGTAATTATCATTATTTTATTATTATTATCTGATAACGGGTCAGCATATTCAGTAGCAGTCTCTAGAGAGGATAAATCCTGTCTTGTCACACCCTGTACTATAGAGCCTGTGTCTTCAAGATTATTGTTTGACTATTTGTTTGATTCCAAAAAACAGAGCTTATAATTGCTTCTAATCACCAATAAAATAAAGTATATGCCAGTAAATAGATACACAGGGATATTAAATACCTAGTAACATCCTTATCCCTTTATCTATCAGTGACTCAGCTGTATCATTTTTCGCACAGTGTAATAAAGTAAGTGGCTTGGGCTGAACACAGCTCAAGGAACCAATAGAAAATGATATTGCATATATAAGTACAATGAATAAGAATAAGGACCTACAAATGAGAGTAAGCATTTTGCAAGTAGTTAAATAAATTTGCTGATAGGACTAGCCTTTCAAACCCATGTATATTAACCTCTTGAGTACAAGGCTCAGTGTACCCTCGATGTTGTATAATGACACAAACATAAAAAAGATCATATTTTTAAATTCCACATATGTGCCTATGGGAATGTTAAGTGTCAAATTCTGATGAACTACCACATTTTTTTTTTTTTTGTAATTTGTGCTTTATTATCTCTATAACTGCTACTGCAGCTCTCATCAATGGTTTTAAAACCATTTATAGGTGGTGTTTAGTACCCATGAGCTTTTACTCAGAAATGTGATACTTTTCCGATTTATGGGTCTGCTGTGATTTGCAAGTGCAAAGTAAAGTCTCAAATGAACAGTGATTTTATGTAAAACTCAGAAATAGTCACTCATAATATTAAGAATGTGAAAAAAAATCAACGGGAAAGCTGCTGAATTTGCATGTCTGGCTTGTCCATCGTTATTATGGGTAGCGCACTTGCAATCATGCTGCGATGGGTGAATAGAATAGTTAGGGAAAGTTACTGAGCACTTTTTCGTATGTGTAAATTTGCAAATTAGGGAAATTAATGTGACCCTGTAATACTTAAATTGACTTTGTCAAGATTTTTGCTTTTAATGGAGAAGTCTCTGCCTGTAACTGCCATATTAGACAACTCCTGATCTTTTTACACATACATTTAATTTCCTCTTGGTATTTTCTTACATAAAATAGTAAAGTTTTCTTCACCTGTCATACTTTTTTGTGGCATATTTTGCCCTTATAAGGGTGAAATATGCTATCATTTTATATTTTTAGTATTTTTTTTTTCTTGGAGGAATATTGTGAGACTTGATTTCAGCATGAAAGGACCAAAATATATCCAAGGTCATAGCAGAGAGGCATCCAAGGTTATAGCAGAGAGGTCAGACAAATCACGGTCCACTGGAGAAGGAGTTGGCAACCCACTCCAGTATCTTTGCCAAGTAACTATATGGATAAACACAAACAAAAACACAGATATATGTGCCTAGTGTGCTGTGTCCATATGGTCACTGAGAGTCGGACACAACTGAAAGACTGAATAACAACAACAAGACTGATTATATTTTATTTTAAGTGGCGTTTTCTTATCCTAATTAAATTAATAAACTATTTCCCCTCCTCATTTTATTCTACTTCTACAAATAGGTAAATTCTTAAAACATTGTGTATGTATGTATGTATGTATGTGTGTGTATATATATATATATATAGTAAATAAATAGTACATCTGTGTTCACATTTGAATGTCTAAAGCAAGTTAAAAAACCTGCTTCCAGCTCAGAGTTCCGAGAAAACAAGTTATTACACTGCATTCTGGGAAGCTGAGCTGGGACATGCAAATGTGCCCACAAATGCCTCGCGCTTCAATCCTTAGCCATTATCAAACATGGCTTCCTTTAAGCTTATGCATGCTGTATTACACACATATTATATTATTATACATATATTATACACACTGTATTATATCACATATAATAGTTGTCAAACTGCGATTCGTCGTCAGTCACGCTTGCTACAAATCGCAGTTTGACAACTACGACCAATCGCAGCCCTGCGCATGCGCACTGCACCAGTTGCGCGCATGCGCAATGCGCAGCTACAGCCAGGCATGCGTACTGTGCCGGTCGTGACAACGCAGCGCCAGCCGTGCATGCGCACGGCAAGGTAGCAGAGGCACACAGAGGAGGTGAGAGACACACAGCGGAGGACGGGAAAGGCACACCGGGAGGAGGGGAGAGATAGACAGGGGAAGAGGGGAGAGACAAACAGGGGAAGGGGGGAAAGACAGACAGGGGAAGGGGGGAGAGACAGACAGGGGAAGGGGGGAGAGACAGACAGGGGAAGGGGGGAGAGACACACAGAGGAGGAGTGGGAAGAGACACAGGGGAGTGAGAGGAGGGGGAAGAGATACTGGGGAGGGAGAGGAAGAGGGAAAAGACACAGGGGAGCAGGAAAAGTCACAGGGGAGGTAAATGGGGGGAAGACACGAGGGAGGGGGGAAGAGATACAAGGGAGGGGGGAAGAGACACGAGGGAGTGGGGGAAGAGAAGGGAGCCAGAGAAGGGAGGAAGAGACACAAAGTGGAGGAGGAGAGAGGCACACAGGGGAGGAGGGGAGAGACACACAGGAGAGGAGGGGAGAGACACACAGGAGAGAGGCACACAGGGGAGGAGGGGAGACACACACAGGGGAGAGGCACACAGGGGAGGAGGGAAGAGAGACACACAGAGGAGGAGGGGGGAGAGACACACAGAGGAGGAGGCGGGAGAGACACAGAGGAGTGAGAGGAGGGGGAAGAAATACAGGGGAGGGGGATGAAGTGGGAAAAGACACAGGGGTGGGGGGAAGAGATACAAGGGAGGGGGGAAGAGAAGAGGGCCAGAGAAGTGAGGAAGAGACACATCGTGGAGGAGGAGAGAGGCACACAGGGGAGGAGGGGAGAGACACACAGGAGAGGAGGGGAGAGACACACAGGAGAGAGGCACACAGGGGAGGAGGGGAGACACACACAGGGGAGAGGCACACAGGGGAGGAGGGGAGAGAGACACACAGAGGAGGAGGGGGTAAGAGACACAGAGGAAGGAGGAGGGAAGAGACATAGGGAGGTGGGAACAGACACAGGGGAGGGAGAAAAGACACAGGGGGCAGGGAGGAAAGACACAGGGGAGGTGGAAAAGACACAGAGGAGGGAGAGGGGGTAAGAGACACAGAGGAGGGAGGGGGGAAGAGACACAGGGAGGTGGGAACAGACACAGGGGAGGGGGAACAGACACAGGGGAGGTAGATGTGTGGAAGAGACATAGGAGGGAAAGAGACACAGGGGAGGGAGAGGGGAAAGGGACACAGGGGAGGGGGAAAGAGACACAGGGGAGGGAGGGGGGAGAGACACCGGGGGGGAGAGATGGGGAAGAGACACACGGGAGGGAGGGGGAGAGACACAGGGGAGGGAGAGGGGTAAGAAACACAGGGGATGGGGAAAGAGATGCAGGGGAGGGAGAGGGGGGAAGAGACACAGGGGAGGAGGGAAGAGACACAGGGGAGGGAGAGGTGGGGAAGAGACACAGGGGAGGGAGAGGGGAAGAGACACAGGGGAGGGGGAAAAAGACACAGGGGATTGAAAGGAGGGGGAAGAGACAGGGGAGTGAGAGGAGGGGGAAGAGACACAGGGGAGGGAGAGGAGGGGGTAGATACATAGGGGATGGAAATGGGGGGAAAACAAGGGAGACACGAGGGAGGGGGGAAGAGACAGATGGGGGACGGGGGAAAGAGACACAGGGGACGGGAATAAAACACAGTAGAGGGGGGATAAAGCACAGTGAAGGGAGAGGGGGGAAAGAGACACAGGGGAGGGGGAAAGAGACACATAGGAGGGAGGTGGGTTAAAAACACAGGGGGGGAGGAGACCCAAGGGAGGGAGAGGAGGGGGAAAAGGAGACACAAGGGAATAAATAGACAGGGGGAGAGCAAAAGGTGCTCATTGCGAGGCGCGTGATGAGCGCCAATGGCACTCATCACGAAAACAATAAAGTAGAGGGTGGATAGGTAGAGGGAGAGGCTCATAATGAGCGCCAAAGGCGCTCATTGTAAGGCCTGTGATGAGCGCCAAAGGCGCTCATCGCGAGGCCAGTAAAGAAGAGGGGGGCTCTCATTGTGTGGCAAACAGCATTGCCAGGCTTAACATTTTATTGCCGTAATTTTTGACGGCCAAGTCGCTAATATATATATACTAGCGACTTGCCCGTCAAAAAATGATGGTCACTAAAAATTAAATGTTGTGAAATTTGTTTTCAACACAAAATGAGTCAGCTACATTTGTCCCTTTTTTTTCTAAAAATAAAAACACATTAATTTTTTTAACTTTTTATTTTTTTAACTTTCAAATTATATTTCACAAACATTAAACTTTGTAACATGCAACTTGTATATGAAACATTTGTTCAACATTTTGTTAACAATACTAACACTTTTCAATACATATTCATCACTGAGTAACTGCAGACTATATTAACTTAGAGTAAGTACCGTATTTTTTGCCGTATAAGACGCACTTTTTCTTCCCCAAAACTGGGGGAGGAAAGTTGGTGCGTCTTATACGGCGAATATACCTTTTCAAACTGCCTCTCTGTCCTCTTGATCTCACCCCAGCGCTTCCTACCAGCATCGCGTCGGCCGGTGCGTCCTAGTGACGTCACACACGCAACGCTGCAGTACACGAGGAGTGCTGGTAGGAAGCGCTGGGGTGAGATCAAGATGGCAGAGATCAGAAGAAAGGTGAGGATCAGGAGGGTCAGGGAGGGTCAAGGGCTCCCAAATGCTCCCAAATGCTGCAGTGTATGTGTGTATGTGTGTATGTGTGCATGTATGTGTGTGTATGTATGTGTGCATGTATGTGTGTGTATGTATGTGTGCATGTATGTGTGTATGTATGTGTGTGTATGTGTGCATGTGTGTGCATGTATGTGTGTGTATGTATGTATATGTATGTATGTATGTATATTTATGTGTGTGTGTATGTATATGTATATATATATATATATATTTATATATATATGTATATTTATGTGTGTATGTATATGTATGTATGTGTATATATATATATATATATATATATATATATATATATATTTGTGTGTAATGTAGGTGTGTATCTGTGTGTAAAGTGTATTTGTGTTTGATTCAGATTTTTTTTTTTCTTGTTTTCCTCCTCTAAAAACTAGGTGCGTCTTATCTGCCGGTGCGTCTTATAGGGCGAAAAATACGGTAAATTGTTTTAACAATAACATGCTTTTTATCATTTGTAACATATTTGTTAAACTCTTGTTAAACTAAATTAGCATTGAATCTAGAGGAAGGCAAACAATAAAAAAAAAAACTATTGAAACTTGTCCAATTGTGTCAAAGAGGGAAAAAAAATAATTCCTTCCTGACCCCATTAACTGGCGATCAGATTTCTCCCTGAATCAATACTTTGTCTTTAAATAATACATTTCCAATTATTATTAAATACTTCAACTTTATACTAACAATACATATTTGACTATACCACATATATATTTAACAAACTTTTTTAAAAATTCAAAAAACACATATTTAACATCTGAAATTGTAACATCAAACAATAAGATTTAACTCTTGTAAATCCTGAAAAATTCAGTTAATTGTTTTGTGGGGCCAATCATGTAAATATTAAACTTTGAACCCATTCAAATCTGTTTAAGGATATTTTCCTGTTGTTTTTGTTGTTATTTTTTTTTTTTTTTTTCAGTTTGTCCATTCTGCAAATACCACATAGATTTTCATAAGTGAAATAGTGGTCCCCTATTTAAAGAGTCCCAGAGTACTTTAATTTTGTACTGGAAGTCAAACCACTGTTCTCTATGTTTTTTTGTCCATTCTTTAGATGTTTTGCTTGAAATATTGTTTTTGTGCAATCATATTCAGTACCATAAAATGTTGGCATTAAAAGGAAACCATTGTCCTCTATCTTTCCAACACCTCATAGTAGACAATGTTTTTGGTATAAACACATCCATCATCCAATAAATTACCTTGAGTTTCGTTTTCTTCAACATGCACTTTAATTTCTTTTGGATTAGTGCACCTTGATAAAGCCACATAGAGTTGTCCATGTGCAATAACTGGTTCCTTTAAAAAAATCCCAACTGACTTAAAAGTTTGTCCTTGGGATTTATTGATGGTCATGGCAAATGCCATGATAACTGGAAATTGTCTCCGTTGAAGGACAAAGGGCAAACCACTCTCACTTGGAGCTAAATCAATTCTTGGTATAAAAACTCGTTCACCTTTATGTGTACCAGTTATAATTTCTGCATGTATAAAATGATCTTTTAACTCATGCACAATTAATCTGGTCCCATTACAAACTCCTTTTTTTGGATTCATATTTCGCAATAACATAACAATTGCGCCTTTTTTCAATTGTAAAATATGTGGGGGCATTCCAGATGGTGTTAACGAATTAATAAATTTGATACTAAAATTCGATTCACTGTCTTTATCATCTGACAGAATAGAATCTGCACTGTAATAATTCTTTTGTGGTGCATTAATGTATTTTAAAATTTTGTTATTTACATTCAAGGCATCGATACTTTTTGATGTTAATATCACTTTGTTTGCAATGTCTGAGTAAGCAGAAAGTAGTTCTTTAGGGAATGGAGCCCATTAGTGCATAACACTCTAAATATATATAGCAAAAGCAGTGGGCAATGGTAAAATGTTTAACTTTATTAGTTTAATGAAAACACCGACGATTAAAAACTTTAAAAAGAGAAAAGATATAAAACCAAACTGTACAAATTCCTTTGGACAGAAAAAGCTGCAAACCTAATGACCACTGGACAAATATCACTCATAAAGTGGGGTTTTAAGCAGTATTATAAATGAGAAACAGAGAATGACTGGGTTCAGGCTTGAAGTACTATACAAAAAGGGGTGTATATGGTTGAAGTAATAGGCCAAACCTTCCTATATCCACTTATGCTATATATAAATATACTTCCCTAATCAGAGTGTGTGACCTAGTATATCAAAAACTAGGAAAATATAGATAGCGTGGTAGTATGCTTCTGAGCAGCAGATCTATTTGCATACAAAAATTCTATAGTTTGGCTCTTAAATCACCAAATACTTCATTGCCTCTTATTAAAGTGCAGTGCCACAATTATTTGAGTGGTATAAGTATAATTTAGGCCATTCAAGCATTTTGGCTCTTAAATACCCAGATACTTCATTTCCTCTTATTAGAGTATAATACCACGATTATTTTAGTGGTATAAGTATAATTTGGGCCATTCCAGGCAAGCTAACTTCTCTGTATAGTCATGTATAGTGTTTCAGCGTCTCCCTGCGCTGGGGAGATTCGCGCTGTCTAGTTGCGTCGTGCGTGATGACATCACGTTACGCTAGCCTACGTCCTAACATGTTTCTACGTATTCAACATCTTTTTTTGAATACGTAGAGTTGTACAGTTTGGTTTTATATCTTTTCCCTTTTTAAAGTTTTTAATCGTCTGTGTTTTCATTAAACTAATAAAGTTAAACATTTTACCATTGCCCACTCCTTTTGCTACAATGTCTGAGTAATCCTCACTATTAAGAGTGTTTAGAAATATGGCTGATATGAGTGATTCATTGCAAACCATTTCTGATGGAATTTCAATGGTATCATTTGGTAAATGCTGTATTTCTGGATGTTTTCCATCTCCGATTTTAATGAGCCAGTCATTGAATTCATTTTGGCCTTCAGATCTCATATTTAATTCTAATTTGAGATGTGTAAATATTTGCCACAGTTTACTGGTCTTGATACATGTTTCAATGATCTCCGTTCTATTTCCGTGTGGCACAACAGGTAATGTTTGCCTAAAATCTCCTCCTTACAGCATCACCTTTCCACCAAATGGCAACTTATTATCCATTACTTCTTTTAAAAATCTGTCAATACATTGCAATGCATGACATGACATCATTGTTGCCTCGTCTATGATAATTAGTTTAGTTAGTTTAAATTTTTTTGCTTGTAAGGAATTTAATCGAATATCTGACACTGATATTTCCAAAATGGGAACTGGCAGCTTAAATCCACTATGCACAGTTCTCCCACCATCTAACAAAAGTGCAGCAATTCCAGTTGTTGCAAATGGCATAGCTATCTGACTTTGTGATCGAATATAACTCATCAAACAATTGTACAGATAAGTTTTTCCTGATCCACCTGGTCCGTCTAGATAGAAACACTGGTCTTTGACCATTTCATTATCTGTAGCATTTGTGATGGCATGAAATGCATCTAACTGTAAAATATTTAAAGTTGCCAGTTTTTCTTGTTTTTTTTGTTTTTGAAGCTTAGTGTCATAATCATCAAAATTGATGTCATCTATAAGTCCTGGATCAGGTAAATTAAAACTTGCACAATTTAATCCATGAGCCAACAATATTTCTTGGATTTCCATCAATGTTTTTAACAGAGCTATTGGTTCTCTGTAACGTTTCAAGAAATCTTCTGAATGTTTAATTTAAATGTTTCCCACAAAGTGAAAGCATCAGGTACATTGCAAAATATACAAATGAATGCAAATTGTTGTCTCATTTGCTTAGGCATTTGACATAGTGCTGCTTCTTCCAGACACCTCTCCCATTCTGTATCATCAGCTATGAAATTTTGATGTCTTGCAGCTAATAGGAATGTATCATAAACTATGTCATTCACTGTACGTAAATGCTCAAAACTCTGTGCACCGGGAACATGTAGCAAAAGTAATCTTAAGCTGAAACGTTCAATGTCCCTTGGACTGACGGTATAAATGCGTGGTATGATTTTATGTGCATCTCTTCTTCGTTGTCGCCATAGACCATTTACAAATACATAGTGATATGGTATCTCTATGTATAAAAATTGTCTGGCCTGCGTATCCTGACAGTTTAATTTAAACCATGCAGTAAGTGTGGTATCTCTGTCTTCACTTTGATATAATGCAGTCCTTTTTATTTCCTTGAGTAAAGCAAACCAACTGACCTTGAGGCAAATGTACAGCTAAACGATAGATAGCATGTGACCGATCATGCATCTCAAATTTTAAAAGGCGCCACATTGCTTCAGGAGCACTCACATACCGAGCATCTAAATAATTTGATAGTTCATCATGTAAAATTGGATTTTCGTTTTCATTTGCAGCACCTTGTACAACAACAGTAGCTGCGTCATATCCTTTGTATATATATTTATACACATACTTAATTGATTTAATCGAAGTGAAAGCTTCCACATTGATGTGTGCATTGTACTTGATGAGGAAATGTGGATTGTATGGAACGACAAATCTACTATCAACCTTTTGGCCATGGATAATAGCTGTTTGTCCTTGTGTTCTTTTATACAAAGGATATCCATCACAATGTGCATAAGTTTGCATTTGAAACTGTTTTGGAAATTCTTTAGTACATTTTTTATTTTCCATACATGGTGAATTAGGATTCATCTCTCCACGTGGTCCATGAATCATTCTATGTGTAACAATCTCCCAAAGTTTTGTATATTTTTCTTGGTCTGGCAATTGTGCAGAAATTACTGAATCCACTCTCTCTGCAGTGTTCAACCTATCTTTTTCCTGCAGTATTAAAAGTATGTGAGCATGTGGCAATCCTCTTTTTTGAAATTCAATGGTGTAAACAAAAGCCACACCTTGTCCAAATAAGTGTGCTTTAGTGATATCATGTATTAATGAATTGAGTTTGATTTTGAATACTCTTGCCACTAAATCTGGTCGGTCAGAAGTAGTTGGTCCCAGATTCAAATTGTCCTTGATCTCTGGCCATTGTGGAACATGTGAATGTAATAAATAAATCTGTTTTTCCAAATTTTGTAACAATAGCCATGGCATCATTATACCTTTCTCGCATATTGTGAGGAGATCCTTGGAAAGAGGATGGCAAAATAATTGCTCTTCCAGCTGGAATGTCTCTGTTGGAAGCTAAATCTGCCACATAATCCATTAATCCACAATACTGTTCTACTCGTAATTTATTTTGTTGATATTTAATAAAATTTAGATTATTGGCTTCAACTTGTAAATATGAATCAATAATCCATTGTTGAGTGAGTTTTCCTCCATGTAAAATTGGATTAAAACAATCACAGATAGAAGTTTGTGCCACTTATATTCCAGCATGGAAATATTAGATCTAATGCGAAGTTTAGTATTGGGATAACTTTCCAATTGTAATTTTGGGTCCCATCCAGGTTCCCCATTTGGAAAGAAAATGGGATATGTCATTGGATCTAAATTACAGCTTAATATATTGATGTTGATAAATGGTTGTTCTTCGTTGCGTGGATATATTCTAATATCCCGCTGAAAAGGTGGTTCACCATGGCAACCTCATTTACAGTAGGTAAATTATATCTTCTTTGATCAGTGTTGCGATCTCTTTTTAACACCATATTTACTCTTGGTGTAGGCAATTGATGTCTTTCAGCATGTTCCTGTTGTTCTTTTTCAAGCTAATTGTTTGTATACTTGACTATATGGGTTTTTTTGCATAATTTTATCCAGCTGTTCAAAGACTATGTGCAAACACTGTCTATTTTCTGGAAGTGTCATTCTTTGTTCCACAGCTTCCATCGTATCTAAGACATATAACTGTGCAAATTTCCTTTGCTCTCCTACTTGTGGGTGTAAATGTGAAGTTCGTGGTATATTTGACCTTGAACTCTGAAACAGTAAGGACCATGTCCTGGTACATTTTATGCTAATGTTGCACCCATTGAAGCAAATGAAATTTCACTGTTATAAGACCTTATGTTTTGTTTGAAATTATTATAATTTGGAAATGTTGGATCGCTCATTATGCATTCTAAATAATATGTAAATGGGTGTCTTAGTGGAAGTTTCACCTTTCCTTTCTGACAGCAACTAATAAAATTTCCGTCAGTAGGTCTTTCCTTTATAAAATGATAGGCCCCACAAAACTGACAAACCACATTAAGTAACCCACAATAATGAGTATCTACTTGTACTGCAGTAGTAAACACATTGTCATGCATTTCTTCAACATAGATATCAGACCCACTTTCTATATGTACATTTTTTTCTTGTGTGTCTACATTTAAGTAATTCTGCAAAATAGAATCATTGGACAATGGTTTACAGAGATGTTAATGTTTACTTTTACGTTTCTTGGAAGCCCCAACACACTCACTTGCGGCTTTCTTACTCATCTATCTTTTATTTAAAAGTCTCTGTCAATCTTCTTCTCGCTAGCGTTGTGATGTTTCCGGTTTCTGAGCATCTCTCCCCCTTTGCTTCCGTTCCCTTGCCAATCTTCTTTTGCGTTCAATTTTGTCTTCTCCATTCTCCGCCATTTTAATCTGTAATTGTAAATAGAGATGTAATTATTGTTAGTTCTTTGTTTTGTATACATTTTTTTTCCTTTTTGTACTGTTCCATTAAAGTAGATGAATAAACTAATCAAACATTTTAAAATGTTGCACTTTAGTCTGAAAGAAATGAAACCATTTTTCAAAGTATTTTATTGACATATATTACATAGGAAATAGCTGCACATATCTATCTTTATATTATTAATCCTTCAATTCAATTCCTTCTTGATTGAATTCACAGCATACCATCGATTTCTTTTTTTTGCAAGTGTTGTAAGCTTCTTTTTAAAATATTATTATTAATTAGTATTGTCTTTTCAACTTTTTTCAAGTTATGACTAAATATCATAAGTTAATGACTCAATAAGTACTCTCTATTTTCACCAAATATATAATATAGCCTTTTTCTATGCATCACTACAAAATAAAAAATTTTACCTGTGAGGATGATGTTGATGTTGTTCAAAGGCTGCAAACGTCATGCTGTGTGTTTATTCCCTTGCAGATCCAAAGAAACTGTAAAATCAAATTGAGAATATTTTTAATCTTTTGCTTCATCGATATCATTAAATGAACATCAACAGACATATATTTGGCTACATTAAAAAACCTAAAATCATATTTTTTAATATCTTGCTGTAGTAATATAATTCAAATTCTGTACCTGTCAAAATTATACTTATGATGTTCAATGTGTGCGAACGTCACTATCTCTGTTCATTCAGCTACAGTTCACTGCAATTATACAAAATGGTAAAATTAATGTATAATATGTTGCTTCATCTGTATCAATCAATGAGGCTTAACATACATATTTTTGCATAGATTAAAAACATGAAATAAATATATCAATCAATCAGAATGAACACACATATTTAAGCATAGATTAAAAACATACACTCAATATTACTGTTAGTCTTTAAATAAGACTCAATTAATCTGTATTAATCTTAAATTAATGTCTGACTAAATATAACATCAAGACATAAGCATGAGTCTATTCCCTTTTTTTTTATTTGAGGGGTATTTTAAAATGAGTATGTTACAACTGAATTCTTAAAATAATGTACATTACTAATGAAATAAGAATCAATTAATGTTCATTAATATTAAAGTAATGTGTGACTAAATCTAACATCAACATGTAAGCATGAGTATATAGCCTTTTTTTTTTTTTTTGGTTTATTTTATACTAAATATATAAGAACTGAATTATTTAAATAATGTACATTAATAATTAATTAATCAACGTGTTCCTTTTTTTATGCACATTCTTAAATGTTAACCTTTTTTGATATTAATGATTAGTAATGATACATTATGAATGTTATTTACAATTCTTTCCCAAAGGTAATCACGATATATAACAAAATAATTATTAAATTAATGTACATTAATAATTAATTAATCAATGTGTTGCTTTTTTATTCACATTCTTAAACATTAACTAATTTTGATATTAATGATTAATTAAGTAATTCATTAATGTACATTATGAATGTTATTAACAATTGTTTCACACAGGTAATCACGATATATAACAAAATAATTCTTAAATTAATGTACATTAATAATTAATGAATCAATGTGTTGCTTTTTTATTCACATTCTTAAACTTTAGCTAATTTTGATATTAATGATTAATTAATTAATTAATGTACATTATGAATGTTATTAACAATTGTTTCACACAGGTAAGCACAATATTATTTTTCTATTAATTTAATTTATTATTTTGGATTTATTAAGTAAGTATCAATTTATTAATTAATAATTATAAATGATATTTACCTTTTTTAATGTAATAATGCTGAAGCAGTATCCTGAAGAGCTAACAATCTCTTGAGATTTCCCGGCATCAGAAAACGTCCAGTCAGACTGTCATCACCTGAGGAGAAAGTGTCAGTTATGTGTCAAGTGTGCCCTATATATAGGCTTTGTGCGCAAGACAAATGCATTGTTTTAGGCGGGAAATCCGCTGTTGCGCGAGACAAATGCGTTGTTTTAGGCGGGAAATCCGATGTGGCGCAAAACAAAGGCGGGAAATCTGTGTTAATGCGTAAATCTGTAATTGCGTTTCGTAAAATGTACTCGCTATTGTCTTTTTTTCTCATTGTGCGGTTAATGCGCATCCTTTGTCTCGTTGTTTTTCGAGCACATACGTCTGTGGCTGTGTTTTACGCAGTTCGTAGTAGTATAGCCTCGTTTTCATTTTTTCGGGGGCCATTTTTTTCTCGCTTAGCCGATTTTCAATCTTTGTAACTCGTCTAAATCGATGTTAATTTGAGTTCCGACTCACTCCCAGAGGTCCTGCCTGGTTCCCCATGCTGTAAGTGACCTTTTTTTTTATTTTTTTGTGTGTATTTAGTGTTTTTTTAATTGTTTTGGTTCCGCTGCTTATCTCGTAATTTTTTTCATCTCGTATTTTTTTTTCTAAGTGCTACGGTTTAACGGCTCGCCTGCAATGAGCGCCTGCGGCGCTCAATGCCAAAGTGCTACGGTTTAACGGCTAAGTCGTATGATCGGCAAAGTGGTACGGTTTAACGGCGAGCCTCGCACACGATGAGCGCCTGTGGCGCTCATCGCAAAGTCGTAGGATCGGCAAAGTGGTACGGTTTAACAGCGAGCCTGCGGCGCTCATCGCTAAGTCGTACGTACTACGCAACACAGCGTGACGACGATTCGTAGTTGGACAATTATAATATGTGATATATATATATATATATATATATATATATATATATATATACTGAAAGTATGAACCAGCCATTGTGTCACTGCAGTGGTCTAACATATATGTGCCTTATATTGTAGTTTTTTTTTTTTTTTTTTTTTTAAAGTTTTATTTGACTTAATGGTTTGGCTTCTTAGCTATGTCACTTTTACCATCATTTGATATGTATTTATACAGCTCTCCATCTTAAAAATGTAAAATGACAAACAGGGACAGTTGGGTCATTGAGACTTTTGGGTCATGGCTTGGCAAAATCACAGGGATTTTTTTTCTGGTTTTGTGTTCCCTATTTTTATGTAATTGATTGGTAGGCTTGATTGTCCCAGCTGTCTTATAATGTGAATTACCCACTGCTCATTACATTTTCCAGTCTTGTTATTCACTTGGGATTACAACAAGTTTTAGTCTGGAGGGACTTAATAATAAGAAGGCACATCCCAACACGCAATTACTAATAAATCTTGTCTGAGTAGAGCACATTTCAGAAAGGTCAGGCTAATTATTCATTCTTTGAAAAAAAAAAAGATTATTTTCTGTATATACCTAATCATATATATATTAATATTTGTTTCCATCTTGTAACAGCAGTTCTGATCCACAAACCTATCTGCAATATTACACTTCATACCACTAGATATACTAGATTTGTGTTTTTTAACCTTATTTGATATGGGGAATGGCTGATTACTTTCAAATGCTTATTAATGCTGGTACAGTGGAATAATGTCTGCTTATGCAAATAAGTGTCTATGTATAATGATAATTCTTATTGACTGTTTCTGACATACTCTATGTGCATACAAACCTATAATCTGGGGTATAGCAAGGGTAAAGAATGATTTTTCAGTGGGATGTGGGGGTGCACAAATGTTAATGGCCTAGGGCAGCATAAAATCTAACATGTCCAATTGCTTCTTAAATTGGGCCCACCAGAACCTAGTTCTGACCCACTAAGTGATACATGATGGTTCTTGTTATTATCCCTGCTAGCAGAGATAGAACCAGAACATTATTGACCACCAGGACAGGCAGAGAAGCAGAGTTACAGTCTGTAACTCATCTTTTAGTCAGATGTAGAATTATGAACCCCTATGATCAGAGTTAACCCTTGCCTCAATAATGAGCACATACTTAAATTATGTATGACCACCTAAGCACCTTTATTAGTCAAAATCATTCAATAATCTTGTACACATGGGTAACCCCTCATCACCTAGCCACACCCCCTAGCAACAGTCCTCTTAACCAATCCTCAAACCTTCTCCTTCTAGCTATGAGAGCCACCTGTCAATAAATGCGGTCAGCCTTTCAAACTGCCCCCAGTGGTGGAGCCTAACCAGCTCAATAACTAATGGGACCTTTATTCTGGGTAGAGGTATTCACACTTTAAGTTTCCCCTGTCAGGACGCTAGCTGTCCAGGGGACCATAATGGCTAATTAGATCTCCACCTTCCCTGAATGAAATTTCCTGGCTCCTCCGTGTCTGACTTCTGAAGTCTTCTATGTTATACTTTCACCACAGGCAATCTTAAAGCACAATATGCAATATTAAACTACTGTACACATGCCATGCATGCAACCATAATTATTATGAACCGACATATGCCAACAGGGCAACCCTATCCCACACATCCAGGGGGTACCACAATTATGGTCATCTTGCTCACAGGGAAATAGCAGTCCAGATACAGTTCATTGATTTATTTGTACAGTCCAGATATACATTGGAGGTGCAATGTTTGCACTGAATGAGACTCCTTGTTCCATGCATCACATGCCCTCCCCTGGCCACCGGTTGTTTAAATCAACACCAAGAGACCGCCAATTGCCCCTGGGCATGACATCCCTGCCATCTAGTTAACGCTCAGGGAACAGACTTTAAGATCTAGAACTTATTTACCAGAAAGATTTATTTGACACACAAACTTTTAATTTAGTTCTGTATTAAAAAAAAAAAAATCCCCACTTCAATTCTATACCATAGGCTGAGCCAGGCCCCAAACAGGGCAATGATGTTGTCAGAGTCAAATCCACTCAAGACACAACCCATATTTTGATATAATTTTAAGGAAAATAGTACATAAATGTTTTATTTATTTTTAGTATGGTGGCCAGTCTCCAATCCCCCTACCCCAGTCCACACCCCCTAGGCCTCTGCCAGTGCGTTTGTCTGAATTATGTCACATGACTCCCTGCCTCAGCAGATTGATTCGCCGGTGGGGAAGGCACAGAAGGAGCGCCTGAATGAACTGCCGATCAGGTTAAGCTGAGGGGGGATGCTGGTGAGGGGGGTCCATGTGGGCCTAGGGGGCATGGGCTGGAGTAGGGAGCTTGGGATGGGTTGGTGTAGGGGGCTGGGTAGGAGTAAGGGTAAAGGGCTGGGTGGGGGTCTAGCTACCTTGCTAAAAATAAATTAAAAAAAACTGAGATAAAAAAAAATGAAATGTATGTATGTGTGTGTGTATATATATATATATATATATATAAAATTTAATATGTATAATTTAAATTAATAGCACACATGTATGTATGTATATATACAGTGCCTTGTAAAAGTATTCACCCCCCTTGACTTTTTTACATATTTTGTTACATTACAGCCTTAAGTTCAATGTTTTATTAATATGAATTGTATGTGATGGATCAGAACACAATAGACTAAGTTGGCGAAGTGAAATTAGAAAAATACAAATAAAACTATTTTTTAGAAATAGAAAACAGAAAATTGGCATGTGCGTATGTATTCATCCCCTTTGGATGTACCAGAGCTTTTTATGGGCTTCATAACAATTACCTTCAGAAGTCACATAATTAGTGAAATGATGTCCACCTGTTTGCAATCTGTGTCACATGATCTGCCATTACCTATACACACCTTTTTTGAAAGGCCCCAGAGGCTGCAACACCTAAGCAAGATGCCCCACTAACAAAACACTGCCCTGAAGACCAAGGGACTCTCCAAACAAGTAAGGGACAATGCTGTTGAGAAGTAAAAGTGAGGGTTGGGTAATAAAAAATATACAAATCTTTGATGATCCCCAGGAGCACCATCAAATCTATCATAACCAAATGGAAAGAACATGGCACAACAGCAAACCTGCCAAGAGACGGCCGCCCAACAAAACTCACGGACCAGGCAAGGGGGGCATTAATCAGAGAGGCAGCACAGAGACCTAAGGTAACCCTGGAGGAGCTGCAGAGGTCCACAGCACAGACTGGAGTATCTGTACATAGGATGACAATAAGCTGTACGTTCCATAGAGTTGGGCTTTATGGCAGAGTGGCCAGAAGGAAGCCATTACTTTCAGCAAAATCAAAATGGAATGTTTTGAGTTTGCGAAAGGCATGTGGGAGACTCCCAAAATGTATGGAGGAAGGTGCTCTGGTCTGATGAGATTAAAATTGAACGTTTCTGCCATCAAATAAAATGGTCACAGATGAGGGAAAGATGGATGGTGCTAAATACAGGGATATTCTTGAGCAAAACCTGTGTGATTTGAGGCTAGGACGGAGGTTCACCTTCCAGCAGGACAATGACCCCAAACACACGGCTAATGCAAAATTTGGGGGGTTTAAGGGGAAACATGTAAATGTCTTGAAATGGCCGAGTCACAGCCCAGACCTCAATCCACTAGAAAACCTGTGGTCAGACTTAAAGATTGAACGAGCTGGAGCAGTTTTGCAAGGAGGAATGGGCAAAAATCCCAGTGGTAAGATGTGGCGAGCTCATAGAGACTTATCCAAAGAGACTTGGAGCTGTGATTGCCGCTAAAGGTGGCTCTACAAAGTATTGACTTTAGGGAGGTGAATAGTTATGCACATTGACTTTTTCTGTTATTTTGTCCTATTTGTTGATTGCTTCACGATAAAAGAAAAAAAAAATCTTCAAAGTTGTGGCATGTTCTGTAAATTAAATGATGCAAATCCTAAAACAATCCATGTTAATTCCAGGTTGTGAGGCAACAAAACACGAAAAATGCAAAGGGGGGTGAATACTTTTGCAAAGCACTGCGTAAATATATATATATAATGTTTAATTACATTGGGGGCAGGTGGGTGGAGCCCAGGGGAATTGGGAATTTATAGCTATAAACTTTATCCCCCACAGATATTTTTGACTCCTACACGTGGCAGGGGGGGGGGTCTCATTTCACTAGCCCTGCCACGTGTAGGAGTCAAAAATATCTGGAGGGGATAAAGCTTATAGCTATAAATTCCCAATTCCCCTTTTATATATATAAAATTATGGGTCAAAGATTTCATGGGAAAGACATACTGCTCTGTAACCCTCTAGTGGCCAACTCGAGTAATGCATGATTAAGTTTTATATTGCTATTTTTTGTTTCACCTGTTCATATAACCTGGAGGGGATGTATCCCCTCACTCCACACCTATCACAGAATTTCAATCCCACAGTATCTACACTCTTTAAAATGTGGTGGCACACTGATAGTTCATTGCTTAAGAGTGTCCAAACTTTCAACAAGGCTATACAAGCTCTTCCCCTTCTGGATCTCTACCTTGTGTAATTTAATGAATTTAGGGTCACCCAAGATGGTGTACCTCCACAAAGGATCACTCAAGATGGGCAGGTTATAGCAGAGAGGTCAGACAAATCACGGTCCACTGGAGAAGGAACTGGCAACCCACTCTAGTATATTTGCCAAGATAACATGGCGTTCTAAGGTCTAGAGGGTCACGAAGAGTCTGACATGATTAAATGACTGAACAACAAAACAATAAGATGAGACAAGATGAGCTGAAGCTTGCTCTAACTTTTTAAAAATGTATAAATAAAAATGAGTGTAAGAAATGAGGGTGCCGGTGAATTTCTCTGCATGGGACATCATTTGGAATAACTTTCAGGATTAGTTAATATTACCAATATCATGAACCAATTTAAGTTAATTAATATTACTATTAAGTTGATACATTTGAAACAGACTCTGAATAGAAGTTATTAGGGCAAGCTATTCCTAAGGTTATTTGTCAGCAATAAGTATGTTCAGCAAATTAATATTTTTTTAATATTTTGTATATATGTTATATAAATATTTGATGTTTTTTTTATTTTATTATTTCTCCTTCTAGTATATAAACGTTTTCCTTTTAATGTACATACTGTATATTTGAATGTGTGTGTGTGTATGTGTATATATATATATATATATATATATATATATATATATATATATATATATATATATAGCTACCATAGACAAAGAGAGGTATTCTGTACTCGTGGCTCCAAAGAATATTTTAAAATATAACTTTTATCCAAATGTATTAAATAAAAGTTATATTTTAATATATATATATATATATATATATATATATATATATATATATATATATATATATACACTTTATAAATAATATATATATATATACTTAATTATATTTATTTATATTTACTTATTTAATAAATTCTAGTAAAAGTTATATTTTAATTTACTCTTTAGAACCACGAGTACAGAATACCTAAATTGTGTCTCTTTGTCTATGGTAGCTATTGTGTCAAACCAGAAGACTGAAACATTGTTTCATTACCTGCAGGGTGTAATAATATCACAGACAATGGTCTTGAATAGGATCGAGTTGCAGCTTGAAACACAAGAGTGATCATTTATTATTGTCTATGCAGAAGGGAACGTCCTACGGCTTCATGCAATATGTAGCATCTCCAGTATCTCATTTACTTACTCTGAATTGTTTTTTTCAGGCTTTACAGCACATGAAGATACATTGCATGATAAACAATCCTGGCTTTTAATTTTATTTCTATATATTTCAATATTCTTCATGTAAAAGTTCAAAGACTTGTCAGTGTAAACTAAAAGTAGTTTGTAATAATAATACTCCTGCCCAATGTTATTAATTTACTAGTGACTTGCCTGTCATAAATAGCGGTATCATATGTTATGTTCAATTGTCTGTTCTGTCTCTCTGTGCTGTCTGTCTCTGTGCCTTGTCTCTCTCTGCTCTCTCTCTCTATGTGCCATCTCTCTCTCTCTTTCTGTCCTCTGTCTCTCTCTCTGTGCCCTCTCTCTGAGCTCTGTGTGCTCTCTGTCTCTCTTTCTCTCTCCCTCTTCTCTCTGTCCCTCCCTTTCTCCCCCTCTCTCTCTGTCACTTTCTCTCTCTGTCTCTCTTCCTCCATCTTTCTCACCTCCTCCTTCTCTCTCTGCCCTCCTTCTCTCCCCCTCTTTTTCTCTTTCCTCCTCTCTTTCACTTTCCCGTCTCTCTCAACCTTTCGCTCTCCCCCTCCCTCTCTGTCACCTTTCTCTCTCGGTTTCTCTCTCTGTCTCTTTTCCTCCATCTTTCTCACCTCCTCCTTCTCTCTCTGCCCTCCTTCTCTCTCCCCCTCTCCCTTCCTCTCTCTCTCCCCCTCTTTTTCTCTTTCCTCCTCTCTTTCCCTTTCCCCTCTCTCTCAATCTTTTGCTCTCCCCCTCCCTCTCTGTCACCTTTCTCTCTCTGTCTCTTTTTCTCCATCTTTCTCACCCCCTCCTTCTCTCTCTGCCCTCCTTCTCTCTCCCCCTCTCTTTCTCCCTCTCTCTCTCTCCCTCTTTTTCTCTCTCCTCCTCTCTCTTTTCCTCCTCCCTCTCTCGCTCAGGCTTTCACTCTCCCCCTCTTTCTCTGTCACCTTTCTCTCTCCCTCCCAGGCTCTGCCGCGCACATGCAAATTGGGCGAAACTGCACATGCGCGATTTTCCACAAATTTACAGATAGCACTTGTGAGTAACGCTTGCGCAGAACGCATCTCACAGGCTGAAAACTATTATAGGTGATACTTGCTGTTGAGTGCTTTAGTTGTGTCCGACTCTCGGTGATCATATGGAAGCATCATGCCAGGCACATCGGTCTGTGTGTCTGGTTGTGCTTATCCATATAGTTTTCTTAGCAAGGATATGGAGTGGGTTGCCAGTTCCTTCTCCAGTGGACCGCAATTTATCTGACCTCTTTGCTATGACCTTGGGTGACCCTACATAATATAGTTAACAGCTTCACTGAGGCACACAAGTCCTTCACATGACAAGGTAATGATCCAAATAGGGAGTTTATACTTAGCCTCTACTATTTATTTATCATTCTTCTGATGAGTGATATAAATATTTTTTGTTTCAATTTCTGCTACTTTAATATTTATAAATAAAACTACTTTATGTTTTCTCTCCCATTGGAGGTTAATTGGACATCAAAGAAACAGGATGTTGAAAAAGTAAAGTAAATAAATCATAACATTAGTGGAAAACAAAAATACCGTTAATAGTTTTATTATTCATTGGATTTTTTTGTTTACATTTTAGTGTATTTATAGGAAAGGAGCATAAACTGTTTTATTATTGGAAATGCTAGACTTTTATTAAATAAGTTCATGACTGTAGCTATTTAATTTATAATAGGATAGGAGCTGTGTCCCAATATATATATATATATATATATATATATATATATATATATATATATATATATATATATATATATGTGTGTGTATGTATGTATGTATTAATATGTGTGTGTTTGCATTGTTCAGTTGTGTCTGACTCTCCATGACCTCATGGACAGTAACTCACCATGCTGATCCACTTGGTATTCATGGCAGATATACTGAAGTGGGTTGCCAGTTCCTTCTCCAGTGGGCCACAGCAAACAGCTCCTGGTCTTCCTAGGTGGTCTGCCATCCAAGTACTGACCAGGTCCAATCCTGCTTGGCTTCAGGGTGGTGAGACATCTTAATTCCCAGGAATGGAATCAAACCCAGGTCCCACTGGAATTTGGACTTTGAATGCTTATCATCTAGGGTAGGGTTGGGCAAGTTTGGTCTTGGAGAGTCACACACAGGCTAGGAGCTGAGGATATCGCTGTTGCATATAGGCAAGACTATCCCTTCTTCAGTTGTCCTTATTGACTCACCTGTGCACAGAAAGAAAATCCTCCAATCTAGGTTTGTGTGTGGCTCTCCAGGACCGATCTTGCTTCTCCCTGATCTAAGAGATGATTGGATGAGTGAAGACAAGGCAATGATGGGAAATGCTTCAAATATGGTCTGTGCTAAGGTCTGGACCCAGTAGAAGGCTGTGATGAATTATAAACCAGCTTGGATGTTGGACGTGTAGGTATTATTTATTTGGATTTCTATAGATTAGGATCAAATGAATGGTGCTTTGCAATAAGATGATCATATTTCCAAGGGTTGCTCTTTTTATAATTTACTAAAATGAAATATAAGCTGCAATCTACCAATGATCATCACACATTGGTGCTACTCAGGTCTCCATTCGATTTACTGCTACTCGCTGGCATTATAATGAAGTCTGTCATTTGGCATGGTAATACCCAGTATAGTACGTTGTATGCACCTCCTATACACCCCTTTACACTTGGTGATTGGAGCAGTACATGCGTGTTATATGGTTCAGGCAGGCAGTTTAATAGCTCTGTGCATCAAGCAGGGGTGATATTGGTTGGCAACACATTAATGACACTTACCAACTACAAACATAGCAAAATATTTCGCCCGTGCATTGTCCTCAGGACCACATATTAAAATAGCTACCTAACTTAAAAAACAATACACTGGCCCCCTCAACCATCAGGTCCCTTCTCTTCCCACCCATTGTGCTTCTGGGTTGAGGCCACATTAACCCTATGAGGCCTCTACATATAACTATGGATATGCTTAAGAACCCCCATGGCAATTACCTTTAACCCATTATGATGGGGATTCATAATATTAACACCTATCCAATATGGCTCACTATGGACCCCATGCTAAATGATCCTATAACCATAGCATAGTTATACTATGCTATACCGCTTCCCTATGGACCTCCATGGAACCTAAACATAATCCCTGACCATGGGGTCCCTAATATCCCCACTGCACCCTATCATATGGTCCTTATAGACCCCCATGGACATTATACCTCTACGGTTCTCCACAAAGACCCCTATAGTCCATGCCATTACCCCGCTACATAAATTAATTACATTCTTAAAAAAAGATAAACTAAATAATACAAATAATAGTTTACCAAAAAAAAAAAAGACTCTAGTCCAATTTTAACCATTATCTAACACTGAATATCTACAAATCGATTGACTGATTCTATAGACAATTATTTGAGAATATGGAATGTATGGATACTTTATAATATTTATTGAAAAAGAATAGATAAAAGTTATAATTATTATTTTATTATTATTTGTAAATCGACAAATGTTGATGTTAAGTACAAGGCAAAAAAACAAATAACACATAGAAAGTAATGGATGACCCAGTTTTTGAGCTTCGAAACTGACATACGTAGAACATCTCAGAGCAACAACACACGATTGAAAACTCACAAACTTGCAATCGGAAGGATTATAATAGCAGCCTCTTACTATAATGTTATGATTGACCCAAAATCTATAGGTCTAGATTGCATGTTAATGTTTACTTTTAATAATAGTTTACATAAAAACATTAAGAGTTATTAATTTGTTAAAAATAATTTTCAACTAATAACACTGAAAGAGAAAAAAATATAAAAAAAAAAATAATTTTTTTGCAAATATTTTAAATGACTTTGTGACAGTTTACTTGCTCCGCAGACACATTTTTATAGATTTGTTGTAAGGTTTTTAGACGGATACTGAAATGCTTTAGTACATATTTTATAACTGTACCTATTATAAAGGAATGTATGAAATCACTTACAAGGAATCTTGTTCTTTAATTCTTTTTTTATAGCTGTCACTTTGTTTGCATTTTTTTTCTCTGATGTCGTTCCAGTCTCTTTTATAGTTTTCTGAGGATTATTTAAACTAGCAGGTTTCTGTTTTATCTTTGTTAATCCAAAAATATATCAGGACCTCGTAAAAGGTTTACACGCCACAGCCCACGTATCTGCTGTCATTTTAATAAAAAATTAAAGCCTGATACTGTATGTGAGTAATGGGCTCAAACAGCTTTTCTCGGTCTCTTTTGTTCTCATTAAAGGAACACAATATTTATATACTGGACACAGTAACAAGAATTTTATAAATTGAATGTTATTTAAAAAATAATAATTTTCTTGTAGTAAAATTATTATTTGTTTTTATTTTATGTGAGAGAAAGAGATAATCTATTCTGTTGATGAACTTACTGACTTAGGGAGTTTGGAAAAAAATAATAAAACTTAACTTTTAATTACATTATAGGTATTAAAAGTTAGAACGAAAAAATATGATGGGGGATTTTAAGCATATTAATTAGCTCAATTACTAAGCATCTAAATATTTTCCGTCGCTTATTCTTTGTTAGGGAACCTACGATGATCATTGTAAAACCTTCTTGTCCCACACAGCTAGATCTGTTAGCACATAGGGCTAACCATCACTGATACTAAATAGTTCTGTTCCTGGTCTTTTATTGCAGTCTTTTTCGACCTCATGGACCATGACCATGGTCATGCTGATTCACTTGGTTTTCATGGCAGAGATACTGGAGTGGGTTGCCAGTTCCTTCTCCAGTGGGCCACAGCATACATCTTCTGGTATTCCTAGGTGATCTCCCATCCAAGTACCGACCAGCCCCAACCCTGCTTGACGTCACGGTAGTGTGACCTCTTGATTCCCTGACTCAAATTGAGCCCAGGTTGCAGCGGTGAAAGCACCTAATTCTAACCACTGGACCACCTGGGAACCTGTTCCCTGGTCTTAGCCTAGCTCAAATTACACCATAGACTCATGCATGGAAAAGAACTGACTTAAACCTCTAGATTCTTATGTACAAAACCTAGTACTAGTAGATAAAGTGGTAGTGATAGGTCAACAATAATTTAAGCGACACACGAAACGCGCCAGAGAGATGTTTTATGGTGCAGGGAGCTGTACTCACAGCTATCATTTAGTTACCAGACTTGTTTTTTTACTGATTTTCAATTTAATTATGTTACTGGCTTAGGCCCTCATTCAATTGTGATTTGGCCAATTGAATAGGGCTCTAAATAAGCACATAACATATTTTTTTTTAATAAGTTTTTAGTTAGTGAAAACCTTGCTTTTGAATAGATGCTTACTAACTAAAAACTTATTTTAAAAAAATATGTTATGTGCTTATTTAGACCCCTATTCAATTGGCCAAATCGCAATTGAATGAGGACCTTAGTCTTTTCAGCTTATATGGCAGTATAGGGCAACCCAAATGATTGTTAACCTGTTGCTAGTACTCTAACTACTAATACTAGGATTTATACTCCAGAATCTTGAGGTTTAATTCCGTTTTGCTCCATGCATGAGCCTAAGGTGTAATTTGAGCGAGACTAAGACGAGCAACATAAACTATTTAGTATCATAAACTCTATTTGATCCCAGGTCTAGCGGATACTCAGACGTGTGGGACCAGAAGGTTTTTCGGTGATTGTGACATGTGTATCCATCATCTCATGTTCCCTAACACAGACTAAGGGACACAAAAGATTTAGAAACTTAATGCATCATTTAGCTGAGTAATTGTAGAATACGGGAGCCCGTAATGTAGCCCGTAAGCTAATTTTGCATTTCAATTGGCATCTTTTTGCGAGCCGCAAACGATCTACTAGTTATGGGCTGAAAGCCCCGGCGGTTGTTACAACCGTAACTTACAACCCATCTAAGCCTTTGATCTTTCAAGCCTGCAAGAGTAACAATCGCAAATTACTATTCAATTGCTACAATTCCTCAAGCCCGCAAATGTTTTCACACCTGTAAATGTCAAATGTAGAAGAAAATGCTATGGGTACCAGACAGGACTCGCAAGTGGGTTTAACCCCTGTCCGCAGCACTGTAAATACAATTATAAAATCAATACTGCACTTTAAAAGACGGGGAAAGTGATGACAGACATTAGAATTAATTGCAGCAGTCTCAACGTCACAAATCTGCAATAAAATATTATTTTTCTTTATCTGTCATTTTGGTGTTATATCGATCTCGGGAATCACTGAGTTAATACATATCAGGCCACCCACATGGACTAGAACAGTATCAGCATTCATTTTTATTATTTTGTGGGTTTGCAAGTCCGATCGCATATTGGACCTCTAAACGCTAATTGATTGACATATAACCTCCATGTTTTACTGACCTAATGATGACAGTCTCGTTTTCTATTGGCTGTTTCTAAATGGGTAGTTATGGCCATGATCGGCTTAATTGATCATGTTCATGCTCTGAAATACTACTTACGAGTGCATGGTTTACGGTTTTAGTTTTCTGCTCGTAAATTGCGGGTTTTTTCAATTAAACCCCTCTGTACTTGTAGCAAATTTCAAGCCCGCAGACATACGCCCTGGACAATGCAATTAAACAAGGCTCTTAGTAATTAGGATAATTCATTTCTATGCTCAAAATCCCCCACCATCTATAAGCAATATTTTTTTTTGGTTTTAACAAGTGTGCTAATTTTATTTTTATATCTATAATGTTAAGTAAAAGTTAAGTTTTATTTATTCTTTCCTTACTTTCTAAGTCAATGAGCGCACCAAGGGAATTGATTATCTTGCTCTCTCACATTATTAGCACCAGTATTACACATAAGACTATATTAGAGGGGGTTTACCTAAACCTCCAATATTTGTAATTTTAACCCATCAGCCTCTTACCAAGTTCTGCTTGGTTATATCTAACATACTCACCTAATGATGAAATAGGAAACTGAGATGCTCGACTAACTAATTAGCTTCAGTCTTCAGTGGCTGGTCTACTGCTGATGCAGGAGATGCAAAGCACCAGGACCCAACCTGCTGCTTAGAGTTCATTGGACTGCAAGAGGATCCAGTCAATCAGTACAACAGGAAATAAAGCAAAACTGTTCACTAGTAGGTTTGATCATGAGGCTGAACCTCACATAATTTGGCCATGGGGACACAGGATTCCATAGAGAAGACTCTGATGCTGGGAAAGGTTGAAGGCTCTCAAAGAAGGGGGCATTAGATGCAGATTAGATGGTTAGATGCGGTCATTGAAGCATTGAACATGAGCTTGAGGGAGCAGTGGCTTACAGACATAAATACAGTTTTAACTAGGCTCCCACTCACCAACTAAGAGCCTGTGGAAAAATATTTTGGAACGTCAATCCCAATCCTATCTAACCTACATTTAAGCGGATCCTACCCCCATCGCCACTGTGGGCTTTTGAGGACTCGTAAGGGCCCTAACACTACCCATACGACCCACATGGTCCCTAACACTATCAACCCAAGACTAATCCATACGACTAAGTGATGCTAAATGACACTATATGATGGATATATTTGGCTACATTTGGATGCAGACTCTAATCACATAACTACATTGTTACACAAAAATTGATATTGAAAACATCAAGTTCAACCTTTTTATGTCTGCACTGATCTTTGTAATTTGCAAATTAATTGTTGATCCAGAGGAAGATAAACAGATTAAAAAAAAACACTGAAACATTGTCTCAAAAAGGGGGAAAAGATAAAATTCCTTCCTGCCCCAGATACTGGAAATCAGATTCCTCCCTGGATCAATACTCCCTCTCTAATTATCCAGAATAACCATAAATGTCCTTTTTATATAAATATATCTTCAACTCATTTTGACTGTTATCTATCGAATCTGCTGTCACACCACCTTCGGTAGAGAATTCCACAGTTTAACCCCTTACTGTGAAGAATCCTTTTCTTTATTTAAGGTGGAATCCTTTTACTTCTAACCTCAAAGGATGTCCTTGTGTCAGTTGGAAATCTCTTGGCACAAAAAGCTCCCCTGACAAATCTTTATTCTGACCCTGGGTGTATTTATATAAGGTAATCATATCTCCTCTTAGGGGGCTTTTTTCTAGAGAAAATAAGTGTAATTTGGTTAGTCTTTCTTCATAACTTAGCCCCTCCATTCCCCTTATTAGTTTTGTTGCCCTCCTCTGTACCTTTTCCAGCTCTAAAATGTCCTTTTTATGAAGTGGTGCCCAAAATTGTCCTCCATATTCTAAATGAGGGCGTACTAGAGATTTGTATATTAGAAAAGTTTATTTCTTCCCTCGGTTATGGCACAGTTGGAATAAAAATACTACAATAACATCCCACTTTTTCTATATTATATATACAGTACATTTCTGACATGTCCATTCAGTTTATTCCTATTTATATGTAAGTAAATCTCAGAATATAATATCTGTCCAGGGTTATTTTATATGTTATTCCAGCTGCTATATTTATTATACTATAATTGTAGGGCTACAAGCCAGTTTTGGGAGCATTAACTTCTGTTAGGCCTTCCAGGAAGGAGGTATGCCATTGGGGATCATAGAACTTCGCCCTTATACCCGTATATTCCCCTTAAATTACAGCTATATTTAGGGTTCTGTCTACTAATCTATATATATATACAGTATCTCACACCCCTCACATTTCTGTACATATTTTATGATATCTTTTCATGTGACAACACTGAAGACATGCCCCTCTGCTACAATGTGAAGTAGTAAGTGTACAGCCTGTATAACAGTGTAAATGTGCTGTCCCCTCAAAATAACTCAACACACAGCCATTAATGTCTAAACCGTTGGCAACAAAAGTGAGTACACCCCAAATTTGGCCCAATTAGCCATTTTCCCTCCTTGGTGTCATGTGACTCGTTAGTGTTACAAGGTCTCAGATGTGAATGGAGAGCAGGTGTGTTAAATTTGGTGTTATCGCTCCTCATGGCACAGAACACTCTAAGGATCTGAAAAGAATAATTGTTGCTCTACATAAAGATGGCCTCTCCTAGGCTATAAGAAGATTGCCAAGACCCTGAAACTGAGCTGCAGCATGGTGGGCAAGACCATACAGTGGTTTCACCAGACAGGTTCCACTCAGAGCAGTCCTCGCCATGGCCGACAAAAGGAGGTGAGTGCACGTGCTCAGAGTCATATCCAGAGGGTGTCTTTGGGAAATACAAGTATGAGGCTGCCAGCATTGCTGCAGAGGTTGGAGGGGTGCGGGGTCAGCCCGTCAGTGCTCAGACCATACGCCGCACACTGCATCAAATTGGTCTGCATGGCCATCGTCCCAGAAGGAAGCCTCTTCTAAAGATGATGCACAAGAAAGCCTGCAAACAGTTTGCTGAAGACAAGCAGACTAAGGATTACTGGAACCAGGTCCTGTGGTCCAATGAGACCAAGATAAACTTATCTGGCTCAGATGGAGTCAAGCGTGTGTGGCGACAACCAGGTGAGGAGTACAAAGACAAGTGTGTCCTGCCCACAGTTAAGCATGGTGGTGGGAGTGTCATGGTCTGAGCCTGCATGAGTGCTGCCAGCACTGGGGAGCTACAGTTCATTGATGGAACCATGAATGCTGTAATGCAATTGATATGACATGAATATTAATTACCCTGAATAGATTAACATAGTTTCTTAAAATATTACAATGTATAGATTAATTAAGTTAAAAGATCAATTTATCGACAAGTATTCGCTGTGTGCAGAAATAGCATGTATTGGTATAGCAATAAATATCAAGGATAAACAATTATAATTATTACTTGTAAGCTTTGATATTTAGTTAGATCACATTATACAACCTACCTGAAGTCTATTACAATCTATTAACAATTAGTCTTAACACACTTTATGTTTGATTAGATCAATACAGAGATCAATAAGCAGTGTATAAAAACTTATTAAATGTGGATTAGCAATTTGTTTTAATACAATCTATATTCGGTTAGTTCAATATCAGCAGTCTATTTCTAATATATATATAATATTAATAATTAGCAATATAACCAATTACTCTATGAATGCAGTAAAATTTGGTATATCAATTTATATGGCAGTTTGATACATATAGCTTCAATATATATTTCTATATTCTAATTCTAATTTAATAAGGCTGTAAGTGTTTTGGTCGTCTGAGAACCTTTGGCGCTTATTGAGAACCTCCCGGTTGTTGTTTTTTTTGTTATCAGAGGCGCTTTGTAAGGTCGGCGCTGATGTCCTTTTTGCGCTTATTGCAAGTCTCTCCCCTGGTGTACCTTGTGTCCTAGGAGCACCGTTGGCGCTCCTTGTGAGGCGCGCAGTGAAGGGCTTTGTCATTTATTGCTTTGTGGTGTTTTTGTTTTTATGTGTATATGTATGTATTTTTTTCATGATAATTAATTAATTAATTAAATGATAAATAAGTATACTTTACCTATTTGTAAGTAATATATGCAGCAAGCAATGGGCTGAAGAGCTGACAATCTGATGTTCCTGCAGCATATAATGTAGATTTGCAGTGTTGTGGAGCTGAGGTGTAAGTGTCAGCAACGTGTGCAGTGTGTAGTGTAAATAGGCTGCGTGCGCGAGGGGAAGCTGTTAGGGTAGCTGTGTAGTTCCGCATTCTGTAAGTTAGTGTTGTAAAATGGCAGCAATTGCGTATGTGGTACGCAGGTGTGGATGATTTAGCGTCCTTGATAATGGTGTATTATGTGCCTCGTACAGGTTTTTGTAAAAGTTTTATGTGCTTGGCGATGTTTTGCGGCTTTAGGCGTCGTGTAGCCTTGTTTTCTTTTTTTGGGGCGGCCATTTTTTCTCTCGCTTAGGGGATTTTCGGGTGTCTCAACTCTGTAAATTGGACTTAAATTGAGGTGTAACTTCACTTCCAGACGTCCTGGATGTCCCCCTTGCTGTGGGTAAGGTTTTTATCTTATTTTTGTGTGTATTTTGTGTTTTTTTTATGTTTTCCGCTGTGCGTGGTTCGGCCGTTAAGTTCGTATTTTTGCGAGTTCGGAATTTTTTTTTCTAAGTCCCGCGGCTCGTATTTTTTTGTGTAAGTCCATATTTAGTCATTGCGTGTTATAGTTTTTTTTTCAAAGTCCCGCTTTTGTGACTATTTGTAACGGCTTGTGAGGCGCCGTAGAGCCCCCACCTTCGCAAATGCGGCCCCTCGCTTCGCTTCACATATATATATATATATAGTTCTCAGCAAATCGTGCTTGCCAAAAAACTTGGTAACGCAATGTTAAAATTGCGGGCTAGCGCAAAGCTAGGGTCGCGGTTGCCGCCAGGCAATGAGTGCTGAAGGTGCCCATTGCCCTGGTGGAGATGAGCACCAGAGGCGCTCATCCCTACAACCCCGTACTACTTAGCCAGTGACCCCACACGAATTACGCTTCAGCCCTACGACCCGTGGGACTTCAGATTAAACAGAAAGCTCAATTATACAATTCACAGTGCGTGACCCGTAGCAGTTTGGAAAGATCGCCTGCAAAAATTACGGCCCGTAACACTTTGGAAAGGAAACCGGGACTTACAAAAAAAAAAAACGAGGTAAAAAAAAAAATACGAAGTTAACGGCCGAACAGCTCACATCGAAAAACTTGAAAAAAAAAAAAAATTTACTTATTGACTACATTAACAAAAATTACAATTCCTATCAAATAATCTGCAACTGAGTTACAGGCAACCTTTTTTTTCCCTTGAGAAAAGTAAATAAAAATCATCTGTTATTGTGGTACAATTTATTACCATTTGTTCTGTTTTTATAAACAACATGCATCCCTGTTTATTCCAGTGTATACTTTTGTTTATGTAAAATTATAAAGGGCTCAAGCGAAAGGTCAGGGTCATCATGAGGAAGGAAACAACATTAAATGCTTGTCGTCTAAAAGTAGAGTGATTTTATTATTACTTCCATGCACACTGATTTAGTATTTTGTGTCGAAAATAATATAAATTAAATTTTCAGTTATGTTTAATTGGATTTGGAATTTAATTAACATTTTGGAATTCCCTTGCTGCATTTTATTTTTCCTTCATCTTCACATTTCTTACAAACCAGTCATTTATTTGACCTATTGTCTTACAAATAGTTGACAATCGCAGGATCGCACTTAAGGGGCCCTCATCATTCAGCACATTTGGACAACATCACTTTAAGAGATACTTCTTGAATTTTTGCACTACATGCATTTTTCACTGAGAAATAAAATAAAATATGTTTACAGATTGCAGGGGTGTGTCCGCCATTCAAGTCAATGGTAAGGTTCTTGTCAGACTGTTTATATTTCCAGTTTGAAGGAAGCAGGACTTCTTTTTTTCTTAAGGGCAGAAACTTAAGGTTTCTGCTCTCTTACCTCTCTGGAATTTTAGCTATACACATCAGCTCAAGGGGAGAGGGGATTAGTGCTCTGTACTCTGGTTCTCCTTGCAGCGATCCCAAGAAATAAAAAGGTAACCCTTAACACATCTATTTGTGCAGGCATGGAATACTGGACTCACCGAAACAGGAAAGCTATGGTCAGTGCAGTGTAACCTGAGTCCAGAGGATGCTCTGCTATCAATCATGGCCTTCCCCAATAGAGCCTTACACAGTGCACATGCACTCAGCAATCTGGTAATTACTCATGTAACAGCCAGGTGGCAGGATAGACTGAATGTAAATAGAGATTTAAAACGTAAGATTTTTTTTAGCTGTTATTAGTGTAATTAGATTATTTTAACACACAATTCTGTACTCTTCCACACCATGAAGAGCACTTACAGGGAGCTCAGTGGCCCTTTAATTGTAAATAATGACAATCATAGGAAGCAGGTAAACTTCATATTCGTATTGATAGATCAAACAACCAGCCACCATATAACAAGAAAGACTAAACTAAGCATGCAGAGTTTTCATTTTATCCCACATTACCCCTTACTACTTGAATAAAAATTAGGTTCATACAGATTAGAAATACAGCAGATAAAAAAGCTAGAATTAGTATATAGTTTTGTATTTATATATATATATATATATATATATATATATATATATATATATATATATATATATTTATATATATATATATATATATATTTATATATATATATATATATATATATATATATATATATATATATATATATATTATATATATAAATGCTGATTATACCCACTTTACTTTATTCTACTTTGTAAATAGCTCTATGGCACTTTTTAAATGAGAACACATAATAATAATAATAATAATAATAATAATTCATTTGTTTACATTTTAATTTATTCACTTTCACTGGTGCAATAACAAAACACTTTTTAATTCTTAAAGTAGTAATTCATTTCATCCGATATTTATCTAAATGTGACAATAAATGTAATTTTTCTGATCTATAAAAAAGCAACCAATGCTCAGCAGTACCAGTCAATGAAATCTGCCAGTGAAACTGCGATTTGTACTTTTAATGGCAATAAGAGCTGCCGCAACATTCAGTGCCCTAAGAAGCTGCTAAAATCTCACAAAATTTGTTCTGTGCCTTTAAAGGTAGAAGTTTCCTGGGTTCTGAATACGTAGTATATGAGAAACTTTTATACCAAAATAAACATTAATAAACTTACCCTAAAATTTGGCTGATTTTGAGTAGGAACACACCTGAAATCCAAGCTAAATTAGCATAAAATTCATAATTCATTATGGCCAATCAGAGGCAGCTACAACGATGTTGCAATGGATGGGGATTGAGTCTCTGCAGCTATTTTGTTCCCAACACATCTCCTGGTATGGAGCAGCTGCTCTGGATCTCTGCACTGTGCAGTTGAGTATAGGGTTAAAAAACATACTTGAATGCAGTGTTTCTATTGGTTAGTACCAGGTGCTTATGTAGGCATTTCAGGGGTGTGGAAACCATTTTTTTAATAAGATAAATCTGTATGTGTTTAGAAGTCAAGACATGTTTCATTAATTATGCTTTTTTTTCCCCCATGTTTTAACATTTTGTAAGTATTATACCTTTAAATCTTCCTTACTAGCTACATAATGATTTGCTGTAGCATTAAACTAAAAGCAAATCATTTTATAGAATAGTCTTCTAAGCCTTAAAGACAGAGCACTTCAGTGTATGAGGTCGGCACGCAGTTTATATAAGGTATAAACTGTTACTTTTATCCAGTTCTTGTGTACATGAAATATAAACACAATTACTGTTTATTTAAAAGACTTCAAACCTGTGACAATCAGTCCCCTGATACATAATGTGCCAGGAAAAGACAACGTTAAAAATAAACTGAAACATAACTTCTATGTGACTAATAATGGGCTGCAGAATCATCCATCCTGTTTATTGGTTTTTGTTTCCTAAAATGTATATACTCGCCCAGATTCACTAAGCTTCGCAAGCGCTGTAAGGTTGATGGATGATGTTGTTGTTTAGTCGTTCAGTTGTGTCCAACTCTACATGATGCTATAGGACCCGCAGCATGCCATGCACGTCTTATGTCTAGTTGTGCTTATCTATGGTTTTCTTGGCAGATACTGGAATGGGTTGTCATGCCCAGGGGTCACTGGGGGTTGTTTCAACCAACCGGTGGCCCGGGAGGGCATGGGGTGCGTGGCACTAGGAGTCCCATTCAGGGAAAACATTGCACCTCCAATGTACAAATGGATATATGGACTGTATCTGGACTGCTATTTCCATGTGAGCAGGGTGATCATAATTGTGGTACCCCCCTGGATGTGTAGGATAAGGTTTCCCTTGTTGGCATATGTGGGTTCATAATAATTATGGTTGCATGCATGGAATGGGTAGTTAATATTGCATGTTGTGGTGTAATATTGTCTGTGGTATAGGCATAACATAGAAGACTTCAGAAGGGGAGGAAGATTTAATTAGCCATTATGGTCCCCTGGACAGCTAGCGTCCCGACAGGGGAAACTTAAAGTGTGAATACCTCTACCCAGAATAAAGGTCCCATTAGTTATTGAGCTGGTTAGGCTCCAACACCACAGGGTGCGGTTAGAAAGGCTGACCCCATTGATTGACAGGTGGGTCACAAAGCTAGAAGGAGAAGGTTTGAGGATTGGTTAAGAGGATTGTTGCTAGTGGGTGTGGCTTGGTGATGAGGGGTGACCCATGTGTATAAGAGTGTTGATTTTTTTGACTAAAAGGTGCTCAAGTGGGCATACATATCTTAAGTGTGTGCTTATTATTGAGGCAAGGGTTAACTATGATCATAAGGGTTAATAATTCTACATTTGCCTAAAATAAGAGTTACAGCCGGTAACTCTGCTGCTCTGCCTGATAATCCCAGTGGTCCAATAATGGTCTGGTTCTATCTCTGCTAGCATGGATAATAACAAGAACCATCATGTATCACTGGGTGGGTCAGAACTAGGTTCTGAGCGAGCCCAATTAAAGAAGCGATTGTGACTCTTCTCCAGTGGCCTGCGATTTGTCTGACCTTTCTGCTATGACCTGCCAATCTTGAATAACCCTACATGGTGTAGCTGAAAGCTTCAATGAGGTACACAAGCACCTTCACCATGACAAGGTAGAAATCTAGAAGGGATTTATTATATATGTAGAACATTTTTGTAGTAACCTCAACCTTTGCATCCCATGTGAAATTTAGTGAATCTACCCCACTGCGAACTCATAAGCAGTGAACCCAAATAGAGTATGGATATATTCTCATAATGTGACATATCTCAGTGGTCCCGAGTTATTAAGATTCCCAAAGGTTATGAAGACACCATAAATGAATCTCAGTAGAAAACAGCCATCACGCTCATATTGAGACAATGAGTGTACTTCCCTTGCAGGGGGTTTGGTGTCTCAGAAGGGGCCTAGGAACCATGGGAGGGTGGGGGATCCCCCACAAGATTATATAGTATATGGTATATTTACACAAATACCTACCTCACCTTGTTGGTGAGGTAGGTGCCTTATCAGTGGGGTCTAGCAGGAGGAGAGAGATAACAATGTGTAGCAACATCTCACAAGATCACCCAAGATAATCTCATGTTATCTTGTGAGAGCTGGCTATCAGAATTCCCCAGGCAGCCAAAGGGTGTATATATCTATGTATGTATATATATATATATATATATATATATATATATATATATATATATATTTAGGGTAGTGTCCTAGTCTATCAGGGACCAAGTCTCAGCAATATGTATGACACACTGCACACCCAGCCCTACAGAGTCTGTGTCTGCATACACTGGAGAGCACAGACCCAGACAGACTAATTGTCCAATTTTAGACAGTAAATACAGAGCTTATCAGCACTTCTTAATAAAATAAAGTACATAAAAGTAAATAGATATACAGGAATATTATATATCTAGTAAAATCCAGAAACCTTCCATGTCCCTAAATGGAATCATCTTGTCAAAAAATGTTACCAATTTTAGCTGAGACACTGAGACACACATACATATACACATATAGACACAGGCATATGCTCACACAGATTCCTTGCACATAGATGTATTCCACTGCACAAGGGCCATTCCTACATTTTATATACAGCGGGGGCTTCTGTCGCTCTTTTGCCCACCATATATTAAATGATTGTTGTGGTGAACTACCTATTGAGACTATCCACAACACAAGCTGGGATCCCGCCCACGCTGATGATAGGCAGTAACCTTGAAACGGCTGTCAGAGGGTAGGATTCCCAGCTTGTGTATAATCCAACCTTGGCTTTGTATAAACGTTGTGTAATGCAGCGGGCATAAGCTTAAAGGAAGCCATGTTTAAAATGGTTTATGGATTGAAGAGCAAGGCACTTGTGGGTACATTTGCATGTCCCTGCTCAGCTTCCCAGAATGCAGTATTTTTCTCAGATTTCTGAGCTGGAAGCAGGTTTTTTAACTTGCTTTAGACATTCAAATGTGAGCACAGATGTACTTTTTATTTACTGTACTACTGTACGGTGGAGGCTTCTATTGCTCTTTTGTCCACCAGGCGGAGATGGATAGATGAGATCAATGAAGCAATTAACATGAACTTGATGGAGCTCAGAAGGGCAGTAACAATACATTAATTAATTCCTTGAGAGTTCTGGAGGATTTACCCCTGGATAAACGCCATCTTCTGACACCTCCTTAGGCCTGTACCCGTGACTAGACTTCCTTTGACTGGAATTTGTTTAAATGTTTCCTGAATATGGAGACTTGGCCACCAGAAGACATCCTCTATAATCCTTGTTTAAAACAATGCCGTGATTTCCAAATATTTACACGTTTTACAGTATGACAGTAAACACATTAATAGCCCGTATGTAACAACTTAAACATGTCATGTGATTTGTATAGGTTACAGAGCTGCACCTTAAACAGACATATGTAGTCTGGACCTGTCGCTTCTGGTGCTCTGGGTACTATATAAATGAAATAAAAAACAGCTACAAATCACACTTTTATCTAAAATAAC